>OY998180.1:215641148-216241148 GCA_963921935.1 Galeruca laticollis | reverse complement strand
ACCAATCCACTTGTTGATCGAGATGCTCCGCAACAATACCTGCATTATGAGGTGGAGCACCGTCCTGTTGCCAGATAGTTGTATTCTGTTGTGCCAAAGGAATATCTTCCAAGTTAAGGTAACTCGTGTTTAAGAAATAAATATCTTTCTTCATTCAATATGTCATCATGAAAGTATGGCCCAATCAGGTGACCATTGAATAAACGGCACCATACATTTATACCCCAAATTGTCTGACAACGAGTTAAAGAAACCGAGTGTGGATTTTCGTTCGATCAATAATGGGCATTATGTGTATTCACTACACCATTGTTGTGGAAGCGGCTTTCATCACTCGAAAATATTTAATTTAAAAGCAAGGGATCATCGACAATCATAACATCAATTAGAGAAATAAATTCTAATCTTCGGTCGAAATCAGTAGGCTTCAGTCCTTGAACTAAATGTAATTTAAAAGGGTGATATTTTTGTTTCCTCAAAATTCTCTGTACAGTACTATTGCTTGTTCCGATTTTTTCAGCTATTTTTCTAACAGAAGTATGGGAATTAACACCAACATACGCAAGTACATTAATAACATTATCATCATTGCTCACATGATTTCGGTGTGGTGCATGGCTCTGGTTTGGGAATGAACCGTTGCGCAATTTTCGATCCAATCTAGGAAACACCATGGATGCTACTTGACGACGTTCTCGATATAAACTGGCTGCTCGTCGAGAATTTTTCCTGCATTCACCATAAACTAGTAATATGTCAACGTATTCGTCTTAACTAAACGTGAATGGCATCTTACTGATAACAAGAGTAATTATTTTTTAATTGGAACTTGTGAATAGTGGACACAACAAACAATTAAGTCATCGATTAACTAGGCACTGTTTAACAATAAGTATTTGAAGTTCTTTTTTTTTGACGGAGGCATCGTTTTTCGACAACAAAAGGTTAAGGTACTTCTTTTCGACATTTTATAACCATCGGCGGAGGCAACATAATTTTTATAAGGACAATTAGGTAATACTTATAAAAAAGAATAAAATGTTAACTTTTTGTTGTTAATAATAAAAAACAATTACAAGTATGTTGTATCGTTGTATTCCTAATAGAATAACACGCAATTTTCAATAACAATATACGGTAGGTACCATTTAAAAAAAATTGATAGGTGGATGCACAAGCCTGTCAAAAGCAATATAAAGTTTTTTCATAAGCCATTATGAAGGTACTTTGATGCCATTCGAAACAGTTTTTTAACATTTAAATTATCTTATCAAATAAGCGAGATATTGTATGTATACGATAATTTGGGACACCCGATATATCTAGATATTAAATTATCAATAATATAATTCAGTTTTTTCATAATTCCTAATATTATTGTCACTTCGATTTATTTACTTTTTATCCCGCAGGTGTATACTGTATACTATAAAATATATTTTAAATTAATGAGTATTGTCCTTATAAATTTTTAAAATGTATTATTTTGAAGAGAACTATTACTAACATATGGTTTAAGTTTTTACATAATCTTTTAAATATCCTGGCTGCCATAGAGATGTTGGCAAAAGTGCTTCTCGGACTTCAGTCTCTTCTGGTGACGCATTAGTTTTGTTCTGGTTTGGAGAGGACTCTACTAAAATATCCCAGCACTCTTTTATGTCGTTCTTGGATCTGCAAAAGAGCTCCTCTGATTCCTACGTTGATTGTATCAGTGTCAGAAATAAAGTCTCCCTCTGTTATCGGTGCCGTGGTTAAATGTCTCTTCAAGGTGTCAAAAGCCCTTTTATAGTCTTCGTCCTAATGGTCCTCTTGGTTCTTCTGAGAGTCAAGTTAGTGGCTTGGTAATATCTCCAAAACACCTGATAAATATTCTATAGTATGTTCAGGGTTTAAGGAAATTCCTAATTTGATGGTTGTCGGTTCGTTGCGGCCATTGTTGAATGGAAGCAATTTTTTCTGAATCCACCGCCACTCCCTCATTGCTCACTATATCACCCAGGTAGCTGACTCATATTTAGAGTAGCTGACATTTCTTGGGGTATAATATGAGATGGGCATCTTGAAGTCTTTTGAATACATCTTCCAAATTCTTCAGGTGTTCGTCAAATGTATTCCCTAGTGCTACGATGTCGTCCGAATAGACCAGGTGTGTCTTCTTAGATAACCCTTTCAAAGCATTTTCCTTGAGTCTTTAAAATGTCGCGGGCGCATTACAGAACCCGAATGGCATGACGTTGAATTATCATAATTCGGATGCGGTGGTAAAAGCAGTCTTCTCTTTGTCTCTGGATCCATTTCAACTTGCCAATAACCTGACTTCAGGTCCAAGGTGGAAAACAGTTTGTTGCCGGCCAAAGTGTCTAGCGTATCGTCGATTCGAGGCAGATGATAGCTATATTTCTTCGTCACGATGTTTATTTGGCGATAGTCCACGCATAATCTCGTAATTCCATCCTTTGTCTAGACGAGCATTACTGGAGATACACATAGACAAGTGACAAGAAGATGGTTCTATTACTTCCTCTTCTTCCATCTTTCGAATTATTCTTTCAGCTTCCTCTCTCTTCGCTCGGGCTAACTTCCGAGCTGATGCCTAATTAGCAGTATCGATTTTGTGTTTGACGGCTGATGTTATACCAATTTTCCCTCCTTGTGGTACGAGTAGATCTTGATACTGCAAGTGAAATTCTCTCATTTTCACAGCTCGATTCAAGGATTGTTGGGATCTTTTTCGGCGAAGTAACCTGTTTTCGATTAGTACTCCTTTGCCAACCTCTTCGTCCCGGTTCCTCGGCTCCATCATAACCGGTGTATCTTTCTCCATGATTTCCTGTAGCCGCGCTATTATCATGATTTCGCTTCGTGCGAGTAGAACGGCAACTTTTTGTACAGCTGCCAACACCGTGCTGCCTTTATATGGAAGGAGGAATACCACATCGGAACCCACTTTATTGGATCTGTTTCTAAAGTTTAATTGGAAACCATGTACATTCATTACGTCCATTCCCAGAATCACGTATTCTTCAATTTCAGCTACGATTACCATTTGCGTAAACTATTCTGCACGAATTCGCAATTGGATTGGTGTCTCTCCCTGAACGTTGGCACTCTCACCTGTGGCGTGTATTAGGCTTCCGGTGCACTTCTTCAGTATTTCTTCCAACAGTCACTTCCCACAGTATCGCGCAGTGGTCAGTGGTCACTAGCCGTGTTAGTGTCCAAAACCCTCCACGAGTAGTCTACCTTAGCGAGGGTGCTGCTCTTATATTGGTTTATCACTACTATTGAGCAAGACTACATCCAGTGTAGACATGGCCTCCAGTAGTAGTCTCGTTGGTAGAAGCCTTTTCTAGGAGTTTATTATCTCTGGCCTTATAATGGTTCTAATTGCTCCAGTATCTACCAGCAGGATATATTTCTTTCCATTTACTTCGCCATCCACATAAACACTGCCGTTGTTATATCTGAGAGAGGTTATCAGTATGAGAGGGTCTTTCGACCGATCCTCGGTCGGTGCTGCCCCCTCGTATCCCACCCGTTCTTGTTTTCCTGTGGCTGGGTATCGTCGTTTTCAGGATTTCTGAGATGGTTACACGAACTACCTGCATGACCTAGCTCGCCACAATTCCAGCATCTGATCATTTTGGGCTTTTTGTTCACCATACTCTTTATTAAGTTGACGATTTGGTCAAGTCTGTCGTCGTCACCTTCTTCTTGGATGGTCCTAACTATATTATATCCCGAAGAGCCTTCGTTGCTGCTTCGTATTCAAGAGCAGCTGTCAATGCATCGACCAATGTTTTGGGATGGGCTAAACGAAGCGTCACCTGCATATCGGAGTGACGCAAGACATTCCATCATATTCTCTGGTGCTGATGTATAAGCAAATCGAACTAGTCGAGCAATGTCAACTCTATACACTTGAAGAGTTTCGTCACGATTCTGCCTTTGGTTCTTCCGCTGGGATTGGTATACATGTTCTAGATGTTCATCACCATATCGCATATCCGAGCTCTTCTTCAGCTGCTCGGAATCATCCGTTTTCCAGAGGTATCGTCTAAAGTACATCTGAGGCATCTCCCTGAAGCGCGATTGTTAAGTACACTCCTTTCTCCTTATCAGACCAATTATTTACTCTACCGGCTGCTTCCAACTGTTTTACATGATTGGTCCACGACGTTTATCAATTGAACTTTGGGGCCTTGACTCGGGTAAAATTTCCAATATCTTCTATCTTCATATGTATTTCTGGCTTGCAAGATTTTATTTGTTCGATCTTCTTTTCTTCTGCTTTTGTGTCTTGTGTTATCAAATCTGTAATATTTGTCTTTAGCTCCTTGATTCTCTCATCCCTAACCTTATTATCGACTTTATCGTCCACTTTGTCATCCTATTCTCGATTTTTTCGTTCATCGTTGTAATCTTATTCTCTGTATCCGATTCTAGAGACGAAATTTTATTTTCGACGTCAGTAGCAAACAAAAACTCTGATCGATATAGGTCCAGCCTCTTTGTCCTTGAAGACGGTATTTTTCCTAATTACTTACTACCATTTTGCGTTACAATAAAAAAAGTACAGTAAAACTAAACTGTCGCATCACTGTATCGGAACCATAACTGATGATGAGTCTACATGTGAATATCTCTATTTATCAAATGGCTCCGACTTCAACCGATGATCCGCACAGATCACGGGCTAGACCAATTCCCGTGTGTTTTTTATCGGTCGACCGATGACACGCGGATATGTGAATGACACATATAAAAACAATGAATAGGACAGGACGGTCATCAGTCCTTTGTGAAACGAGCCTAAGAATCGAAGACATGTAGACTTCTAAGTTGGTAATGCCGTTTTTGTGGACAATGGAAGCACACAATAGAAAAACTTAATTCCCAATATAAACACTGTCTAGCAACACTTTTCTTATAGAGAATCTCAATTGTGCATTGAATGACTGTGTCAAATCAGTAGAAGACTAACGTCTTATGTAGCGACATTTAGTTAATGTTAATTATCGAAATGTCGATATCTTTAAACACCAAATTTTTAAATTGGTATTCACGTTTCTTCCGTTGTAATATTTTAATGCCATGTCAGTTGTTCAACATCTAGATGACTTATTGTAAAATAAGTGCTAAATACCTATACAGTCAATTAATAGGCCAATTAATCAATCTGTCGCGATGAAACTTGACGCGCGGGAATATTTAAATTAAACAAAATTATAAGTTTTCTTTACATATTCTCAGCAAATTGATCTTAACATACTATTCTTTACCAAAAACTTTGTCACCTAAACCTGTATAACCAAATTGTACTGTACGGATGGAGGGATCGAGAACGTAAAATAGATCTGACATAACTTGTTAACATGTAATTATAGAATTTAATGTGTATTATAAATCATTTTAGGTTTCTATAGACATAATTTGGGAGGGATTAATAGACCTTCACAGAGTGAGACACTTAGTTCTAGATTTTTTTGTACGACAATTTCAAATTATGTATTGATTCCACTGCCTAATCAAACTTTCGGGATCTCCATAACTTCAAATACAGGTATCATTAACTCAAAATTTGCTTGATTTAAGTAGAAAGAACTGTTTTGTGAAACAGTATCATTGAAAGCAATTACCTATCTTGAGACGTAAACTAAATATCTAGTTATTTTTATTGATTCATTGGTAGATTCATAAACAAAATATTTGAGAATCTAATGACATAACAGTATTTTTCGTGTGAAGCAGACCAGAATTGGCTTTTATAAAGTAAATAAGGGATCTCTGAACTATAGAGCTCGGTTTTTATCTTAAGCGTGAAAGAAAAAATCACCTCGGATTATAGTTAAGGAGTGCGCCATTTGGGGATATTTGAATTCTCGTGTTGCTACGACTATGATTTGGTATACAGAACACGTCCGCGGTTCGCTTTCACCAGATTATACCCGCGAATATCTTTACTTCACTTCACTTATCTAGTTGGCAAGTCTATGCAGTTATCTTTCGTTTTGTTACAGGTCAAATACCCGATTCCGAGCCGGAGTTCTTGGCTCCCCTGGAGAATCACATAGTCACCCAGGGACGAGATGTCTATTTCACATGCGTTGTTAATCACTTAGGCGCTTACAAGGTAAATCCTTCACAATAAATCTTGTTCCTTGCCTAGAAATAACTACAATTTATATGCTCTGTCATTGATAAATATTGTTAGACCAGACGCTCTCTACCACCGCAACGTTAATTAATGATTCAATTTGTGCTTTTTTCGGATTACCTTCGGTTTCTTGCTTGTTGTTTCGAATTAACTACTATCTCAATTAAGAACCAAGCTTCCTAGATAAACGGAAGCTTAGTCCACGAAAACCGAGGAATAGCAGATAAACATTACGAATCCACACTCAATTATTTCAAAATTTATAATAGTTATCTTATGAAATGAATGTTACAGGGTTTTATTAAAATAATAGCGCTTTCATTGCATAAGATGGACTATAATCATTTTGGTATATCACGAGAAAAACTGACACGGAAGGAAGACAATACCAAGTCGAGTAATTTTAACGAATGTCAGTTTTTCGAGAAAAAATATAATTGGCATAAGTTATCTTGGAAAAAGCATGAGTGTATTTGTTGGGATAAATTAACCACAGAATAAATGAATAAACTTAAACAATAATTATCCTCATTGATACAATTAGAATAGTTATATTAAGAATACAGGGTGATTCATTACAATTTGAAAATAATTTTACAGTAGAACCCTGACTTCAAATTATGAAGATTTAGCCTAAATCTGTTGAAGTAGCCTATACGAACAACATTTTCTATGTTTGATCATCCCTTTATTTTATTGGAGTTTATATTTGGTTTTAATCAGATGAAGTTGACATTAAGTAAATATATCTTGTAACGTCAAATGTTGCTGTTATAATCTTTCCTCTAAAATACTATAAAAAGACCTCATCAACAAACATCTAAATAAAATGTAGTTGCTTTCTGTTTGGAAATTCAAAAACGAGTTGTGCTCAATACTTTTTTTATTTGATGGAAAAAAATTTTTATGCAATTTGCTTTAACAACTGAGTAATTAGCAAAGGTACATAATTAAGTTTCCGCTATTACAGGAGTCTCCAAGCTGTCCTAAGGATTAGCGCTCAAATTAGACACATTTCTCTCATTACTGAATTTAGAGCAATCAATAAGAACACTTGACACACAACATATTGGGACATATTCTTTCTTCAGCCGATATTGATGTGTATATCTCGTCCTATCCTATCCTAAGACGTGGTAATATTACTTAATGTCTACGCCTAATACTGGGGTTCTTCCACGGAGAAATAACTGGCTTAGCTTCGGATCTATTCCACAATTTTTGCCACTTTCTTGTTGTTTTTTGAACATATCCATTAGGTCACTGTAATTATTCAGTTGTTGATTTACTATAGTGGGATTATTTAGGTGATCTTATTTGGCTGCTTAGTCGGCTGTTCCATTACCTCTAATTTGTGTATGTGAGGGGACCCACAATTTACGGGTATGCTCCACTCATTGCATCATTTTAATAATTCATCCAGGTCGTGTTGAATAGAGTTTTGAATATCAGTACAATAGTAAAACTGCATGTCAACGTCAAACGATTTGTTTTTGCATTTAAGCTTAGCAGTTAAGTCAGAAGCGTATACCAGGAAAAGGATAGGACCCAAAATGGAACCTTGAGGAACCCCACTGCGCACTTCACGGGAATTACTTAAGTTATCTTCATATTGTACTTGGAAAATTCGACCTATTAAATTTTTTTTCAGACATGCTAACAGATCACCACGCACTCCGAAATGTTCCAATTTCGCTAGTAGCTTTTTAATGGATACCTTATCGAAGGCTCGAAACAAATCTATGTATACCACATCCACAGGTTCGTAATGATCTAAATAGAATGTCCAGTCGTTAACAGCAGTTAGAAGATTACTGGTTTCTGATCGATTACTAGATATATCCAGCTGGACTTAAGTATGAAGAACAACATGATCTGAGATACCAATTGGTGGCAGATAGGAAATGTCTGAAATCAGCTTCTCTTCATTTATAAATTGTTTCAGATTAGTTTGAAAAAATAAGTTATAAAAAGGGACACTAGGATTATTGCCATCAAGAGGTGAAAGAATAGGCCATAGCAAATCTTTAAAATTAAAATCGCCAAGAATGATAAAATTTTCTTTATTTTTACTACATTCTTCAATATACTCGCACATGGAGATTGTTAGATCATATGACAGAAGAGGTCTATATATAATAAATATATGCAGAATGCCTGAGTTAAAAAGAGATTCGATTCCCTTCAAATCATGTGGAATCGAATTAATTATACAATTTTTAAAGAACTCTTTATGGAAGAAAACGCAAACCCCTCCTTCAATTATATTTCATGTATCCTTACGGTATAAGCTATACCCATTGGGGTTAATAAGAAAGCTAGTTATTTATCGTAAAATGTGAATATTGGAGGTAAATGAAATAAATGAAAATAAATCGGCTTGTTTTGCATAAAGAGAATCTATATTAGTGTATTTTTGTGAGTTTTAATAGTTTTGCACAAAGTTCTTTCGTAGTGTTCACAATAGTTGGAATTTTATTAACGTATTTTATGGTTAGATGCTCATCCTCAATTTTGCGCCTTTCCTGCTCCTCTCTCAAATTCTTTAAGTAGTTAATTTGATATCTAGTTTGGTCAGAAAACTGGGTTTTTTGGGTTAAAAAGTACTTTAGAGGCTTAGATATTCTCTTCTTATTTCATGTGGAGGTTCTCTAGCTTCACATAGTAAGCTTTCAACTGGACTGGTAGGATAAGTTCCTAGAGAAATTCGAACACCTTTGTTGTGGACAGTATCTAGTCATTTTAAAGATGATCTTGCATATACTGATAACTAAACCTTTTCATAAATGTTATCAATTGCTGCAAGGAATAATGTGGCGCTAATTAAGGATTTTGACAATAGCTGTTTTGGATATAGCTCCGTTTGCTTTTACTCTAAAGGTTCTGTCTGAAAAAATTTTTGGATGAATTTTAAAATTCTTCCATCAAGCTCCCAGGAGAGAAGGTTCCTTAAAATATTGTATTTCAAAACAGTATCGTAAGCTTTATCTATATCAAATACAGCGGCTACAGTTACTTGTCCATTTGCAAAACTTTCGTGTACTGTTGTTTTTAAATCTACTAGATTGTCTACAGTTTTATGATTTTTTCTGAAACCTCTTCAATTTGGAAAAATCTTATTTTGCGTTTCTAGGAACCATATAAGTCGATTGATGAGAATTTTTTCCAAGACCTTGCACATCATGCAAGTCAAGGAGATGGGACGATATGATTGTGGCTCATATTTTGGTTTTGAGGCTTTTATGACTGGGATCACAATTGCTTCCCTCCAGAGTGTAGGAAAAAGACCACTAATGAAAACTTCGTTAAAAATTTCAAATAAAGTGTCTTTGCAACTCATTGGTAGGTTTTTCAAAAAAGATCCAGGAATGTCATCAATGCCAGGGGATCAATGTTTAATCTCTTTTAGGGTGTATTCCAGCTCTTCTAAGGTACTGCTCTTGAACGCCCGGCGATATTTGCTGACTTGGATGTCACTTTTGATTCTCTACTTTCTTTTATACCTCTTATTGAGGCATTCTCGTCTGCTAACAAAATGTAGGGATTCTTAGTTCAAAACTCGCGTGACTTCAACGATCAAGATATTTGAAAACCATGCAGATGTTATTTGGAGTCCATTCTATGACGTACACATTCAGAAACTTGAATCAGGTCAACGGAGGTTTTTGAAATTTCTTTCCTTCATAATGGATGGCATTTACCCTCCGGTAGGAGTTCGTACTGGTACACTTCAAACGAGGCATTGTGTGAATAACTTAAGTCCTCGTCGTGACTGTCACTTGTTGATATTTCTGTTTAAAATCGTGAATATTTTAAAATTTTCGCCACTTCACAGAATGTATTCGATTTGTAGCATGTAATATACCAAGTTGATATCTTTCAATGCCGCATATCTGTGATTAAAGCATTCTTCTTTGGTTGATGATATTATTACCTTTGTAATCAATATAATTATGTTCTTGTTCTGTAGTTGGGGTTATCATGTTTGATCAGTGTATCAATAAATAAATAAATAAATAAATAGAAAAGGGTGGGACTTGTTATAGGGAGGATCAATAGATCCGAGTATTCACCTGCCGAAATGTTTGCATAAAAATAGAATCACTCTGTATTGTATTCAGTTAAACCTGTATAATATAATAAATTATCGACAATGAAGATTTGGAAAAAAATATCGATATATTATGTCTAATTTTGGTTAGCATTATATTCGTTCTAAGTTAAAATCGTATTGATTGATACTCAGTACCATATTTTTGTAGCAACCTTCAGAATGTCTCTTACCCCAAAGGAATTGAGGTGAAGTCGTTATTTTATATGTCTTTGTAAGAGCAGTTTCAGCAATCAAAATGGAACATTACCTTCTCTGATTCCATTTATTTTTATCTAATTAATCCCACAAGGAAGATTGGGACATTGCTAAGAAAATATTTACCAGACAACGGTTGGAATGAGCAATAAGTACCTTCCAACCATATAAATCACCAGGAGTGGATGGAATATTTCCAGCACTCCTGCAGTAAGGGATAGAGAAGCTTATTCTTCACCTGCTGAAGATTACAAGGCAGTCTAGTAGTGGGTCTAATACCTAGAAAATTGAGAAGGGGAAGGCTAACTTTCATACCAAAAATAGGGGAAAAATATGGGATTGATACCCGATCTTTTAGACCCATCTGTCTAACAACGTTTCTACTCAAACCGATGAAGAAAGTAGTTGATAACTACACAGGAACAGAGAAGCTGAAGAGTATACCACTTCATAAATTTCAGCATGCCTACCGAGCGGCTCGATCAACTGAGACGGCTCTGTTTCAGCTGACCGAAGTCATCCAAAGAAATCTGAACAACAAAGAAATCGTAATGTGCGCATTCTTGGATATATCTGGGGCATTTCACAACACAACTCATGTGTCTATCAAAGAAGCACTAAGAAGGCAAGGAGTAAATGAAACCATTGTAAGATGCATATATGAGTTGTTGACGACGACTATAGCTGAGACACAGTTGTGGAATCAAACCACCTTAGTTAAAGCCACTCGGGGGACACCTCATGAGGGAGTGATATCTCTCCTTCTATGAAGCCTCATAGTGGAGCGATGAGTTGCTTTACAGGCTAACGGAGCTTGGCTTCGCATGTATGGGCTATGCTGATGATATAGTTCTAATAGTCAGAGGCTAGTTCGAAAGCACCTTATGTGATTCATTACAAAAGGGCCTCAGAATCATAGAGCAATGGTGCTTGTCAATGGGACTAAACATTAACCCAAACAAGACCATAGTAATTCCATTTACCCGGAAAAGAACATTTCCAGCCATGAAACCAATATCCTTAAACGGGGAAATCATAGAATGGAAATCAGAAGTTGAATATCTAGGGATAACCCTAGACAGTAAACTTCTTAGGAATAAGCATGTTGAAATAACTGCTAGTAAAGCAATAAGAGCTTTGATGGCGTGCATAAATCTATCTGGTAAGAGGTGGAGCTGTAACCCAAAAATACTGCGATGGATGTACGCCATGATTGTGAGACCAGCAATTACGTATAGGGCAATAGTTTGATATACAAAAGCAAGTCAGTACAGCACGAGCCAGACCCTCGACAAAGTTCAAAGGCTTGCCTGTGTGTGCATCACTGGAGCTGTGAGAACGTGTCCAACTAGGGCACTTGAGATCATTACAGATTTCACACCTCTACATCTGGTGATAGAAAGATTTGCATAAGAGGCAATTCTTAGAATATATAAGGAAGGTTCAGGCAATGAGAGTATTAAAAATCAGGAAGCGTGGTCCTCTCTAACAAAATACATCTCATAAACGAATCTTCCCAGTGACGGAATGATCAATAAAGTAAGTATCGAAAAGAATTTGACTATGATGCTAAATAAGAGGAGAGACTGGGAGAGGGAATACACCACCCAACTCTCAAAGAAAACACCATTAGATGGTGGTTCAAAAACCACCGCTGGAACAGGCGCTAGTGTACTTAGGTCTAGCACCAGATACTCATCATCATTACGCTCCTTCCCGAGCGTTTTTCAGGCGATCGAAAGATGCGTGGAAATGAACCTAGAAAGAAACTATCAGAAATGTGACATATCGAATCCATTTTTATAGTCAAGCAGCTATCAAAGCATTGAGCTCCCATGTCATTGACTCAAAGATGGCATGGGAGTGCCGAAGAAAACTAGATGGATTAGGCGAGAATAACAGATTCTCTTTAGTCTGGGAATTATGGGAAATGAAGAGGCCAATACACTTGCCAGGAAAGAAGCACAAACGCCCTTTATTGGCCCGAGCCTTTCTGTGGTGTAGGAAAATGCTCCTATACGAAAGAGTTTCGGAAGAAAGAGGAAACCGAAAGAGAAGCACTCTGACGGAGCCTTCCCAGGCTGGATCATTCCAAAAAGTTCCTGCGGAATTTTGACTGCTAGATCCGAAAAATATTTGGACCTCAGTAAAAATTAGCTACATCTCCTCACGGGCTTTCTGACAGGACACTGCAACCTAAGGAAGCACCTAATGAGAATAGATCTAGCAGAAATTGACGAGTGTAGATTATGTGGGAAGGAGGATGACATTTCGGATAACCTAATTGTAGAATGCCTTGCCATTGAAAGCCAACGCAAGAAATGCTTCGGACAAGAAACTTGTAAGAGTGAGGATATAACCTCGTTGATGCCGTCCCAAATACTAGAGTTCATTAGAACCCTGGAACTGGAAGGCGAGCTGTAGTAGTAGCGAGGACAGCTCTGATAGGGGGAGCACAGTGCATTGTAACCCCGTTAAAATCTAATCTAATCATTAATAGTTTTCAAATTTTCTCCACCCAATTTATGACGCGTTTGAAAATATTGTTTGTCACTATTGGAGTTTCATCATTATGTTATCATCTTTTGAATGGCATATTACATATTTTACAGCTTGTCTTTCCGTCCAAGTTTATTCATGAGAAAAACTTTTATATTTTTCACTACAGACATACCTTTTCTGCTTTTAATTAGCTTGCTTACTTTCTCTAATTTTTTTTTGTATCACCGCCGCAATTGCATATTTATAATAAGGCTTTAATATTTCTAATTTATCAAGTTGAAGTATACAGGCCAATGCCTAACCAGCTTTGCTTCTATTGAAAACAAAGTTTCCTTAGTATTTTACTTCAAACAAAATTACAAAAGTTGTTTCCATATTAATGTTTACGTATTTTCTATGAATTGCGGTATAGATTTTTTTTAATGATACATTTCGTATAGGCGTTGATTTATCAAATAAAAAATAACTAATTTAGCGATATCCAGTGTTAGTTTGGTCAAGTATACTTCATCCTGACACTTGTTAATGGTTAAAGAAGCATATAAATTTTGTAGATCCAAATAACATTTTCCCTCTTTGTAATAAAGTTTTTTTATTACCAGAGATTGCCCCTTGAGGATCAAATAACAGATTCTTAATCAGCACAAAAACATCTCGACCATCTTGCGGATCGCAGGTACACCCTATCTCGACCAGACTATTTCTGTGAAATATGTAGTGGCTCTCGCATACTGTTTCTCAACGACGCGGCCAGCAAAAAATATGAGTTTGTTGAGGCCAGATTCAAACTGAACATCGTGAGTTATCGGGACGTTTTAGATTGAATAATTGAGCGAATCTGCTGAACGAGCGATTTGCATTTAATCTGAGTCTCGATGATATTTTTTATAGAAAATGTCGCACTTTTCTTAGGCATTACAGATATCAAAAGAAATTTCAAACGCATAAGCTATTCTAATAAAAATATTAAGAGGCGGTTATTGTTCTTAATATTAAGAAATTTGTATTTTCGTATGGAAAGGGCAGATAATACCGTGATAAAATTATTTAATAAAACCGATATAAACTACGCGTCAAATGTTAAGGGTATTATCAGAGAATGCTTTGAAAACAAAGATGTTCAAACAGAAATGGAAAAAAAGCTCACTGCATCTCCTTTATTTAAAATATCTACCAACTCAAAAGATTCGTAAAAAAATAATTTGACAAAATTTCTTGTAACACCCGAATAATTTTCAATATCTTACAAAAATTTCTTTATCGGGTATTGTGTCCTCCACAAGCCTCAATAACTGCTTGGAAACGTATTTCATTCAAATTTGACGCAATATGTTTCTTAACTGTTTAAGAGTCTCATGGCGTGGCTAGTGTGCATCTAATGCTCTCTGGCGTTGATCCCAATCATGTTCAATGCAGTTGAGATCAGGTGACCTCGGGAGTAATGGCAAATGAGGAATACCCTGATTTTATCTAGCTTCAACTACAGTGGCAGACCGGTGCGGAGTGCATTATCATCAAGAAAAAGGAAGTCTTGACCAATAGCGGCGTGAAAACGTGGAATAATTTTACTGATGACTGCATCTCCATAAATCATGCTGGTCATATTCCCGTTCAAACTAATAGATCTGTTCAACCAGCAAAATAAATTCTACCCCATACTGTAACAGTACCCCTCGAATGGACGAATTTCCTGGACAGTTCGACGATTTCTAGGCAGTAACAAATTGGTCCAAACAAGTAAGCGGAAACTATAGGAATACCTCACATATCGAGACTCATCGGTGATTAGTACAGATTTCCATTTTTCCTGCCAATTTCGATAATCTAGAGCCCAAGTTAGTCTTTGGCGTCTGTGCTCTACGGTGAGTGGAACCCTGGAACCGGAAGATGCTGTTTAAGCCTATTCAATTTTCCTCAAACGGTTTATTTAATTTGGCAACAACGCTTTCGTTTTCCGAATATTGTTAAAAACAATAAAGTAGTAATTAGTGCAATCGGGGTACGAACATAAAAATTCAGTTGCGAATTTCAGTTGCCAGCGGGGCAATTTTTATATAGTTGTGACACAAAGTCGATAAACCGATATCTTTACGATTTCTCACATATGACAAAGAACTTAAAGTGCTCTATTTTCCTTTTTCCTATTTATCCCCATTTCCTAATGAGCAAGAATTGGAATCTTAGACTAACAGTTCATTGGTAAGTTGATTTTTAAAAACCATTCATTTATATTCCCACCCCTTCTTCCTGGACAAGGCAGTCCCACTGAGCCCAATATGCCTTGAATGTCGGTGAAAATCTTGACACCTCTTGTCAGGTAGGTCGCCGATTTTCATCCTTCCATTGCCGAATCTTCTTTAGGTGGGGATCATTCTCCTGATCATCTCTGATCCTGACAAATGACCATTCTTCTTTGACTACTGTAGTTCTTGAAACTGCAGCTTTCCTAGATTTCGCCTTGTTGCAGTGGGAGCAGTCTGCTGGGCACGGCCGTCTGGAGAGGGAGTCGGAATTTCGGTGACTCACACCAGCTCGATGTTTGATGTTGAGATCGTACTCTTGAAGTCGTTGAATCCATCTAGCGATCTGGCTCTTAGCTTTTATGAACTGTATCAACCACTAGAGTGCTGCATGAACTGTCCGGACTAAGAACTTCCTACCATAGAGATACTGGTGAAAGTGTTCCACGGACTTCTCTACCGCCAAATGTTCTCCTGTTGTGACGCAGTAGTTTCGTTCTGGTTCGGAGAGGACTTTCCTGAAATATCCCAGCACTCTTTCTTGCCCTCCTTGGATCTGTGAGAACACTTCTCCAATTTCTACTTCGCTTGCATTAGTGTCCAGAGTAAAATCTCCCTCTGATAATGGATATCCTAATATCAGCGCCGACGTGTTAAATGCCTCTTCTATTTTTCTGAAGCCGTTTGACAGTCTTCGTCCCATTGAAAAGCTCTTGTTTCTTCTGTGAGTCGAGTTAGGGGCTTGGAAATATCCTCAAACTTCCTGATAAATCTTCTTTAGTATCTCTCTGAAGTACATACATTTAAGGCATCTCCCCGAAGCGCAATGGTTAAGTTTACTGCCTTCTCTCTGTCAGACCTATTACTCACCCTATCGGTAACTTTAAACTGTTTGGTCTAATCGGTCCACGATGTCTTTCCGTCGAACAGAAAGTGGACGGGAGTGGACGAGTTCCCCAACAAACTCATAAAATATGGAGCTAGCAAGAAAATTAACTGTTTAACAAAATCATAACCACATCCATCATACCAACAGAGTGGCACAAAAGTATCACCGTACCAATTTTAAGAAAGGGACAAAAAACCAATCCGGAAAACTATAGAGGCATAATCCTGCTTTGCACCACTATGAAAAAGCTCACCAGCATTTTCAAGAGCATTCTAGAACGCACCAGCGAAAACAAAGAGGAACAACAAGTGTTTCGGAAGAGCAGATCGACAACTGATGCCCTATTTATTATGAGACAGATAAAGGAGAAGCGATCGAAATCGGCTACATTGCTTATGTGTGTATTATCGATTTAACTGAAGCATTCGACAAAGTACAGCTGCGAGACATACTGGATCCAAAATCGATCATAAATATAATATATAATTAGAAACATGAATACAGGCAACACTACAAGAATGAAAGTGGACCATCAAACAGCAAAAGACATACCGACAATAACAGGAATAAGACAGGGCGATAGTCTCAGCCCATTCCTGTTTAACCTTGTCATGGACGATATTATACACAGTGTGACAACAATGAACAGGGGATACAAACTTAATAACAAACCAATCAGCATGGTGTGCTATCCATTTGACGCTGTAATCCTGGCAGAATCGGAAAACGATTTGCAGAGGCAAACACATATGTTCTATCAGGATAGTGAGAAAAACATGTCAATATCCATTGATAAAACAAAATGTATGAACTTCTCCAAAGAGCCAGGAAGGTGCAAAGTTGTAATAGAGAATAAACTAATAGAACAGGTAATGAGCTTCCGTTACCTAGGAGCGGACATATCAAGCAGGAACAACCCGATTAACTACATAAAATTTCGTGTCAAGAGAGTCACAACAGTCTCAGGATATCTGAGAGATATCAACTGGAAAAACAACATGCGCATTGATAGTAAAGTGCGGATATATAAATCTTGTGTTAGACCGGTGCTCACCTATGGTATCGAGGCGACAGCTGACCCGAATAAGACAAAAAGCATCCTCAGATCAGTGGAGATGAAAATACTGAGAACCATCGGAGGCAAAACACTAAGAGATAGGGTGAAAAACAATGACATAAGAGCGGCATGCAAGGTAGAGGACATAGTGAGATGGAGGAG
Organism: Galeruca laticollis; assembly: GCA_963921935.1. Classification (NCBI taxonomy): domain Eukaryota; kingdom Metazoa; phylum Arthropoda; class Insecta; order Coleoptera; family Chrysomelidae; genus Galeruca; species Galeruca laticollis. Next base: position 216,223,829 of record OY998180.1, on the reverse strand, counting down.
GAAAATAAGAAGATATTGGCGTGATCACATAGACAGAATGAACCAAGAGAGACTAGCATACATCGCTAAAGATGGAAAACGAGCAGGCCGACGACCGCTAGGGAGACCATCTAGGACATGGAAGGATAGCTGGAGCTCCGTCTCACAGGATAACCAACCGAATTGAGCTTTTGCAATACACAGACCTTCAGGTCTTCTTGAAGTATAAGAAGAAGATAAAGACATCGAATGGGGCACTTTCTGTGTTATTGGTTTTGATAATGTAATTTGGATGGGGTCGTTTCTTTATTTTGTGTTTTGACAGTACCTATTAGTGCCTTTCTTTGTATTGTATTTCGGAATTATTTTCTATACATTATAATTATATATATATATATATATATATATATATATATATATATATATATATATATATATATATATATATATATATACCGACAGACTACCTAAAACAAGGATACATGTATATCTGAGTACAGCAAAGAGGCTGAAAATTTTACTGTAGCATAATCTCAGCGCCTCGAGTCAACTGAAAAAATTACATCGTGATCGGCGAACACGTTCCTATTTTTTCGGCCATTTGGAAATTGACATTTTTTATGAAAAATTTCAATGTATATACATAGTGTGACTTTTCATGGTTTGACATTTACATGCCGTAGACAGTTTGTATTGGGCTTTTTCGCTGTGGTGGTTCTTGTGGGGAGTACTAGCGACACTCGGCATCTGCCATTGCATGTAATCTTATTATCTGTTATTACATTTGTATTGTGCTGTAATAATCCTTGATGAAACTGTGTTCAATGTATATAAAGGATATCCAAAATATTCTAGACACTAATTTTAAATGGAAATAATATCATAAACCAAATCATTGTCCATTGAATGAAGAGATTTAGATAAATCAACAGTAAATTAATGATGATATTGATTTATCGAAATAATTGTCAATAATTTTTTAGAATCTTCAATAACTTGTATTAAATTGTGGAATTTACTAGAGACCTTGAGTTCCATTTAAAAACACTAGTAAATTAAGGTTCTTTGCTCTCTTGATTCAAATTTTAAATCACTCGATCTTTTTAAAATTCTCTTTATTGGAAGAGTCAAAATATTTCAGTAGACGTCAAAGCATCAATCTACTGTGTTGTCTTACAATCCTATACTGTTCTTTTCCACTTAATCGGTTTAATTTTCAATTTAATCGCCATGAACTTGGCAATCAAGAGAAACTGATCTTCAGCTGGCACAAAAAAAATACCAACTGATCATCGATTATTTATTACATTCGCTCTATTTGTTCCAAGACAATAATTATCAGGATTTCGCAGCTTTTTTCAGGCACTTCAAAAGAACAACTCGAAATTACATCCCGAAGTTTTTCATTCCATCTATATTTTTGTTTGCTATTTGACTTTCAAAAAGAGTATAAAGAAGTTTCATTGCAAATAAAGATCAGAACATGATGTGAAGTTCTTTTGGTTTCCTAAATAGACCGAATTTATTATCACAAATCAATACAGTTGCGATATCGTGTTTTCAAGAATGACAATTTGGAAATTATTCATAAAAGTTGACAGTTACTAGTACATCGTAAACGTCACTGACTAGATTAATACATTATTTTCGAACTTTGTGCAAAAATGGTTTTCATAAAACTGGCTATAAAATGAGACGGGTTTTGAAAAACTTGAATTTTATTACATTTTTTGGTTTTACCAACATATATTTATATCTAAAATAAAACGATTTTCTCACTGAGAGATTCAGTACTATTGAAAACCTTTTTTACTTACCCCAAACTAAAAATAATTGAAAATATACATTATAATGTCAAGTCAAGAACTTTGTCAATAATATAAAACATTCTTATCAGTCTCACGAAAACAATATACATATACAAGCTATCTAAATCGTTCACACACCTTAAGATTATTTACAGTACTGGTAGATAGATTTTAGAATAAAGAGGAATTAAACTACCTCGGTAAAATCTACGGGATAAGAAATAATTGTTATATAATTCTCATATAAAAATAAGTATTTTTGTTACAATGAACTGAAATTATTATATATTGAGAAAAACTACACAATAATAAGCATTCATTTGTGTTATTGATAATCTACAAAAGTTTTTTCGATGCAAATGTTAACAGATATCTTTAAAAAAATTGTATAAATTTTGAGATATTAGCTAACTTTGTTATATTTTGTTTTGTTGATTTATAGAGCTCATAGATTTTCGTTTTATTATTGGTTTTGCAATGTTTATCAAGCTGCATACCCCACTAATACAATTTCATCAATGTGGGGAAGTAAAGATACTGGAACTTTTGAAAAAATTAAAATCTTTGATTCACTCTTTAAATCTGTATTCTCACCGAAGCTATATCATATGTTTATTTTGCCTCTTCTTGTGAAAATACAATAAGATACTTTCGATGAAGACATCACAAACACATATTATAATTTATAATTAAAATCGCTCACAATGCAAAACTGATACTGTTTCCCATCACTTTGTTTGTGTTATTTTCCTACAGATGGCATAATCGTCATCTTTCTCAGTCTCTATTAAATCCCACGCAGGCCATTTCGGACTACAGGAGCTTTGAAACTACTTATCAACAAATTCCAAGTTGCCATAAACTTTCCTTATGCCAGTAATATGATCTTCGATAGTATCTAGTACAAATGTTTATTTAGTTATTCATTAGTTCTCCAAGAAATGTTTGATTGTGATTTAATACCGCATGTAAGTATTTTCTATGAATAATTACAATTAATGATATTTTTTTTATGTCACAGCATTATTTTTACGGCATCTACTCACTTCCGAATTTTTTGCATCCCGGAACAAGTTATATAATAATTTGTTCTTTTCTTCAACTCGCTTCTTTTAGCTTTCTGAATGTATCATAATATGAGTAAACAAACATACATATAATGGAATAAGCCGTCAAATCATCAAAATTAAGTAGGCCGTGATAGCGATTTGCGAACGAACATCAAGAACTGTCAATAAACATTGCATTTTATTAGGTAACCTTAAAAGTGGTTTGTGTGTGTATAAAGTTTCTTTCAATTAACAAATGTCTTTGTATTCATCAACTGTACTGTTACTATAAACAATTATTATAATATTATGTAATTGAATGCTATACAATAAAATTATTAAAAATATCTTACGCCTCTTCATGCGTAACTTTTCCATTCCGCGTAAAATGATTTTCACGTTTCGTAATCTACTATTGAGTGTGTTTTAAAATAATTTAATACAGTAGATTTAAGATTTATTCATGTCATACCAAATAGGACATTTTTAAACTTACGTAGGAACTACGACTATTTAAAGGTTCTAACCTAGAGGGTATAATTAGTGGAAATATATTTTCAAGGGTTCAAAAAGGTTCAGAACAGAAATCGAAAAACTGTTGATCTTTCATTCAATTCATAATAAATCACAAAAACGTATTTGAAAAAAATTAATAAACCCCTAACCTAATCAGTTTTCAATTCTGTTATATGTTAAAATTTATGTGTTCGTTGAAATTTTCCGTATTTAGAACGGAAAAGATTTTTCAGAGTATTTTGTGTCTCTATAGATCAAATAAATGACTCCATGTACCTGCTTCCTACTGTGGCAATATCTGAAATGACTTCATCCTACTTACCGATTCCATGTTAACCGAAAAGGAAGTATACGTTTTGATTGCATTGTAAAAATTTCCCGAAGGTAACACAAAAATACCCAATCAGACGTGCAACAAACACTTATTGAGTTTGTACTTCTTTCACAAATCCAACTCACTCCCTAATAGAATCAGTGGCTATACCTTTTATCAAACCCTGAGAATTGAGCGGTTCTCCGGACGAAATGAAATTATATAAAAAAAAATTTCTCGTGCCCTGTGAACTCATTTAACTTTTTCATGACATTTAAATTCAGTTATCCGGTTGGAGTTTCTAATAAACTTTTTCTTTTCAGATACAAAGGAGTTTAGTTTTAGGCGGTTAACGATAAGCTTTGTTATTCGTAAAATTGATTTTTGCATCAATATCCTTTCATGAAATCGTCGAGTTTTCTCAAATTCTCAAGTTGAAAACAAATAAATGGAAAAATATTTCATTGCACAAATTAAGTTAATAATTGTCAACAACGATGCAGAAAAAAATGAGAAGGAATCCAAACAGAGTCTAATATATTTTTTCGATGCTTATCGTATCACCATCATCGTCGTGTTATTACCAGACAATTCAATGTTAGTGTTGCTTACAGTCTTCATAAAGTTGAAATATATGTACATAACATGACACTAGCTAGAGTTTTTCCCACACGGTTTTTTAAGAACGCTTCATTTCCAAGACACTGGATAGAAGTATCTTATAGTAAAATGTCAGATCTACCATCAAATTCAATGGAAGTTTTGATCACCTTATTTCTCATAAGTTGTAGTTTGGTTGTAATAATTATAATATTATCATTGTGGATTAGTTTGACACGTTATTTTTATAATTTTTTCGTTCCTTAGTACTCCTTCAAAGGACAAGTTCTTATCGAGACACGGCCTTTGTAGAAGAAAGGGACTAGAACTAATTTATTTAGAGCTGGTTCGAAAGTATTATAACGAATTTGACATTATATTATTTCCGATTCTTCATATTCTTGAGCCGTGTTAATTCTAGATAAATTTTTATTTAACTCAATGAACCACTCAATACTGACAGTTAAAGACTGTTTAAATTCGACGAGTAGGTGGGAGAAGCTAGCACAGGTAACGGTAGTTGCCGAGTGACGCAAGTACGTCCCCACAAAAACTACCATACAGAAAAAGCCCAATACAAACGGTATGTGAATATCAAACACCATGAAAAGTCACTCTATATATACAATAATTTTTTTATACAAAATGTTAATTTTCAAATGGCCGAAAAAATGGGAACTCTTTCACCGATCACGAAGAAAATCAGTCAGTTGATTTGAGGTGCTGAGATGAAGCTACAGTAAGCATAAATTTATTGAGAATGAGTTTTTTTAAAGTATATAATTAAAAGGTGAAACTAAATGTGAGTTAACTTAATTGAGATTCGAAATTTTTAGAAATTTTTAGAATGTAGGAGTATATGGAACTTAAGTCATCAATGTCACTTTTGATACTGTATGAATAAAAGAAGTGACATTGATGACTTAAGTACCATATACCCTTACATACCTAATCGCCACACTACGAATAATGATAGATCAAACTAAAGACATTAATAAAAGTTTACAACTAGTCTTTATAGATATCACTAAGGCCTTTGACATGTTAAATTGATAAAAACTTTGGAAAATCTTAAATTACCACCTAAATTAATAGTATTCATTAAATTAACCTATTCAGATGCAACAAGTCAAGTAATAGATAAGGGTTATTTAAACAAGAAAATAAAAATTGATAAAGGAACGAATCAATGCTGAATATTATCCCCTCTAATCATTAATATTTGCCTGTATCATGTACTTAAACAAGGTTTCCAAAGAAATAAAGGGTAACTTGAAATCATCTACAGAACAGAGACTGTTAGTTTTTGAATGTGCCGATGATATCTGCATGTTATCTGAAAACATTAATAACATCAAAACTATGTTAGATAATCTTCAACAAAAAGCTCCAAAAATTTATCTCCAAATAAATAAAGATGAAATGCAAGAAATGAGAGTGGGAAGAGAATCAAATGGGAAAAATCCATAGAACAAACCAAAATTCAGAAAGTGGAAGAATACTGTTACTTGGGAAGCATCGCTAATGTAAAAGAAGGAGGGGAGGAGGACATTAAGAATATACTTGCTTAAGGCAAGCGAATGGAATGCTAACAAATGTATGGAGATCTACACAACTTGGCACAAAGATCAAGATATTCAATAGCAACATAAAATCGGTTCTAATTATATATATATATATATATATATATATATATATATATATATACAGGGTGTCCCGGGACTAATGGGAAAAAAGTCAGGAGCGTATAATCTGAGCCAAAATATTGTTATTACTTCATATAAACTTTTTCTATGCAGGCCCTCGTTTTCGAGTTATAGGCCCCCAAAGTTTTAATTTTGAATTGGTACGTAGTGCATTAATAAAACTGTAAATACTAGCCAAACGGCTCATTTTATCGAGTTCCAACAAGAGTACCTTTTCGTTAGCTTAATGTGTGGGGAAGTCAATTTCGATAATTTAATACAGGGTATGCCATCCCTGCAAATTTTTTGGATCACTAACCATTGCGGGTAGTCCGTCCCTGGCTTCAAGGCACAACTGTGAATCTATTTACCTTTCCAAAATATGCATACACGTACACTATAGCTTTGCCGTAAATTTTATGAAGATCAAACAACTAGTTCAAATAATTAAAATTAAAACCAAATTCAAAATTCAAACTTTGGAGGCCTATAACTCGAAAACGAGGGCCTGCATAGAAAAATTTTATTTGAAATACTAACATTATTTTGGCTCATATTATACGCTCCTGACTTTTTTCCCATTAGTCCCGGGACACCCTGTATATATATAATATATGTATATATATATATATATTCCTACTTCTTCTTTATATATATTATATATATATATATATATATATATATATATATATATATATATATATATATATGTGAAACTATGAAACATAAATTTCGATTTTCTACTACACCTGCTTTTAGTCGAAATTTCAATAATTTCGACGTATTAGCGGCATGGCATAGTTCACTGACGCGTTTCGACCTTCTTGAGTGAAGATGGCGCCAGTTTGTAATCCAGCGCAAAGTTGTTTGAATTCATACAGCAATAACAGATATTGGTTAGTGTCAGAGTTATATACAATAATAGGATTTCATTTCAGAAGTCACAATTCAAATAAATGTGGTGGTTTTTTCTATATAGAATACATACTGTCCATACCTCAGCTATCGCTATGGCAAAAATGATTGATCACGCACCGTATTCTCTAGATCTGGCCCTCAGTTCCTTTTTTCTGTTTCCTGAGCTAAAAAAAATTGGCTGCAGGACAGAGATTTGGAAGGTTAAACAAATAAGAGAATATCTGCAAGAAATTGATTGACTGAAAAGGAGATGACGTTAAAAAAATAGAATTAAATTTCAAGAAGTATATCAAAATCCTGAATAATCTTGCAAAGAATATCAAAAGGAAGGTACCAAAAACTTCCTTTTGACATTAGTTATTGAAGTTATTAATAATATTTTGTAATAGATCGCGCAGTATATACCATACTTGATAATTATAGAAAATTGATATTCCAATTACAAAGAAATTTTTCTGGTGAAATTAATTAAAAATATAGTTCCATGTCTCTCTGAAAAAGTTTCCTTTGAATATCGCCATGTTCATTCTTCTGAAATAATACTTTTCTCTTAAAATTTCAGGTTGCCTGGATAAAGTCTGATACAAAAGCTATTTTGGCAATACACATTCACATGGTGGCTCAGAATCCTCGTCTTTCTGTAACACACAATGGACACGACACGTGGAAACTACACGTATCTAATGTACAAAAGAACGATTCGGGCACGTATATGTGTCAGATAAACACAGACCCTATGCGAAGTCAGGTAAATGATATAAAATAACGTTTATTAGTTGGTAAAAAAAAGCTGAACCAGGGAAAAATCATAACTAGCTTCTAGTCAGTAAAACTGCTATTATTTTGTGTTGTTTAATTTCATTTGTAGGGTTGGGACAAAGTAGTTGAACTTATGTAAATGGTGCTTAAATAATAACGATGCATTAATTTGAAGATTCGTAATGCTTCCATTTACCTAGATTCTTCTAAATATATTTCTTTACTTTTCTACTTTCACCTAAAAAAATATAAACATGAAAAACGTTTAAAGATACAGTATTAGCAAGCAATGAAAATAAACCCAAAATAATTATTCAGAGTCACAAGCAAGAAAAAGCTGTTGACGTGTGAAAGAATCAATCAATTCGTATAAAAAGGATAATAGGGATTATCTAAAATACAGGAAATAACTGGAAAGTTTCGCTTCATTAAAAATAGAATTACGAGAACTTAATACTAAAAATTGGCAATCATGAGAGTGAAGAGCAGAATTGGAAAATGTCTTAGCATATCAAAGATCTATTTAATTTATACAATTAATACTGTGATATTTTTGCGAATGTTGGAACTTTGATAGACATTCAGAGACAAATAAAATATTTTATCCCAACCCATGCTCACAGGGAGTCTTTTTAAACTGTAAAGGGCACTTGAACTGACAAGTTTTATTAAAACGTCTATACCAGAAGTAATTGAGTTTCATAATTTTTAGAATGATTGAAGACATATTTATTTTATTGAAATCTCAAAATACTTTCTATCAAACAATGTGAATATCTTGGCAGATACTATATTACGGAATATTGAAAATTCCGGAGTTATTTGGCAAATGGGTTCTATCAAAGAATAAATAAGAAAACTTTAATATTCCTCCAAGAAAGTTCTATCGCCGTCATATCTATCGGTTGGATTTTTTAGAAATTAAGAATAGCTGATCTTTAGAACATTATTGAAGCAAAAATTTACGTGAAAGCAAAAGAGCTTTTTGAGGATATCGATTTCGATTTGCAATTTTTGAAACTCTAGCCCTTCAACGAAATAACAATTGTCTCAAAAAAATAATACACGCTATTGATGGTATAGGTTAGAATTCAACACTATTAAAATTTTTGTCTAGAATTTACATTATCAGAAACGATTGATTCATGAAACATAAGAGAAGCTTTCGAATTGAGCAGACATCTTATTGATTTTACATCATTAATGCAACTCCTCATAATGCTATAATTTTATCGAGGAATCATAATAATTGTCGAAATCTGCAACCTATCTATATATTTCCATATAGTTATAACCGTGGGTGGGTTTAAGCTGACTTTTTTTCCATCTATAGTTAGTAGATTATGGGGCTGATGCCTAGAATCTAAATCATAGTCCGTATAATGATACAATTAGTTTTTGAATGTTATGTGTTGTGTTCTGTTGTGAACCCTACGTATCTGTCACTTGTTTAGGATTGTTTTTTTTAGTAATGCGGTGACCCCGACAACATGGTGGAATGTTTGCTTGCATCTTGGACCCGTTCTGAACTTGATGTTCAGTGAGTCCACGTTTTCGGCTAAATTCTGATTATATATGGATTCTTTAATTTCCTCCTCCTTCAAATACGATAGAACATCGTACAAAATCAGGAGTGGATTCCTTTTTCTTGGGAGATCACAGCTGAATTCCTATTTAACCCGTTAATTTTCCGTAAGTTTTAGAATATCTTCTTTTTTTTCCGTTTTCACTATGACTGCCTTGATGGTCATTCGCATTCTGCTAATCTGCATTTTCGTTTTAAGCGGATATATATATATAATCTTGGTGATTATCTCCTGTATTTTCTGCCACTGTCAGTATTGTTTTTCGCTGTTATGAATCTTGTGTTAGTCGGTTGCTATGTTGTTTTTGCAATCTGTGGCTATTGTCATTTGCCTCTTTCCTCATTTAGAGTTTTGATTTGTCCTTCTAGGTTTATCTTTTATAGATCTTATTTCATCAACTGATACTTTAACATTTGCTTGCTTGTCTTATACAAGCGGTTTCCCGTGCCTATCCCATTATCAATGAACTGAACGATCTCATTGAGTCTGCCGTCAATGTCATGTCTGTGAGCATCTTTTACTGTTCTGACCCCTGTTTCCTTTGTCTTTATCGTAGTTTGTCTCGCATTATCTTCATACCTCGAGGATGTATTACTCACGAACTCCTCCGCACATGAATTGGGAGGGTTTCCCCGCTTTCGAGAGAGAGATCTACCCGGCATATTGTCTTACCCTTCCTCTACTCTTGTGTTGTGCTCTTAGTCCTAGCTTATTGCGGGAGTAACTTGACTCCGCCCCTAACCGCATGGAGGTGGTACAATTTTTACTATATAGTTTTTAACTAATTAAATGAATAAACAATAAAAATATACAATAATTAACCAATTTTCTCTTTCACGTTATGACGCTTCGTTTCGCTGTCGACTGTGTTGCGGTCTCTCGCAACCTCTATCCAAACCTTGATGCCCATAGCTTTGAAATATGTTGCTATATTGTCTTGCGGCCGAAGTCGAGGTCGTCCATGTGATCTCTTCGCAGTTGTGGCTACCTCACATACGAGGTTAGGTGTTCTGACATAACCTGCACACTGGAGTCTTCTGGACTTTATTTCTATCACTTTATCTAGTACCCCCGAATAAGTTTTTCAACTGTTTGTTGGTCTTTATTCTGAAGTGTACGGTCTTTTCTCCAAACTTTGGCCCAAAAATTGTCCTTTGTAGTTCTAATCTACAAGTGAGAAAAGAAGATGTTTGGCTATATTACATCGTAATAGTTATTTGTGTATTAAGAGTGCAAAGTGATACATTACCGCTCAGAGCGAGAATTTTGACGCGTGACTCGCAGCGGAACGCAGCTATCTTGCGAGAGCGGCAATCTCACTGTACTCGAATTACACACAAGATTTTGTCTACCACCGCAGATTTTATATTAACATATTATCTATTATCTTAAAATCACGCGTTGTTCATGAAATGGACATCTGTCAAATACCGTTCAATGCCTATTCTGGTGTCAAATGTCGCAAAAACATTTAACGTTTTTCAATTATAGTTTCCATGGTAACTCAGCGAGCGTTTTGGTAACTTTTGCGCTAGGCGAGCAACAAAGTAAGAAAAACGCTCGCTCCTCGGAAAAGTGCAACTTTGTGATTTCTTTTTGAAGCGCAAACATGATACTTTTCTGTTGGTTGTCAAAAATGTTTTTCTCATCCCAAAGTGTTACCCTTCAAAACTCTTCATTCCCCATCGAAATATTGCCTCAGGTGGCTTGGTTTTCGATCTTGACTAAAGTGGCCCGATCTCTGTTTGATGTTAATGTCAGGTATGTGGGATTGAGGTTTAAATCCACCATTTTGGAAATTAAAATTCCAGTTTTCCCAAAAACCTCTGAGAAAACATTTTTGAAAGAGAATACCCTGTATATTTTAAATTAGACAACTTGTATATTTTTATCATTTGTACATTTTTTGGTCAACTTCAGAATTACCTGGTGAGGCTATTAGAATAATCGATTCAAAATAAATTTCTTTTCAAACTCAATTTTTCAGATGGGTAACTTAGAAGTAGTGATATCACCAGACATATTATCAGACAACGAACCTAACGACGTGACTGAAGCAAATGAAGGGGGCACAATCCGCCTAAAATGTAAAGCCACTGGTGTACCAAAACCGACAGTTGTTTGGAAAAGAGAAGATGGAAGTAATATCATCTTACGGCATGAAGGGCGGGACAAACAAGGTGAGATTGCATTTTATATTCAATTTAATATTGATAATTGTTCAGGAAAAGTACATGTGGAAAGCAAAATGATTTTGTTTATTCGAACTAGTTTTGTCGACCTATTAAATTCAACTCTTCTTGTCAATCTATAAAGTAGATGAGGAATTATTAGTCCTTTGTCTCGATTTAATCTTAATTCAGAATTATTGAGCAATTGTGCTTGTCAGCGGGGTTGAACATTAACCCAAACAAGTTCACAGTCATTCCATTTACCCGGAAAATAATACTTCCAGCCATGAAACCCCTATCTTTGAACGGGAAGATCATAGAATGGAAATCTGAAGTTAAATATCTAGGGATAATCCTAAACATGTTGAAATAACTGCTAGTAAGGCAATAAAAGCTTTGATTGCGTGCAGAAATCTAGCTGGTGAGAGTTGAGCCTGTAACCCAAAAATACTGCCATGATTGTGAGACCAGCAATTACATATGGGGCAATAGTTTGGCTAACTAAAGTAGTAAAACACGAGAAAGACCCTCGATAAAGTTCTTCCCTGTGTGTGCATCACTGGTATCTAGCTAGGTCACTTGAGATCATTACAGATCTCATACCTCTACATCAGGTAATAGAAGGATGAAATGATCAAGAAAGTAAGTATCACTACAATAATAAGTAACAGGAGAGACTTGGAAAGGGAATACACCACCCAAATTATTAAAGAAAATTCATCAGATGGTATACAGTTGGTTCTAAACCCACCATAGGAGCTGGCGCTGGAGTATTTGGCCTGGCACCAGATACTCATTATCGTTAGGTTTCTGCCCGAGCATCTTTCAGGCAGAATCACTTGCGTTCGAAAGATGAGTGGAAATGAACCTGGAAAGAAAATATCAAAAATGTAATATATCGATTAATTCTGATAGTCAAGCTGCTATCAAAGCATTGAGCTCCCATGTTATTGACTCAAATTTGTTATGGGAGTACCGAAGAAAACTTTATGAACTAGGCAATAATAACAAGATCTCTTTAGTCTGGGTTTCTGCGTTCCTGGCTACTCGGGAATTACAGGAAGTGAAGAGGCCAACATACTTGCTTAGAAAGGAGCACAAACGCCGTTTATTGTCCCGGAACCTTTCTATGGTGTAGGAAAATGCTCCTATAGGAAAGAGTTTCGGAAGAGGGAGGAAACCGAAAGAGAAATACTCTGACAGTGCCTTCCCGGGCTGGATCATTCCAAAAATTTCCTGCGGAACTTTGACACTGCTAGATTCAAAAATTATTTGGATTTCAGTGAAAATAAGCTACATCTCCTCACAGGCTTCCTTAGAGGTCACTGCCACCTTAGGAAGCACGTAATAAGAATAGGTCTAGCAGAAATTGACGTGTGTAGATTCTGTGGGGAGGAGGAAGAAACTTCGGAATACGTCGCCATTGTAAGCCAACGCAAAAAGTGCTTCGGAATTAACTTACAAGAGTGATGATCTACTCTCCTTGGAGTCGTCCCAAATACTAGAATTCATTAGAATTCTGGAAGGCGAGCTGTAGTAGTAGTGGGAACAGCTCTCATAGGGGGGCACAATAAACCTTAGGATTCAGTGCATTGTAACCATATTAAAATCAAATCTAATGTTTTGGTGATGTTCATCTATATGTAGGTAGGGTTTGATATAATTGCTTTTATCATGTCGTATTATGTAGATAAGTTTTTGTTCCGACCTGCTTCTACCAACTGTGAAACAGCAGTGGCTCGGTGACAAAATTTGACGGTGTTAGTTTGTGTATTCTTGTAAGGTAAAGTGACCAAATATGGACACTCTTAAGATAAAGACACTGTAAAACCCACATTTTCACCCATTATTTATTTAAAAAAATTGGGTAGGTATGTTCTAAAACAAATATAGGACTCGCCAAACTCACTAAATACTGTATTTAGCAACGTAAGGTACACAAAAAAATGTTTTCCCTTTTTGGTGCCTATATTAGTTAAACCATGTTCATAATATGGGCACACTTTTTTCCAAATATCGGCAAATCAGGTCCCTTACAATAGTTCTGTAGTAATACTCAAGGTGAATTTAAATAAGGCATTGAAAACAAAACTTTATTCCAAAGTTTCTATGAACATGAAAAAATAAAACCTCATTCTTGAAGATTAAGATGACTCCGAGAAGCTGAAGAATAGATTGGATATGCGATATAGTCACAGACATCAATAACACTTGTATTAATTCCAGCTGAAGAACCGAAGGCGGAAGCGTGACGAAACCTTTTCAGAGTATGAAGTGGATATTGCACGATTTTCTTATCCATCAGCACCAGAGGCTATGATGGAATGTTTGAGCATCTGGGCCTCTATTGACAACTTCTGTGACCCCGATATGAAGAGGACGCTTCTATAAGCCCATCCCAAACCTTGGTCGATGCATTGACCGCTGCTCTTGAATATGAAGCAGCAACGATGGCTTCGGAATACAACAAAGGTAGGAAGGACCATGCAAGGAGAAGATGACGATGACTGACTTGACCACATCATCAACTTGATAAAAAGTATGGTGGGCGAGAAGCCGAAGAAGATCAGATGCTGTAATTTTGGCGAGCTAGAGCATGTACGTAGCTCATGTAAGCGCCCTATGACTGCTGCAAACCAAGCACTTTATGAATATGAAGCAACCATGAAGGATTCGCGGTACAACAAAGTTAGGACCAAGCAAGAGGAAACTATTTAAATACATAAGAAAAACATTACAATACATTGTTGGATACATTTGAAAATATTGAAATAAGTAGTCAGATGTAAGAATAGTTTAAATAGAGACAAAGGACCAACTTCTTGTAATTTTCCCGCTGCAACTGTTTCGGTCGAGGAAAGTTGCATTGGCACCTGAATTTTGTATATACGTAGAACGCAACAAGATAGGTTTTAGTTCACCTACAGTCCCTGAAGACCTTAATTTGGTTATCGAAACGTGCGCCATACAGTATGATAGAGAATGTTGCTGTAGTAGTCGTAAATAATTTGTTCACTGTGGACTTTGATAGGACCATAACTTTTTGGTAATATGTATTGTGAAAATCCAAAACCTTGCCACTCGTTTATAACCTACTTGTTTTTGTATGGGACATTCTGTTAATGATTACTTCTTGGAAATCTCAGTTATTTTATTTCTACTTCCTCGATTACTCAATGAAGCTTAAGTAATTGGAAATGGATTGTTTTTTTATTGATTTCTCAACAGATTGAGACAATTCTAATTATCTGTAATATCTGAATAATAATAGATACAAACCCAGGAAAGAAATGGATTAATCGAATGCAATCTATGTGGATTTTGAAGAAAAATAGAATATCTTTTTAGAAACCATACCATTCCAATTTTTTCACAGCAAAACTACGTTTTTTGTTATAGTACAGCAAATCTAATTATTTCAGGTTCATTTTGTAGTCTCATTCTGTACGTCATATACATTACCGCTCCCTTTGTATATATTTCTATTAAAGCCATTACTTTCAATATTTTTAAAAATATCTCCGTGAAAATGTCAAATTTTTCTATTAGGAAGTGGTTTTCACAATAGATTTATTGTAAATGAAAAATTGGGTTACACGACAAACCACTAAAAATAAAAGCACGAAACACGTGGTTTTGATAAAACAGTACTCTCCACTGCTTTTCAGGCTTTTAAAATTTCTGATGTGTCGACTCCAGATAAAATTCTTTTCACACATTTAGATAGAAAATACATATGTGTTAGTCTTCGTTTTTAGAAAAAGGTTTCATTACTTCATATATATATATATATATATATATATATATATGATATACAGGATGGAATAGCTTGCAAAATCGTTTTGTGGACAGATACATTAGCGATTAATAAACACACACGTCACAAAATGCATATCAAATTTAACTCGTCATGCAGTAAATCATAGTTTACTGATGAGTTTAGATATTTCATAAGTGAAATTTTTCATACTTCACTTCTCATAGAGTATTCGTAATTTTTGGTGAACTATTGAATATCCACAGTAAGTTGAATAAGCTTCCGATTTTAAGTTGTTGGTGGCGTTACTGAAAAATGTCGCATTCATGTTGTTCGATGTTTGGCAATAACCATGTTGTAGTTTGCTGAAAAGCATCCGGCTGTATAGATCATTAAATCTGTTATTAAATTCACTTTGAAAATCCTCTTCACATGAAAGTGTAATCGTTGAAAATATACAGAGAATAGCCAAAGCTTGAATTTTTGGACTTTTTTGTTAGCATGTCAACAATACATATGTCCTCAGATGTCTAATTACTTTCAGTTATTCTCTGAATGATTTGTTGATGTTATGTAGCTTGACATTCTATTCATCATTCATCATTAACTTGGTGCTACTGAGTCGCCTATTTTTGATTACATATACCTGTTGTTTGCCAGACTTAATTTTTATCATTACGCTTATGTGAATTTCATTCCCTGCATTGATGCAAAATTTAGCATCTATATATGAATAACTTTTCTATCTTATGAAAATATGATTATTTCAACGAATTGTATGATCCAAATTCAACAACAAAACTAAATAAAAATGAAATTTTATTTTATATCGATTGGAGTTTTGTTTGGCTTTAGACTTTCATTTGGCGTCACTAAATTCTTTAGTAAAAGAACGTCCCAACTGTAAGTAAAATGTAATAAGCTGCAGTATAAGGTCTCGTCAAATATTCAAGCTATATTTGGATTTCTCAATTATCTTATATTACTACTTTCCTTTCACTCCATTCAAACTTGTTTCTTTAATTGAATTCCTATCTCAATAAAACCCTGTCGGCAATTTTTACACTTTTGGTAAAACTACGATACTTCAGTAATTAAATTTTGCAATTATCCTTTCAAACGCGTATCGAAATGTGAAATGTTTCTGTGTTCATTTTTGGTTCAATACTTGGAATTTGATTGAAATTTACGAATATAACGATTAATGGAGCTAATCTGAAAATTAGTTTCTGATTTAGTATGCTAGAATTATTACACCTTTAATTTTCGTCAACAAATGCACATAAAAACTCATTCCTCTATAAAAGTGAGCTGAATGTTTATTTTCATATCTCAGATAGTCTCAAAGTTATATTAATTTGTTAATTGAAAAATCAACCTCTGTAGCACGTAACTCTTAAAAGTGTAATAAGGAATAGAAATTTCTTTAATATATATGTGTAATTTTCAGTTGTTTAGGGAAAAATTAAACAAGCTTGGAAATTTGTTTGTAATAAATGGTTTCGTTAATAAACAATGACATTGCTATTAACAATGTTTTTCGTTACTTTATACACGACTGTCGATCATGGTTTTTTTAAGAAAATAAACTTCTTAACTAATCATTCGAACATTTGAAATAAGAAAAAAACCGACTATAAACAAATAAAAATTGGTGTTTTTAAATGAAACTCACGGTCTCTAGTTAATTCCACAATATAATAAAAGTTATTGAAAATTCTAAAAAATTGACAATTGTTTCGATAAATCAATATCATCGACTAGAGAGTGAGTTTCATTTAAAAACACTAATATGAGCATATTCCACGAAGTAAGGGTCGAGACAGTTAATTTAAATAAAAATTGTTTCAAAGATTTTTTTTAAAATCATACGTAATCTTACAACAATATCATGAAAAACAATTTGTTTATAAACAATATATAAACAGAGACAGAGAGAGAGAGACGTGAGCTTTATTGTCATGAACATTTTTTACAATTTTATGGAAAAAACGACATAATTTGAAAATAAATAAAAATACAGAAAATACTGACTATACTAACAATCCAAAACGTAATATAAAATACAAATTTATATTAATAATTATGATACAATATTAGTATCGTACATCATACCAAATATTGAACTATGCCAATGTAACTCAAAAGTCTAGTGTAGAGTGCAGAATTCTGCCACTGAATAATAAGGTCTCTCAAGCAGAAACGCCGTTGTCAATCTCCAGAACCTATTAAATGTATGTGTCACTAATTCTAAAGGTAGCTGATTGAATAGTTTTTTGGCATTGAAAGTGGTGGAATTTTTTACCAGATCAGAGGTGAGTATTGTTAAGTGAATATCGAATTTATTTCTTTTAGCAGGGTAACTATGAAATAGTCTCTAATCAATATTGATTTATCGAAACAATTGTCAATTTTTTAGAATTTTCAACAATTTTTATTATATTGTGGAATTAACTAGAAACCATGAGTTTCATTTAAAACACTAATATGAGCATATTCCACGAAGTGAGGGTCGAGAACGTTAATTTCAATTTTATTCATTATTATTATGCTGACAATGGATCAGCGACTCATCGGTTTCCATGGTAATCGTTGAGATAATTTATGACAATAAAATTTTTGAAACGTTATTCGATTTTTTGATTAAGTAGGCATATTCAAAATACTCCACGAAGTGAAAATTCTTTTGGCCAATTATTTGAACACTTTTTTGTTGTCTTCAATGAAGACGCGGATCCGGTAAAATTTTGTTAATTATTTATAGCTAGCCTAGCTTATTGAAAAATTTTCTTTTTCTACTTCCGTTACTAAAACCGCATTTTGAACACGGGTTTGACACATGCACAAAACGACTCTTTAAACACTAGTGTTTAAAATGCGAAAAGTCGCATCTCGTTTATCTTTTGTTTCTTAAACGTCAAATCAAGTGTATCTTCTGTATGTTAAATTTCATGTTCCGTGATAATTTTGTTGTTCTGTGTCATTTGATTTGTCAGTCAGCCGTCAGCCATCATCCTTCATGTTATGAATATAATTAAAATATAATATAATTTTTTTCTTCCTGCGAGCGAAGAAAAAGTATAGTAAGAACCTCGTGTTAAAATCGTCTTTATTCACTAAAGTAACCTTTTTGACACTTGGTACTTATATACCATTAGGATTTATTTACAACCGACATAAATTCTTTGAACTGTTCAGATTATCCCACAATTTGAAAAAAATTTGATTAATATTTAATAGTGGGAAAAAATATTTTATGTAAAGAACTCGCTTCAGACGCCACGTCTGCATCCCAAAATTGAGACGGGGAATCCTATTTTGACCGTGAAATTAAAATTATAAATAATGGAGATAGAGCTTCGAAAGTCAGACTTATGTGAAGCTTTCTCCTCTTCAACAATCTTGTTGTCAAATTCCCCAATTTTTCATAGTTTTTGAAATTTTGCAAGAAACTAAATACATTTTTCCAATTTTTATTTAATTATAACTTTTTAAATTTGTATGTACTTAAAAACGATATTAATATATTTTTCTAGACATCATTTTGGATCGAATGAGTTATCGCACTTATTTTTACTAACTCTATCTCTGTTTTTCACCATTTTCAACTTATGACGATGCACGATGTCTTGAAATATTTTCAACAAAATTATGAAAATGTATTGTCCTTTCAGTTAGATCACTCATTTGAGAATGGAGCGGGCATAGACTTGCATATTGATAATTCATATAAACTCCAATTGAATGAATGCGTATAGAATCCTTTTGAAAACTTTGAATTACAAATTTGTGTAGTTAATTAAACAGTTTCAATGACTGTTTTTCAGTAGGATTACATCTCGGTGAGTTTTTCCAGAAAAACGTAAATAGCCTGGTAAAAACTGCTTCTTCAATTACACGTGCACACATTAGATCAAAGTACTGTTTATGTATACTTTTTATGTCGCTGATCACTCTTTCAATCACAATGTTGAGTCCATACTCGTTTACTAAAGCTTGGCTGGAAAATGACTGAATGGCCAAAAAAGGTAAATTTATCTTATATGTTGTTGATTCATCAAAATAGTTTAATTATACTGGTACATATTTTTCTCTCATTCATTTTAGCTCCGTTCAAATTATTCGATTTTCAAAATAAGAGCATCCTGTTTCTGATGATTATAATTTTCCAGATACTACATGCTTTATAACTTTTTGTTATGTTAGACCAGTGAATGTTTTTCTCTTCATAAAAATATCTACGTGATATAGTTTATATAATTTTATAGTGCAACTTATTCAACTAATTTCAGTACCCTAAAGCTCAAAAAGAGAATTGAAATTAGCCTATAAAAGATAAAGCTGCTGCTTGTCAATTTCGATTATATGCATCAAATTATTTTCGGAAAAATTGAGACATTCCAGTTTTTTTACATATATTATTATACGTAGTTGTTAATTCATAATCTCTCTCTCTCTCTCTTGTTCGTTCACTCTGGAACGAGTATGGTGATATCATGTCTCAATTGCTGGGATCGTTGTTTTCCATCCTTCTCTCTTTTGAGCTGCAAGAGAAGTTTCCGTAACCAATGATTTCTTTGGTTTAATCCACCCAGCGCGTCGGTGACCCTCCTATTGGTCGTTCGCCATTGATTCTTCGATTTTTCCCTGTATAACATTTTTTCCAGCCCATTCGTTCTTCTCGAGATGTGTCCAAAATACCGTAGATATGATTGGTTCATTTTGGTTGATGGCCTTGTGGTGATTTTTAGTTTCTTATGAGTTAGTACAATGTTCTGTGTAGACCCACATTTCAAAAGCATCCATTCTTCTTCGACTGGCCATTTTTAAAAGCAGAGTCTCGAAGGCATATGTGGCAATAGGAAAGATCAAGGAGTTTAATAAGTTCATTGTGTTGGGTTGATATATTGTAGAGTTTTTCCATATTCGAGTTAGTTTTATTGTTGAGGAGTTACGTGCTATGGCCAGTCTGCGTTTGATTTCTTCGTCACAATCGCCTTTGTTTGTAATCAGTGATCCTAAGTAATTAAATTTTTTAATCACTTCAAAACCATCGATATGTTTAATATTGGTAAGGTTGCGGTCTATTATTATAATTTGCGACTTTTTGTTCAACGCAAGACCAAGCAATCAAAACACTAAATAACCCAAAACACACGTAACCCCAATCAGAGACGAACGTGGAACAAATCTTTAGTAGGCCAGAAGCGACGAGGGAAAAACCCAACTATTTGCCGACCATTTAGCACAAGTGTTTACTCCAAGCGACAACCAACCAGACAATGAATTGGAAAGAGATTTAAACAACATTCCAATGAATATCCCATCAATCAAACCCCTAAAGGTGAGAAAATTACAACAAGACATTAAATACATAAATACCAGAAAAACACCTGGTATAGACAAAATAACCCCAACAATGATTAGGGAACTTCCAATCAAAGGTGTTGTGCTAATCACTTACATACTAAATGCCATCCTACGATTAAATCACTGGCAAAAATTTCTGAAAACAGCTGAAATCATACTAATCCCCAAGCCAGACAAAACCCCAAATGAAGTTACATCTTACAGGCTCATAAGCCTATTACCAGTGTTCTCCAAAATACTCGAAAAGTTACAGCTAGGAAGGATCGAATCTGACCCAGACACAGAAGAATGGATACCACTACACCAATGTGGTTTCCGACAACAACACTCCACTGTCCAGAAGGTGCATAGAATAAGCCACTGCCTAAATCTGGCATTGGAACACAAGCACTACTGCACATCGGCTTTCCTAGATGTCAGCCAAGCGTTCGACAAAGTCTGGCATAGGGGTTTGATCTACAAATTAAAAAAATATATTCCAGTCACCTACTTGAAATTGTTAACATCCTACCTGAGTAACAGAGAATTTAGAACTTGAGCAATCGAAAGCATTTCAAACTATTTTCCAGTAAAGTCAGGTGTTTCTCAAGTAAGTGTTCTTGGACCATTACTATTTGTATTATTCACAGCGGACCTACCAAAAAACAATGACACTACCACGAGTACGTTTGCCGACTAGCAACCAACGAAAATCCAGCCACAGCGTCCATCATCCTTCAAAAACAATTAAATAATATACAGATATGGCTAAACAAATGGAGAATCAAAACAAATGAATCAAAATCAGTCCAAGTGATGCTTACATTAAGACAAGTGTCCTCCAGTTTATTTCAATAACACACGAATTCCACAAGCTTCCAGCACTAAATATTTAGGAATGCATCTCGACTCCATACTTACGTGGAATGAACAAATCTAATAATCATTCATTCATATCATACCTCTAGTTCTAATAAAGACCACCCTGTAATTAACCATGAAATGACATACGTAAATAGCCTCTCAGAGAAATTATGTAAACTTTCAAACAACGAGGAACAGCAAATAGCTTCAAAAAGCGAGAATACTGTTAAAAAATGTTTTTCTCCAAAGTAAAAACTAATACACCAATTGAGTCACAATCAAATTATATTTATTAGATACCATGCAGTAACTGCGACAAATGCTACATAAGGGAAACAAGAAGAGATGTGTCTGTACGTATGAGTAAATACCGAAGGGATGAAGGGAAGAAATCTTTAGTTTCCTCATTGACTCAACATTCTTTCTTTAACTTTGATGACGTCACAATTTTGGACCAACAAACCAACTTTTATAAAAGATGGTTTTTGAAATCATCAACAACCTTTTTGTGAACTTTAGAAAACTGTCGAAAATTTAACCACATGTTATATTTCCGTTATAAACAGAACCAAAGAGTTGTTATTGAAAAACAACTAAAACTTGTTTCTTGCCTGATATATATAAAATTAATTTTATATTCTGTTTCTACCATACCCAAGCACGAACACTAACAATTTGAAATGTTATTTCCTTCTTTAATAGAAATTGTTTGAGAGGGCCTGACATGATAGGACATTTTTTCGAAAGAAAATCAATTTTGGTCTTTGTTTACTGAACATAGTTCTTGATTAGTTTTTTCATCTAGTTTTCATTACTTTGTGAATCTTGTTTGAAATATCACATAAAAATTGTTTCCTTAATACTAGCAACAATAGATTCACACCAAAATTTTTTTAGCATATTGACGTACATAAATTTATTCATGAAGATCAATTTTCCTGTAATGTTTTTGGTTCTCTCAAATAATTGAGAGGGGAGGAAGATTTTTTTTCATTTAATTTCTCTCTCTTCTATCTTCCTGTGGAAGTATACTAGGGATTGCACCTACATAAATAATTACAACAATATTAGCCTTTAACTATCGGCTATTGGGCGTTGAAAAATAATAAACATTATGTAATGTATAAATAAACTCTAACTGTTTGTCACAATTGATGACATAATAGGATCTCACCCGTTTTCCTGTGGTTTTCATAACTGTTATTTAAAAATAAACTTTTAGTACATTTTAAATTTTTATGTCGCTCTTACGTATACTGCTGTACTAATCTTTATTTTATTTTAACAAATTTTATGACGTTATTGTGTCACAAAAAAGAAAAAAAATTAATTTCTGTATGTTTCTAGTAGAAGATGGCCCAATAAAGGTCGAAACGTTGGATGAAAAAATAACAGATTTTCATTGTTTCATTGACCATAACCCCATAAACTGAACTCACACACATTGACTTGGTCAAAAAACTATTTCACAAAATATACTACATCTACGACATTCACAATTTCTATAATTTGAGATGTGCATTCACTAATTGATTGCATTTTTAACGAATCCACCAAATTTTTTAATAAATAAAATATAGGTAGATATTAAAGAGGATACAAAGTGTATTATTGGAAAATTATGCAAAGTTTGAAATTGGAGGTAATTTCTATTATTGTATGTACTGATGAAGTAAATATCAATAAAAAATTATTAATACAAAATATTACTGATCCTATTCAGTTTTGTATACACTACATTTGTATTGATCAAAGTTAAATGTTTTAATAATAGTGAATTACGGATCTGAGTAACTTCTACGCCGGCTCCTAGGAGGTTACTTCCGTGAAAGCAAACAGGAAAGGGAAACAAATTTGAGACCCTCCTTAGACACAGGACATGATCTCGTAACAGTCAGTTAATCAAAGATTTCTGTTTATTTCTCAATTATCCCTTATTGTTTGAATTTAGAAATTCCATGGAAAATTTTCAATTTTTTCATTCTAAAAAATATGCCACAGGAAATGTTTATAAGCTGCAACAGATGATACAATATAAACAATTGATCTATTTTACACTTTTATACTGAATTATGCAATGAAACATGCATGAATGATTATATATTACTTTGCCGCCAACCACATCCACAATGCGATAAAACTATTGTTGCCCAGCCGATTTCAGCAGGGTATACTCGGTGCACAGCCGTTTTCCATGGGTGATACTCGATGCTTAGACTTTTTCAACAAAACTATTTACTTATATTCTTTAAATTTGTGCAGTTGTAGAAAAAGTATAGTGTGCAACATGTGGGAAAAGTTGAACTTTCGTTGAATGTCAACTTAATAAAAAACGTTGATTATACCATAGAAAGTGATTTTTATCTAAACCATACCAGTAGAGTCCAGGTACTATGGTCCTGGAAGTATCACATTTTTGGAGAATTTTCAGTTTGTTAGCATAATACAGCCTCCGAAATGTATACAAGTGACCAATTTTATGAAAGGATATTGTTTAGAGCGTTCTATATATGAACCTTATTGATTTTCAGCTCACTAGAGCTAGTACAACGGGTGGTATGGTACCTCAAGTGCCACATTTTTGGAGAAATTTCAGGTTGTTAGCACGATACAGCCTCCAAAGTCTATACAAGTGACCAATTTTATGATTGAATATTGTTCAGGGCGTCTTATATATGAATCATATTGATTTTCAGCTCACTACCGCTAGTGCAATGGGTGCTACGGTACCTGAAGTGCCACATTTTTTGTTACTTTTGGAGAAATTTCAAACAAAAACACCAGAAGATAAGAAAATATTTAACAGAAAAAGGAACATAGTCAAGGAAGCGGTTAAGAAAGCGAAGAGAGACTCCTGGAAAGAAATTGGAAGGGAGATGTCATAGACACTGGCATCAGATAATAGAAAATTTTGCACAGCAATAAAAATATTACGAGGAAGTAAAGGAAAAGATATAAAAGCAAAACAAGATGAAAATAACGAATCGGAGACCGAAATAAATCAAATACTAAAGACTTGGAAAGAACACTACGAAGACAAATTTAGTAATAGGTCGAAGAAGAAAACAAAGAATATACCTGAAAATGAATAGAATGAACATGAATAACTTCAATCCAAAGAGAAGAAATGGAAATGGCTATAAAGAAACTCAAAATAGGAAAAGCCAGTGGGGAGGATGAAGTAGCGCGAGAGATGATAAAATGGTCAGGAGAAAAAGGAAAAGAATGGTTGTGTCTCATATGCAGGGAAGCATGGGACACTCAAAAAATCCCCAAAGAATGGGAAAATAACCTTATACTGCCAATACATAAAAAAGGGATCAGACATTGTGCAATAATTATAGACCACACCAGCTTTAAAATCAATACTAGAATAATAGAGATCCATTTAAGACGTTATATAGAAGCAAAATTAGAAGAGGAAAAAGCAGTTTTTCGACTAGGACGACTTGTAAATGATGATATATATTTTAAGAAGACTAATTGATAATACAATAGAAGCTGGAGAAGAAATGTACTATTTATTGACTTGAAGTCAGCTTTTCACACATGGGAAAGAGAAAAAATTTGGGAGGTGTTGGAAGATTTAGAAGTACCGAAAGCTCTAATTAATATAATTAAAAGCACATACGAGACAGTCAAATTAAGAGTGCAGATAGGAGGTTAAAGATCGGAAGAGTTTCTAATGAAAAAACGTATAAAATAAGGTGATAGCTTAAGCGCACTGTTTTTTGTCATTATAATGGACCAAATTGTGAAGGAAATAAAAAGATAAGGAGGAAATCTGGACATGATAATAGGGTACAGAAACATAGTGCCAGTCATATTAAGTTATTAACTGCATATAGATAATATTGTACTTATAGCAAAATCAAAAAATAAAATGCAAAATCTTATTAAGTTATTGGCAAGAGAAATAGAAAATATGGAAGTGACAATAAATGCAGAGAAAACCAAAGTAATGATAGTAAATGAAAAACAGCGAGAGGGGAGTGATTACAAGGAATTTAAATGTAATTACAAAACATTAGAAAGAGTTACAACTTATAATTTCCTAGGAAGTATCATAAGAGAAGATGGGAAAATAGATGCAGAACTTAATAACAGAGCAAATAAATTGATATGGACACAAAGCTGGAAATCTACAACAAAATTACAGTTCCAACTATAACTTATGCTAGTTTGAACTGGATACTGGAGAAAAAGCAATAAAGAGAAATAATTGCAATGGAATTGAAACATTTGAGGAAAGTAGCAGGTAAAACAAAATGGGGTAAAGTAAGTAACGAAAAAATCAGAAGCATAACTAATGAAGAAACAATAATATCAATGATTAAAAAGAAACCATTAAATGGGTATGTCACCTAGTAATAATGAAGCATGATAGAATTGCGAGAAAAGTTATGGGAATATCAAGAAAAAGACAAAGAGGAAGACCCAGGAAAAAACGGATAGACCAGATCGAAGAAATTGGAAAAATCAAAGGAAAAACATTCGAAAAGATGAAGGTAAGGGCCAGGGACAGAAAAGAATGGAAAAATATGTACAGGAAGAATTCCAATCCGACGCCTAATAAGGCATAAGGATAAGAGAAAGAAAGAAAGTACTATAACAATGTTGTTAACTGCTCCATTTTCAATAAGTTCTTGTTTTGTCGTTTCACCACTCATTTTTAATAACCAACCAACGACATTGATATATGACATGTACCAACAAATTCGTTTATCCACGAGATCAATAAATACCTTTAGTTTGCGGAATCAATAAGCACATTTAGTTTGCAGGATAAATAAGTACCTTTAGTTCACAGGATCGCCATGTGTTGTATCTATAGCGGTGGAGCAGGACATGACAGCATAGCCATGTGTTGTACGAATTGTTGATAGTTGATGTGACGAATAACGACCATAAATTTCAAGATTATGCCATGGATTAAAGTAATTGTCGACTCACCCCAAATTGGATTATAGGGTGAAAATAAACATCTCAACAAGTATCACTGGATTTACTTACGGTCAAGTTCAACTCATACCAATAACATACATTCGTTGTTATCGATACACAGAACAGAATATTAATTGATTCCTAGATGTTTACAATTATTTTTCTTATAGTAAATAATTGGTGTAATGCTTATAAATATGTTTACAATTAGTTTAAATATATCTTGTTAGCATGTGTTTATTATGATATTCCGTTAAATAATTGTTTGATTTTTATTAACCTCGACATGATCTGAGATCATATCAGCTCGTATGAATTGTTTCTAACCTTCGAGGTTAATAACCACTACACCCGGTTTACCTCCCTAGATCCGGCACTGGGCAAAAGAAGTCTCTGTTCTGTCCATGAATAACACATTATTGATTGAATTATTTAAAATTAAATCGAGACGTCAAACCGCAAATACCACTCACTTTTGCCATTACTAAATAGTATAGTCACAATTATAATGAAATACTTAGTGAAATACTACCATCGCCGACGGTCCTGTATAACGTAGACTCACTTATATTGCCTGTGGCTACTACTTCAGCCAATTGGAAGAATAAAGACAAATGTTTAGTTGGGTTTTGAAGTGCTGGCGGGTATAAATGCCACTCGCAATGGGTTGTTCGATTTGATGGAACGAGAGCCCATACTACAGAAAAATCATTTCGAAAATTAATAATGTTGAACATGGGCGCAAATTGAAATTTTTCCACGCGGCTGCAGTCAGCAATAAAATTCCGTTTGCTGTTTCGGTGTGTGGCAAACCTGAAGGGCACAGACTTCGAGTACGGTGAAAGGAGTTTACCGACATATATATCGTCGTTTTCGCTTATTTTCCTAATAAGTCTTCTTAACTTCACGAAATTAACTTGGCAGAAATAAAATAACAAAATAACGAGGAAATGTATAAAGTGGTTGCAAAACATTATTTTAGGATCTTGTATACTAAAACTCATAATATTTTATTTAGTTAAATGTTCTGCATATTAAATCGATTTGAGTTTGTATAGATGCGATGGATTATAGACCAACCTGCAAAAGGGATTACCCGGGGAATTTTATCTTCCTGAAATTATTTTTGTTTGTAAAAACGTTTGCTAACCCTTTCCTACCGACTATATAGATAGTATACGTATTCACGGAGTTGGATTGTTTCTCAACTTTACAATTAAAGTTGGATGATGGTTTTTATCTAAAGTTTGGAAAATGTGTATCAACAGATGGTGTCCTTCCATTCTATGGATTCAAAGATATGCTAACGAAACACGTTTTATTTAACAGATGTTAACGAAAATATGTGCAGGTAATTGTTAAGAACATTTTAGTTAGTGAAAATTTTCGTTCGGTGAAAATGTGAATAATCGGTTGTATCACAACAATCTACTTACTCCATATAGTAACACAATTTATGGAGGCCCGACTCTTGGCAATTTTGAAATCAGATATATCCAACACTTGAATTAGGAAATGTACTCAGTCACATGGAAACTCTAAATCTCAATAAAAATTATTTTATTTTGGTAATATTTGGCATATATGTCAGGGAGATTGTAATTTGTTAGTCATTACAATTTCACTCCAATTGGGTGAGGATAATCTAAGTTTCTGCACACTAACTTAAATAATGGGTTCCTTACACATTTCCTAATGCGACTAGGCACATATCAGAGAGGGAGAGTCATAAGCTTTATTGTCATGAAAAATTTTTACAATTTTATGGAAAAAGCGACATAATTTAAACATAGATAAAAATTGAATTATATATATATATATATATATATATATATATTAACATAGAGTAAAACAACACCCTGTATACTGAACATAAAATAAAAGACTACCTATTTCAAGAAATTAAAATTTTTGAAATTTGATTTTTTATTAAAAGATTATCTAAAAAAGGAGACAATCTGTACCATGTACTATTCAATAGAGAAAGCATCTAACTGTATAATTTAAAATAAGATTTAAAAAAAACATTTGTGAAATGAATTAACAAAATCTCTATAAACCTACAAGACGGAATATTAGAACGTTGTTACATATACAAATGGAAATGATAATCCTTTAATTTTATTGTCAAGGTAAATAAATAGTGAGATTCTTTTTAAAATGAATATTAGGGTTTGAAGGACATGTAAATAAGATTTTATAAGTATTTAAAAACATTTCGATATAAGAAGTAAACTGAAAAACATTAATTCTATGGAATGTGACATTTATTGAACGGTTTGACGTTATGAACACATATTTTGTAAATTTGAAAATGTCATTTTGTAAACTAAATGAAATATAATTTAAGAGACACAATATGAGTTAAAATCATTAAAGAACCTTAAAACAAAGCGTTTTCAAATGATAGATGGACAATTCACTATTTGAAATGAAATCTATAAAGAAAAGTTTTGATAACCAAATCTGATTGGTGGAATGTATTCAACAAATTTTTAATCTGCGACAAGTAGTTGTTAATAATAAAAAAATTGAAGGAGAAAAGTTTGTTGATTATAGAGACTATTGACTAGGTAAAATTCTTTTTGGGTGGTAGAAAATTTGAGAAGCAGCAAAATTTTGGGAATTAAGAAAACTTTTCGAAAAATAAGATATTTGGCATCAAAATTCAGAAAAGAGAGATACATTGTACTTATGATATGGTAAATTATATATTTAAACAAGCAGATGTAGAAACTAAGAAACAATTTGGTAATTATGTTTGAATACTAACCGTATAATTGATATATAATACTTGATTAATATTTGTATGGTGGAATGGATATATCCACCATACCTTTTAGAAAGCTTTTGATTATGTAATTGGACTGAAATGTATTGATGTGAACGGGACATAGCATTGATTCCTGATTTTGTGTAAGCTGGACCAGTGATGTGACAATTTCCAGAAGGTAACCTAAAATAAAGTAAAGGATAATTGAAGTGAATTACTATACAGGAATAAGGTATTTAGACTATTTTCATTATACATAAAAAAGTTTGAATAAAACTTACCAATTTAGTAAAAAAAATTGAACTTTGGTATTAAACAAACATTTACAACCATTGTGTTTCGCCATTTTGATATAATAATCGTTTATATAGAAGTTTCAGTATTATAAGATTTGTATTAAATGTTGCCTATTTTAGATTTGTATATAGAGATAATTTTTTCATGTGAGAACGTGATTTTGTTTGAATGAGTGGTCATAATAGATAGTAGGTTCTTTATTAATTTGTGTCTTGTAAAAGAACAATGTATTTGTCTATTCAAAATATTAAATAACGTTCTTTCTAGTTTGAAGAACATTGTAAAATTGTTTTTGATACATTTTATTTCTTTGTGGTGATGGCTCCATCTAGTTTGAACCGTTGGTAGTTTAAACTGACATCGGTGAATAGTAAGAAGGTTCAACTTGAAACACAGGACCGTCTTAAGAATTTATTACATATTATTAAACAAGCAAGTACATTTTTATTAACAAAATTTTTATGAAGACAGAGATATTTAATCAAATTTAGGCGCTCACACTATAAATTGAATTTTTGTTTCTCTATACCTGAACCCTACTCTGAGGTTAAAGAGTTTCTCATGTTTTAAAATATAACCATTTTAGTAATAAAATTTTAAATTTTTACAATATACCGGGCAAATCAAAACTAAATATAAACTAAACTAATAATAACTATAAATCATTATTTCTCTCCCCGTTCTATCCAGTTTAATATATATATATATATAGGAGGGGTAGATCCTGGGAACCAGCCACGAGGGCAGAGGGTGCTAAGAATCTGCAGAGTCTGAACCACTACCCATTGACTACATTACACCTAGCAACTTATAACTGCCGAACACTTTCTAATCAAGCTAGGATTATGGAACTGGAAACAGAGGCAGCAAAAATAAAGTGGGATATCATGGGCATTAGCGAAGTAAGACGAAAAAATGAAGAACTCATAGAACTTGAATCAGGGAATCTTCTATACCACCAAGGAACACCAACAGGAAGAACAAGCGGAGTAGGATTCCTAATTAAGAAAACCTGGAAAAATAGAATCATAAGGACAACAAGCACCTCAGACAGAGTAGCCAGCATCACA
Organism: Galeruca laticollis; assembly: GCA_963921935.1. Taxonomy (NCBI): domain Eukaryota; kingdom Metazoa; phylum Arthropoda; class Insecta; order Coleoptera; family Chrysomelidae; genus Galeruca; species Galeruca laticollis. The sequence goes on along the minus strand of OY998180.1, from coordinate 216,193,391 downwards.
CTAAGACTCTCCAAAATATATACTATCCAGATTATTCAGGTATACGCCCCAACAATCAGCCATAGTGACGACGAAATAGAAGAATTCTATAATGAAATAACCCAAGCGCTCAGCAACGACAATAGTCACTTCAAATACATAATCGGAGACTTTAATGCCAAAGTAGGACACAGGAAAGACCAAGAAAAAGGAATGGGGAAATATGGATTTGGAGAAAGGAATGAAAGAGGAGAGAGATTAATACAGTTCGCACACTTCCAGAACATGTATGTGGCAAACTCCTTCTTCAAGAAGAACCCTAACAGGAAATGGACGTGGGAAGGCCCCGGTGCAACTATCAGAAACGAAATAGACTTTATCCTCACCAATAAAATTAACACAGTAAAAGATCTAAGCACGCTCAACAAGTTCACTACAGGAAGCGACCATCGACTAATTAGAGCTCGACTGGTCTTAGATATAAAACTAGAAAGGTCAAGACTAATCAAAACCAACACAACGAAAAACATAAACAACGAAAGGCTGAGAGAGAACTCTCACCAATATGAAGCACTACTAGAAGAAAGACTACAAAAAGTGGAATATAACAACCCTGAACTGATGGACACAATTCGAAACTGCGCCGTAGAAGTGGGAGGTCTGCAACAACGATGTGAACACAAAAAACTTACTCCGGAAACAAAAGCACTATTACAAAAACGAAGAGAAATGAAAAAGACAACAAACATTCAAAGAATTGAATACACCGAACTGTGCAAGACGATACGAAAGAAAATCGCAGAAGATATCAGGAATTACAACGAGAAACTGGTACAAACAACAATAGAAATCCGTAAAAGCTACAAAAATGCAAAAAGGGCACTAATAATAGGGAAAAGACAGATAGTTGCATTAACTGATGGAAACACAAGAACCACAGACAGGAATGAAATGATAGACCTAGTAGCCAAATTCTATGGAGACCTATACAAGGCCCCTGAAAATTTGGAAGAAATAATAGAACACTCAGAAGATGCCATACCAGAAGTTTTGGTGGAGAAAGTAGAAATGGCACTGAAAAGCATGAAAAATGGCAAAGCAGCGGGAAATGACGGCATCACGACCGAAATACTCAAATATGCAGGAGCTAAAACATGGAAGTACCTTGCCAAACTATACACGAACTGTCTGATGTCCAGGAGCATACCTAAAGAGTGGAACAGCGCCCTTATAGTGTTGATCCACAAGAAAGGCAGCGAAGAAGACATTAAGAACGACAGACCAATAAGTCTACTACCAGTGACGTACAAGGTATTCACAAAGATCATTCACAACAGAATACAAAATACACTAGACTCGGCCCAACCACGAGAACAGGCTGGATTCCGCAAAGGCTTCAGTACAATAGATCACATCCATACCCTCAAAGAGGTTATCAGTCGAACCAAAGAATACAACCAACCACTAGCACTAGCCTTCATCGACTTTGAGAAAGCATTCGACTCTATATATCCCAGAGCAGTAATAAATGCCCTAACAGAACAAGGGGTCGACAAGCCATATATTGAGACCCTAGGAAATATATATAGGGAAGCCAAAGCGAGAGTTACGATATATGAGGGCACACCAGAATTCCCCACCAGCAGAGGAGTTAGACAAGGGGACGCAATATCACCAAAGTTATTTACAGCAACACTAGAAAGCATCTTCAGAAAACTGGGCTGGAACAACACAGGTCTGAATATAGATGGAGAATACTTGAACCATCTAAGATTCGCTGATGACATCATCCTGATAGCGAGTAACCCTGGCGAAATGCAACAACAAATAAATTAATTGAATGCAGCAAGCAACGAAGTAGGCCTTAAAATAAATCTGAGTAAGACCAAGATAATGTATAACGAACTGATAAACGCACAAGAAATAAGAATTAATGACACTGCCCTGGAAATAGTAGAGGAATACAGATACCTGGGTCAACTAATACACATGTCAGGCTCTCTACTTCCAGAAATAAACAGAAGAATCAAATTAGCATTGAGAACATTTGGACAGAACTCTATCATCTTCAAGTCTAGAATGTCACTCCGTTTGAAAAAGAAAGCGTTTGATCAGTGCGTACTACCAGTATTAACATACGGCTGTGAAACCTGGACCCTGAAAACTGATATCATTAGAAAACTCCAGGTAACGCAGAGGTCTATGGAACGATGCATGCTTGGAATAACAAGGAGAGATAGAAAAAGACTTGATTGGATCAGACAAAAGACCCAAGTGATAGATGTCAGAAATAGAATCAGATCCCTAAAGTGGCAATGGGCGGGGCATCTCGCTAGAAGGACAGACGATAGATGGACCACAAAGATAACGCAATGGTATCCCCGAGGCGCGAAAAGACCAAGAAGACGCCCCAACTTAAGATGGGACTACGACATAAAGAAACTCGCAGGATCAACTTGGGGCCGCATAGCTAGCAATAGACAACAATGGGCCCACATGGAAATGGAATATATAAATATGTAAAGGGAGGCTACATCATAACAAAATGGTTGAATAAGCTGCATATGATGATGATGATGATATATATATATATATATATATATATATATATATATATATATATATATATATATATATATAAAATACTGACTATATTAACGACTATATTAACAATACAAAACATGATATATAAAATACAAATTTAAATTTTAAACCTGAAATATAGTTTTGAAAATACAATATAAAATCTAGTAACTGTTTTTAATTTCTAAAGAAGTGATTTTTTACATTATTTTTATTCTGATAATGGATCAGCGACTTATCGGTTTCCATCGGAATCGTTACGAATATTGATTAGAGCTATTCTTAATTTACTGTCCTTAAAACTAAGTGAGAATTCTAGTTCCTCTGAACACGTCCTATCTACTAAAAAATTTTCTTGGAAGAATCGGCAGTAAAGTAACGGCTAATATACTTTCTAATTTTTTGTTGGTAAATTCTCAATTCCCAAGTGACGTAAGTTCTGTAGTTGGATAGATCTTCATTCACTTCAACTGAGCTAATGTCATAAAAATCGTGAAAGTTATAATAAATAGCCATTAATCGTACGGGATCAAGGGGCAGACCCTCGGATGCTAAAAACACCTTTAAGCTTGTGGAAGTATAACCCTCAAAACATACAAACGATGGTTGGTCAGTGATTTTTCTTATTAGCTCCTCTGGTTGTCGGTAGTCTTTGGGCTTTAACTACATTAACGATATCTTCTCCTTCTCGAATATCTTCAATCTCATTATTGTTTAGGCTTTTGTACTGATCGTTATTTATTCTTTTGACACCGTTATTATTTTGCTTCCGAATATTTTTAATTTTTCTGTGTCCTTGGCAATAAGGCTCATTACTTCCGCTGCATATGTTACAATTGGACGTATGGCTACTTATATACTTTCAGCATTGTTTGCTTGCACAAATTTTTATCTTTCAGTATTTTTTTGTACTTCCAAAATATCTTATTGCCCATTAGTTTTCGCTGGGTTATTTCCTCGCTTCGATTATTATTGCTGGTAATAATTACCACTAGGTATTTGAAGAGTAACACTTTTTCGAAACAACTTTGCCCTATTTTTATTTCTTTTTTGTTCGGTTCCTCTCTTCTTGAGCATATGAGGTATTTTGTCTTCTCTTTGCTAATTTGTAATCCTGTCTTTCCTGCCTCTCTCATGAGAGTTAACAATGCGTTTTCCATGCTTCTCTTGTCTGTTGCTATTATCGCTATATCGTCGGCATATGCTACTACCTGCGTTGAAGCTTGCGCAATTGTTCGAATTATTTCAGTCTGCCTTACTGCTCCATCCAAGGCTATGCTTAAGAGTGTGATGGATAGGGCGTCTCCTTGTCTTACTCTTGTTTCAATCGAGATTTCTTCCGTGACTCCTTCACTTGTTATTACTCTTCACTTTGATTGTTCCATATACATTTTTGTTAATCTGATCAACTTTGGTGGTATTGCCAACTCTTTCATATTCTGTAATAGTTTACTTCGGGAGACACTGTCAAATGCCTGTTTAAAATCTATAAATATAACATGTAAGTCTATATCATGTTCGTAGCAGTTTTCTATTATTTGTGTTGCAATTTGTATCGCATCTGTGGTCGACCCATTTTCCCGAAATCCATGTTGGTTTTGTGCAATTGTTCTTTCGGCGTATAAGCATTGTAAATATTATATAAGTGGTATTAATCAGTATTATACATCTATAGCATTGGCATTGTGTTGGATCTTGTACTCTTAAGTTACATTTTTCTGCACGCCGATATGCTCCCTTCAAACCAAATACTAGTCCCACTTTCATTAGTAACAAGTTAGCGTATGGAAACTCACCTAAAAATTTTGTGATGTTTTCCGTTATCAAAACTTTTGATTTGTTTGCTTCATACGTGTCATTTTGAATTTTAAGAAAGGCAAGTATTTTTTTTATTGTGATATATCCACATTTTCGTTTATTTGTCTAGTACTTTTTAGCATGGAATATGTTGACCATAAACTGAATGCCTTAAGGGCTTTTGCCTGAAATAATAGAAGATGGAGTATGCCCTTTAAAATATATATTAAATTATTTCACCTTCTCATCAACCGTTCACAATGCGTTCTCTGTCCTTCTCCAATTACGGAATATTTCATATACCTTATCGTACCTTTCCTTGTATTTTGACAGAAGTAAGTTCGTAGACGCTTCTTGAGCGGCATTTAAAATGTATTCAGAGCTATTTTCTAAGTTATTTTCAGTAGTATGAATAATTTTTCGCGTTAGTTTTTCACTTCGACTTAATTAGACTGAGAAAAATGAAGCTTGTTGACTATTGTTATGGTAACAAACAAACATCTGTTAGGTTACTACACAGACGGTTTGTTTGTCTTAAAAGTTCAAACCGTGTGTACCTAGTACCTGCAGGCAATCTGTACAATTATGTTTGATTACTAGTGAGTCAGACGCACTAAGCTTCAGTTCCCTAATTTAAGAGAGATTCATTAATATATATTTAAAAAAAATTATGCTTCGGCCGGGAATTGAACCCGGATCGCCCGCTTCGAATGCAAGTATACTACCGCTAGACAAATGTGGCTTATTTGAATAATGTGCGAGCATAAAGATATATTACCATAGTGAGTCACCCAAGCTAACAGCGCATAGCAGCTGTTACACAAATACTGATACAAAATGCGAAATCATAATAAACACACTTCGTAAGAAAAGTAGTTTTACAAAACTCATATAATTTTAGTTACTCGCTCGCTTCGCTTGCTCGCTTAGTAAAACTTTTTGTGTAATATTCTATTTTCGCTGTCTCTTTTCGATATTATTAGATTATTGTCTTTCAATGCATTTGAAAAGAGAGCATAAATAAGCAACCACAACTAACCTAACAAAATCAGTGACAATTAATGTGATGTGGACATCTCACCTATTATGACATAACATAGATATATAGAAATGGACTGATCGATATTCTCACAAAATTGTCCACTTTCTAGAGAGAGAGGCATAGCAACTACGCTGCCATTACCTGCCAATACAACGGTTTGTCCCTCTCGTACTTTTCTTTCTGTTTTAACTGTACAACTCAATATGGATCGCTCAATCCATTTGTATATGTCTATGCTTTATGATTTAAACCATGGAGATTAGAAAGAAGGAGAACGATGGACATATGCTAAAGCAATAGCCCGTCTGTTCTTGAAAATTTGTAGAATTCATAATATAATTTTCAGCCTCCAGCTACGTTGTCCTTATTAAGTAGTTTTTGCGAAGTAAGCTGTTTATGAGTAAAATTACAGGAAGTTAGTTGAATAATGTACACATTTTCTTCCCAGCATTAGTGAATAAATAATCGTGCTCGATAATTTCTTTATATTTGACAAAAAGAAACATATCACAACAGCCTGCCTTTTATTGGGACAACTTAACGATCGCAGCGTGCCACTTATGTTGTCCTTAGTTCTGGGACACTTTTTTCTACAGCAATCGTTCTCCTTCTCTCTGAAATCCATAATTTAATCTAAACAATTAAATAAATAAATAAATGAAGGCCATAGATCAAATTTCTTCACCATTGAAGAGTTTTCAGGCTATGCTGATTCCAAATCCGTTTATATCTAAGCACTTGCACTTACCGTTCGTCCGCTGATGTTTTCATTCATTTCATCCATTCAGTCGTTAGGGTTGTGTTCAACAGCCGGGCACTTGACCTAAGTCATTATACCATTCCCAATATTGTCTACTTCTACCCCAGAAGAGTCGTGTTCTCAATATCCACTAGCTTTGTTTGGGTGGATTTGAGTAGTTCTCATGGTTGTATTATTTCCTTTCCAAACTGCTTCTGCCCGAGTCCATGTAAGTTCTTGTAAGTCTATGAATAGGTGTTTCATCTCTTAGTCCACATTTCCTACAGATGGGTTTTCCCATTTTGTATAAATATTTTCTTAGGGAACAGTGTACAGTAACCAAATCGGTAACTGTCTTCAAATATTTCTTGCTCAGTTTCAATTAACTGATTAAGAGTTCTTTGTTTCCATTTTCCAGTAAGCTTTTTGTGTGAAAGTGACCTTCTGTCAACCTTCATTTGATTCGGTGTTTCTTTCCAAGCTAGTTCCGGATTTCCCCTCTTATGTAATCCCTTGTGAATCCACAGAACGGTTCCGGACCTCCTTTAGGGCCTTGTTTAGCTAGTTAATCCCTCAGTTCATTGCCTGCTACCCCTCCATGCCCCGGTACCCATAATAGAGACACTGTGTTGTCTATTGTCAGCTTGTTAAGGAACTCTTTTCAGTTTTGTGGTTCAATTACTGATAGCTTTCAGCAGAGCGTGGCTGTCAGTATATTTTTTTATTCTTTTTTCGGTATAACCTGTTTTGATGTTTTCATCAATACAGGCTACAGTAACTATTATTTCTGCCTGAAATACAGACATGTATTTACAAGGCTGAAGAACATTTTCTTCGTAGGTTCATTCAAACCAGCCCCAGTGCCGTGGTTCGTTTTAGAGCCATCAGTGAACCAGATGATGTCTCCAGGATTTCCCGAGTGCATCACCTGTTGTCTAGATGGAATAATGATATTCACTCGCTCAGTGAAAATATTCTCTGGTTACATACTATCAAGACCCATTTGAAAGTTCGGTTCATGTAGTCGTCCCAGTTGTAATATTTTTCGGGATCCACAAGCCTCCCAATTTTAGTCTGAGGATAGCCATTATTGCCTCTGGCCTAACAAAAAGTTCCAGAGGAGGAAGGTCTATAAGGGCTTCCATTGATGAAGTACCCGTGCTGTTCATTGCCTCGGTAATACCGAGAAGAGCTTGTCTTTGGATTCTAGTTAATTTATTCTGAACTGAGAATACTTCTGTCATTCTTCACCAGCCTATCGTCCAATAGGTGATCGTTGGCCTAGTCACTGTTGTGTAAAGGTCACCTCAGATCGTATTCACAAGGTTTTGCCCATAACTCTTCTCCATTGCCAGAACAGCCTGGCTGTCCTGGTAGTAGTTTCTTTCAGGTGTGTCCTCTAATTCAATTTAGAATCGAGTGGTACTCCCAGATATTTCTAGTTATTCTCCAAACAGTTGTATTTTGTCCTGCAGAATAGCTCTTCTATTCATAAGAGCAACTATTTTGGTTTACTTTGGGTTCACGGTAAGGTCCTCTTTAAGGCACCAGTCTTCCACAATTCGTAGTGCTTCTTGTAAGACATTCGCGATTGTCTGCGGGAATTTCACCTTGGTGACAATCACTAGGTCGTCCTTGAAGCCCCGCGTCCATATGCCTTGATCATTTAGCCTGCAGATCAAGTCATTCACAATCAAATTACACAATAGTGGTGAAAATACTCTACCTTGAGGACACCCTTTAGTTGTCCTGATGGTGAACGTTCTATCATGCATGTGATATTCTCCTATGCTCAAGCATGGATATTATCCATCTGCATGTGGTATTGTTGTTCCCTCTTTTTTTGAGGGATTTGTTTGTTGATAACATCGATATGTTTTGAAAAGCACCTTCAATGTCTAAAAATGCTGCAGAATGCAAGACTTAGAATTATAAAAATTTGGAAGTCTGTGTATATTCTAATAAGTTCTGCTTTCTGGTGTAGGAGAATACCTGAAACTAGAGGAATTTTGTAACAAAATATAAACCAAAAATAATGATAAAAATGAGAGCTGGGGTATATGAATATCCTACGACACTATTCAAGGGTTAAGACCACTGTACTCGAATAAGTTATGTATTCTGATACCGGAATGGGCCGATTCGTCCATTACTTACAGTAAATACAAAATTGAATAAAAACAGGAATATTCAACTGATATCACTCAAATTATAAGATTTTAGACTTTTACGATAAACAAGTACGTGAAATATTTTTGAAATAAAATAATATTCACTGTGTATTCAGGTTTCTATGTCACTGAGTATGTATTGAAGATTATCGATATGCTTTGAGGTCCAAATTTTGCAATATAATATCGTAATAATAATAAATATATGATTACAGAAATATATTTGTATTGAAATATTTAGAGTACCATTTAACGATAGACCAAATTTTTTTATAAAAATAAGTTTTTCTAAACTAACTTTCCCTTTTCACTTTTATAGTATATACCTACGTACACAGAAGCCTCAAACTCAAACATGATAAGCCTAATCCATGTTATGAGAGCGGTTTGGAATTTTCTTTTCCGGAAATCGACTCTCAGATGCGAATTTTTCTGTGGTTATTTAGAAAGAAAGACACATAGATCTTAATTTTAATTCCAGGCCATTTGTTTTCGTGAAACAAAAGGAAAAGCCAATTCGGTCTATACATTTTTTCCTATCAGAAACAGTTATTTCTTTTGAATGGCAGCACCGCAAAGAAAATATAACCTTAATCTATTACTATTTAAGACAAATACCGAGTCAATATATCTGGATAAGTCTGGCACATGGCACAACAATATATACGTATGTAAAACGTACGGAGCATACAGGCGATATTTCAAATGTCGACGTTTACGTTCCAACTAAAGCGAGCAGCATGAAAAGGGGTGGTTGGGTTAACGTTTCTTTCTTTTGCGATAAATTGTTCGCTATTGTTTTTTATATGCTTTTATTTACAGATATATGCTCAAGTTAAAAATAATTTTAAATTGTGTATCAACTTGCTACGAGGGCCTTAAAACCAGAAATCTGATTTGAATTTGTATATCGGAGTGAACGAACTAATGTAACTACTAGTGCTAGTTAAATAAAGCATGTTCATCCCATATCCTTAAAAAACCTGAAATTTATGCGTCAGTTGAAAACTAACAGCGTTAGAAGTGAAACTACTTGTTACTCAAAAACTCACGTTGCAACGTTAGATGTCACTATACCAAGACAGATCTCAACACTGTAATCACTTAGGTTCTTATCAAAAACATTCAACTATTACTTTAATTTTAGTTGAATGGCTCCTATAAAATTAATATATATATATATATATATATATATACGGTGCGGATATTAATCCTTGAGCCCATCAATTTTTATTTCAATCGAGGTGTTTTATAACATACAAAAAATAGTCACCGCTTTTACCCCCTACACTTGACAGGATTTAAAAAGCAGAACTCAAAAATGTTTCACACTTTGCTTTAATCTCAATTATTTATTTGTTAATAACTATTTATTGGTTTAAGATTCACACTACAAATAACAGTACCAAAAAGTTACATTGGTTTTGTTTTAATTTAGGACACTTTTGTATTTTTAGAACGTGGTTAGAACACTTTTTAAAAAATCTAGTTGGTGTGTCTTAGGTTTTGATAGATGTCAAAGACCAAGCATTTATCAATAATTGATTGTAAATAATATTGACAAGAACAAAGTGAAATTAACACTACAATTTGGTGACTTTTTTTGTCCGCAACAATCAAAATGGTACAGTCTCGTGGTTTAGCAGAAAAATGTGAAGCGGTTCTAATATTTAGTGAAGCAGGCCATAACTACCATGAAGCTGTTAGAATATTTAATGAACGTTTTCCAGATCGACTTTACAATAGACTACTTGTCAGTAAATGCTAAGTAAGTCACAAAACCATTTTAAACATTTAAAAAATTGAAAATTTCATCCTTATATAGTGAAAATGGTGCACGAATTGACGGAGGATGATCCAGATAGACGACTGCAATGTTGTGAAATTATGAATAATAATATTTCACAAGATTCAAATTACTTAAGACATATTTGTTTTTCCCATGAAGCTACATTCGATTTAAATGGTCATGCACATCGACAAAACGTCAGATATTGGTCTGACGAAAACTCTCAACTGTTTCGAGAGTGTCATACTCAATTTTCGATTAAATTAAATGTTTGGGTAGATATACTAGGGGATCATATTGTAGGCCCTTTCTTTATCGACGGAAATTTAACGGAGAAACCTGGCCCAAATTTTAATTTAATTTTTGTATGTATTCGCAATTACGACTGGCATTCAATGATTCGCTGTCTATATAGCGTCTAGCATGCTTTCTACGATGCTCTATTAACCGATATAGTGAGGTAGTCAGTTGAAGAGTCGAATGGGGTAGCAGGAGGGGTGAACAGTATTGCGTCTCTCTCACTACTTAAGTAAATAATTATTGGAGAAGGACAAGCAGTTTAACAGATTTGTTAGCTCTACAAGTTTACTCCCACGTCAAAACACCTATTATGATCCATAAAAAGTTTCACTTCAAAAACTATCTTCATCTCCCGCAAAAAGTAGTTAGTATCTTTGTTCACTGCATATTGAGTATTTAAAATTAGTTCATAATTATTTTTTTTTGTGAAAGCTGTAGTGTAGCGGAACGTGTCATATTTTTATTGGTCGGAAATATATTGGAGTTTAACGAGTACAACTTTGTTTCAATTATAACTCAATGTTGTTTCAGCTTATTCTGTTGAAAAACTGCCATATCTTCGAGGTAAACTTTTCTGGGTTAATGTTTCAATAAAATATTGTTCAGGAAATTTACTTGAATGGAATTTTAAAACTTGAGCTAAATTCTCCCTGTGGGAGTATTAGAGGAAGGATAATAAATGTTGTACGATGTAACAGATTCAAAAATTTATAACAAAGATCTGAGTGAAATTGATCGTCCCACTTTTCTACAGATTAGTAGTGGATATTTTGTTGAAAACTGTATGACATAACTTAATTATATATTATTTTATTGTTACGAAATCGCACGCTGGTGTTATCCCTGAATCCGACTCTGTCTAATATAATATCTAAAAGCAAAAATTTGCCGGGAGCGCACCGATTTATGGGTGCTACTATTTTGTTGTGATTGTTTTGATAGACATTCCTGAGAAGGTCGATTGTTTGTTGGAAGTTGCATACTAGGAATTTCAAGAATTCGAAGGCTCCAAAAAGTGGTTCTAATATATAAGCTACTTCCTTCGAGCGGTGACTTTAGTGTACAGTTTGATTTCATAGCAGAACAGTGAACTAGTGAATATAAAAATGAACTTAGTTAAATAGTGAACAGTGTCTTTAATATAAATTAGAAATTGAGGGTGTACATAAATTAAATATAAATTAATCGCACCCGTTGTGATGAAAAATCCTTACAATTCTGTCAGAACACGGATAATATAAATGAATATTTACGTATAAATTACTAAGAGACTAAGTGACCTGAAAGTGACGGAACTAAATGTAGAATTGGAAACGTCCGGAAAGAGAGAGTGAATTAGTAGAAAGACTCAAAATGTCACTGGAAAGTGACGATTCGGATTCAAAAACATTTCTATTCAAAGACGGTGCTTCCAACGTGATCTCGTCAATTTCTGCTAAAATGGACGAGAAAACGTCAACTATAAACAACGATATATCTGCTAACATGGACAAGATTTCGGCTAATATGGACGGGAAGATTTCAACTATGAAGAAAGATATTTCTGCCGATATCTTATCAATAAAAAATAATATTGCCGCTGACGTCGAAAATAAAATTTCTTTTCTCAAATCCAATATTGCTAATAAGATGACAACAATTGACGAGATAATGAAGGAGTTAGAGAACAATATGGCATATTTAAGAACACGGCACATGCCAGCAGAAGAAAAGAAGTTCGAACAAATAAAATCCTGCAAGCAGGAAAACCATCCCAAGATAGAAGATAGTGGTAGTTTTACCCGAATCAAGTTCCCAACGTTCGATGGTAAAACATTTGAAGCAGCCACGATAGTAAATAAAGTTCGTCCGATAAGGATAAAACTGTGAATTCAACCATCGTGCTTCGGGAAGATGCCTTAGATGCGCATCAGACGACAACCACGGAAGAAACGGATGACTTCGAGCAGCTGAAGATGAGATTAGACATGCGATATGGTCAAGCAAATACGTGACGAAACCCTTCAAGAGAATGATGTGGATATTGCCCGACTAGATTTGCTTATCCATTCGCACCAGAGAATATGATGGAATATTTGGGCATCCAGGCTTTTATTGGCGGCTTACGTGACCACGATTTGCAAACGACGCTCCGGTTAGCCTATCCTACGACACTGGTAGATGCATTGACTGTTACCCTTGAATATATAGCAGGACCATTAAAAAAGAATGTGACATACACAATTGACCATATCGTCAGTTTGATGAAATAATGACCAGGAAACCGAAAAAGATCAGATGCTGAAATTGTGGCGAGCAAGGACATGTGCGAAGTTCCTGTAAGCACCCAGGACTTCTGTAAACCCAGAACCCCAGTGAGAGGGAAACTAGGGGGCAGCACCGACCCAGAATCGTTCCAAAGACGTTCTTATACTGATAGCTTCTCTCAAATGTCGTAACTACAGTGTATATGTGGATGGCGAAGTAAATGGCAAGAAACATACTCTGCTGGTAGATACTATAGAACCATTATGCGGCCAGAGATAATAAAATCCAAAAAGAAGCTTCTAGCAACGCAACTGCGACCTCGGACCACCACAGATGAGAGTACCAATGTTCAAGGAGAGACACAAACCCAATTGGGAATTGGTGCAGAGACGTTTACGCATACGGTAATCATAGGAAGAAGACGAGAGAAGGACATGGAAGAAGACGTGATTCTGAAAATGGACGTAATGAATCTACATAGTTTCCAGTTGGACTTTAGAGACAGAACCTTTAAAGTGGGTTCCGAGGAGGAATAAATTCATCTATATGAAAGTGGCACTATGTTGGCGGCTGTACACGAAGATGCTGTTCTACCTGCACATAGCGAAACCATGATAGTAGCACGGTTACAGCGAATCATTGAGGAAGGTACACCGATTATGATGGAACCACGACGAAGAGGTAGTCAGAGAAGAACTAATTGTAAAAGTATTGGTTACGTCGGCGAAGAAGATCCCAGTACGTGTGATAAACATGAACGATTAGCCAATAAACGTGAACGATTTCCTAATTATTATCAAGAAGAAAACAAGAATTGAATCCTGCGTACCAGTGTCGTCTATAGTTCGTCAAACAAAGACAACTGACAATTCCAATGTCAGATTCGAACAGATGTTATCAGTGGCTGGTAAATTCTTGAATAGAGCTGAGAAAAGGAAAATGGGAGAATTTCTCTTGCAGTATCGAGACATCGAGACCTATTCATACCAAAATGAAGGGAGATTGATAGAACATCAGTAGTCAAACACAAAATCGATTCTGGTAATGCAAAGGCAATTAGGCTATAAGGTCGAAGACAACCACGAGCGAAGAGAGAGGAAGCTGAGAGAATAATTCGAGATATTGAAGACTAGGACGTAATAGAACATCTACTAATCCATGGGTGTCTCCAGTGGTGCTCGTCAAGAAAAAGGACGGAACTACGAAATTCTGCGTAGACTATCGCCAGATAAACAACGTGACGAAGAAAGACAGCAATCCACTGCCTCAAATCGACGATACTCTAGACACGTTGGCCGGCAGCAAACTGTTTTCCACCTTGGACCTGAAGTCTGGTTATTGGCAACTAGAAATGAACCCAGAAGACGATGAGAAGACTCCTTTTACCACCGAATGTGGATTATGGCAATTCATCGTCATACAATTCGGGCTCTGTAATCCGCACGCGACATTTGAAAGACTCATGGAAAATATCACACACGCACACGGGGTTATCTTGGAAGACATGGCTGGTCTATTTGGACGACCTCGTAATACCGGGGAAAACACTTGAATAACACCTAAACAATTTGGAAGTTGTATGACATCTACTCCAAAGCCGGGTCAATTATATTGTTTATATACTGAGCAAGGAAGGAGTGGCGGTGGATCCAGAGAAAATTGCTTCCGTTCAGCAATGGTCGCAACCAACCGACAATCATCAAATTAGGAGTTTGCTTCGACTTAGCACATACCATCGCAAATTTATCAGGAGATGATAATGCCAAGCCACTAACTCGACTCCATTGAAGAAACAAGAGCTTTCTATTGGAACGACGTCTGTCAAACGGTTTTTGAAACCTTGAAGAGACATTTAACCACGGCGTTGATATCAGTATATCCATTACTAGGGTGAGACTTCATTCTTAACACTGATGCAAGCAGCGTAGGAATTTGAGGAGAGTTCTCACATATCCAAGGAGGGCAAGAAAGAGTGCTGGGATATTTCAGTAAAGTCCTCTCTAAAGCAGAAAGTAACTATGCGTCACGAGAATAGAACTTTTGGCGGTAGTAACGTCCATGGAACATTTTTAGCAGTATCTCTATGGTAGGAAGCTCTTATACAGGACTGATCGTGCAGCACTTAAGTGGCTGATACAGTTCAAGAATCCCGAGGGTCAGATCCGCTAGATGGATTCAGTGACTTCAAAAGTACGATTTCAACATAGAACATCGAGCTGGTGTGAGTCACCGAAATACCGACTCCCTGTCCAGACGGACGTGCCCAACAGATTGTGAATTCACCGACACTCGAGGCATATTGGGCTCAGTGGGACTCCCTTGTACTGGAAGAAGGGCTGATGAAAAGAGTCCTTGAAAACGATGTTGGTTCCGAGATGAGAAGATAGCTAGTTATACCGGACTAGCTGAGGCTCTGAGGAAGTTACACGGCAGTCCATTGGGAGGTCATCTGGGAGTGAAGGCAACCCTTTAGCGAGTCCGTGAAAAGTTTTATTGGATGAACAGCTCCGACGATGGTGAGGACCGGTATAAGAAATGTACTACTTATGGTACGAGTAATGGATCACATCACAAGTGAAGGGCACCCATGAAACAATGTATATTATTATTGATTTTCAGCTCACTCAGCTCACTAGAGCGTGTATAACGTGTTCTATAAATCCAGATATACTATATTTTTGGTTATTTTTGGAGAAGTTTTGGTTTGTTAGCACGATACATCCCCCGAAGTGTATACAAGTAACAATTTTATGATAGGATATTGATCAGGGAGTCCCACAGATGCGGAAAAGTTAGTTTTGATCTTGAAAACCGTTTATTCTGAATCATTTACATGTATGTTTCAAATATAAAAAATTTTAATTTTGATTAGTTTGCTATTCTTATCTCGATATTGAACGCGAATCAATTACTATATTAAAAATGTTAATTTCACTTCAATGGTTTCTCAGTCGACAAACAAACAAAACATACGATACTTTTATCCCCAGGTTCTGTTAATACGATCCCTGGGTCCGAGACAGTTGTAACAGTTTGCACCCGTGAACAAAATTGATCATATTCACTTATAAAGTTTTTAATTAATTTAACTATATGATAGATAATTGTACAAAACATGAAGTCAACAATAGACATATATCCCTTAATTACTACAAGGGCCCAAAACCAAAATGTTTCTCCTACACCCGGTGTATCCTACTCTAAGTATGATAAAGTTATTAAAGTAAGCTATGAAAATGATAGCTAATATGTGTGATAATTGACATTTTCTGATGAAATAAATAAAATGGATTACTGAAAGCAAGGAAATATCCAAGTATTCTCCTGTTTTATAGAAAATAACAAAAATAAGCGTGTAGCACAAAGAGAATAGAGGGTGTTATATCCAAATCCTCCAACTTCAGAAAACACTTTTAAACATATTCACCGAAAGGTAAATAATGCCTTTATTTTTAGCAGGAAAAACGTGTAGTTCAGGCAGATCGGGATAAACATCTAGATATATTGCGTGATTTCCATTATATTTGCGAATTGAATGTATTGAAACAATATATTATTTTTTAGAAAATTCGGAATGTAGTATAAATTTTGCAGTTGATCAGTTATTTCAAAGTAATTCCAAACAACTACAAGCCCTATAAAAATTTTTCGGTACAACTTTTAACAGATATTTATAAAATGAAAAGACTTTTTCCGGCAGATGATTCAAAAGTGGGATGAAGATCCCGATTATTTTACAAAAATATTATTGACGGATGAATCGGCAGAGGTTTTTAACAGCAAAAATCGAAGGTCGAGGAAAAACACGCGTAACAGGAAAAGATTAGAGAAACAAATACAAAAATCAGGATGAAAAACAGTTAGCTTTCGGAGAGGAACGTTTAGAAATATAATTATTGTACCAGTGTATTATGATTATACCTTAACTGAAGTTATCTATTTGGAAACAATTATCCTAGAAGCAGAAAATATTCTTTCACAGAACTTTCCGGAAACTGAGATTGATAATATGAATTGGATACAGGATAAATCAGCTCCCTATAATGCCCTACCGGTTCGGAATCGTATAATATATTTCCTCTATGTATAGGGATTAATGGAACTAATAACTGGCCATCTAACAGTTTTTTCAAATTTCTGAAAGACTGTTAATAATCATAGTAATAGTATTCAAGTTATCAAAGACAGGATTCAACTTGAAATCAACAATAAATGAAGCTATTTTTAATGCAATTATAAATATGAGGAGACGTTATCAATCATGCTTTGACCAAACAAACAAATCGAACAACTTTTATGAGTTATTAATTGATATGAAGTACTCTAGGAGCGTTGGCATGAGAGTAAACTCGTAGAGCAAACAAATCTGTTAAACTCCTTGTCTTTTTCTAATCATTATTTGCCTAAGTTGAGAGAGAGGGGCGGAAAAAGTAAAAATCTAGAAGAGTAACAAGGAATATTATAACGCCACAATGAAGAGGGGCGCAATGCTGTTGAACCCTCCTATTACCCCGTTCAATTCTTCAACTGACTATGTCATTATGCGAGTTAACAGAGCATCGTAGAAAGCAAGATTGATACTGTCCAAACAGCGAAACATCATGTGTCAGCCATAGTTGCGAAAACATGAACGAGGTTTATTCAATTGAATTACAAAATCCAAATTCTCCCGTTTTTGTACGGCTTACATAAAATTACTAACCATTTGTCGCAGAAAATTTCTTCAGAGTGACTAACTTTCTCATGACCAACCGTCTTAGAAGAAAGGCTCGCTGGTACAAAAATAAGGCGACTTCGGTAGTTGCTATTTTTTACAGTCGGCCATTCTTCCAGTATCCACGTCCTCATGGATATACATATGTACCCAGGCACTCATTTTACTGGTTAATAGTAATTTCAGCGACGTCAGCAGCAGGCACATCCCCAACTACTTATTCATAAAATCGAAAAAACCACGAGCCAACATTGTTTATTACGACAGTTCAAGAGGGGAGCCGGGAGAGCACGTCATGTTGAACATATAACCAAGTTGATCCTATACAGTCTATAAACTACTTTCACTTTTCACCTATACATACCTAAATACTAATAATTACAAAAGACAACGCTTATTTCAGTTTTGACTTTCACTAGCAATAAGAATTTCTACAGAGGAACACGAAAACAAGTAGGTACAGTTTATTTTCACTTGATAACAAAATACAAATAAATTCTTCCTAAGGGAAGCACGTTTAGTACTCTACCACTGCAATCCTATAACGACCTGATTTTCAAATAATATCAACTTGAAAAGGGTTATTCATTTGAATTACAAAATCCAAGTTCTCCCCTTTTTGTTCCTCTTATAAAAAATTACTAACTATGTGTCCCAGCAAATTTCTTCGGCGTGACTAACCGTCTTATAACATAGGCGTCCCGCTGTGGCAATGATAACGTGACTTCGATAGTTGCTGTTTCTTACAATTTGTGCTAGTGAAATTTGTTCTCAATTCACTTGATTGTGACCAGAAGAACCACCGCATGAAAATAGCTCAGGTTCTGTTGATGACGTTAACGACGATCCAGTTTTGCTCAAAAGCTTCATAACTGGTGAAGGAACATAGGTATATGGTTATGATACTGGTTATAAAAACTCCATCGTTGAATATAGCAGGGACCTAGACTAAAACAGTACGTGAAATTCAGCCAATTCACTGTTTACTCACAATAACCTGTTGATTGTGAATTGTCTCTAGAAACTGTTATAGTCAACAAGGACTTTTACGTGAAATAATGAAATGGAAACCTACACATATGTGCTTGCTCCTGATCTATTGCCACAAAATCAACACTATATTCACCAAAATTTCTCCGGGGACTAGCAGTTTTCAAAACTAGGAAGGCCTATAAAAAAGCAGCATTTTACAATAGTTGAGAAGATGAAGACCGCGGTAATACCGAAAATTGCATATCAAAACTAATTCAAAACAAAAAGTAGTCCTCGCACAAATCTATCATATCCAAGGGAGATTATTTGGAAAGTGGTCAAACAGATATTGTTGAGTAAATAAATACATTCTCAGAAAATTGTAAGAAAAATGAGGTCACGTTATTTTTTGGACACACTCTGTACTATCCTTCCTAATCAATCGAGCATTTCAATTTTTGTAATTACAAGCTGAGCTAAGTATGAAAAAGGTAAATCCAAAATATTATAATATTAAAGCTACAGATTTTCTAGATTCTGACAAGAAAAAATATTTCCTGGTGATTCAGCAAGTTACTACCTCCCAATTAACGTAATCTGAAGTTTGAAAATAACCAAGAAGATTTAATTCGGTTCTAAACAATTTATTAATTAAAATCAAAATAATAATCCCTTATTTGATAGGATCAAATGGAGTTAAAGAAATTCGCATAAATCACAATCTTGTCAAATTTGCATATTCCAGTTTTACGTTTAAATTATAGACCAGGAATTATTTTTAACTTGGTAGCATAAATTTGTAAATACTAAGTCATTTTAAGCATACATTTAATAATTGAAATCCCGTAAAAGCCTTAGTAACTTACGGTTTATTCCTATAAACATCGGAGTTGATAGCAAAATAAGCTTATTACCAAAAGCTCTTTATCCATATTTGTTCCTACTCATCCCACATCTCGTAGTTGTTGAAAGTTTTACAAATGTTTCAATGTGTTTCGATGCTATTAACCTCAAAATTTTGTGAAAGTTGCCAAAAAATTCTAGTTATCGAAAAGTATATATAAAAATGGAAGATATTCTGTTAAAGTGAAAATGGACTGTTGTTATAAAATTTTATGCAGTTAGCGAATCGTCAACAAATAAAACAAATTTGATTTAAATGGACTTACCAAAAGATGACGGTTTCTACAACTCACTTATCAGCTTCATCGGTTGATCGTTCAGCTTCTAGTGTAATGCTGCGCTTTCTGAGACGAAATAAATTTAATACAATGTCTATATATGCGAATAGGAACAATATTTACACACTTCGCGGTGTTACCTGAATTTTAAAGCATTTTTAACGTCAAGTAATGAATCCTAGCGTATTTTGGGAAACGAGTTGTTTCTCCAACAGTGACATTGTAATGACAGTGACAGTGTTAAGTTAGTTAGATATTCTTCTTTCTCTTTTGAGTTGTCCTATGTCAGTTAAGTTGAACAGCAATATAATGTTATGGATTAATCGATCGATTATTCTGGGTCCGAAATGTCATTCTGGAACATTCTGGTAGATTGAAAATTTATATATAAGGAGGTGCGACAGTTACGAGGGGAATTGACAACTGTGACGGTAGTGAAGTTGAACGATTTTGCGAGAATTGTAAATCGTATTCCTTGTTCCTGAATAAACTATTTCAAGAAATCCACAATCGTATTACAATTGGTGTCAGGTATAGGGTATAAAGGAAACAAGGATGCCTGGAAAGGAATTAAATGAACTATTGGTTGCTGAGCTCAGGAGGGAGCTGGAAGAGCGAAAATTGGAAACCGGAAGTTACAAGACGGTTCTGCTAAAAATATTACGGGAGTATTTTCTAAGGAAGGTATCAACCCCGACTCAGTGGAATTCGAAGATCCATTGGACAAGTTATGCCAGCAAATATCGAGCCAGAGAGACGAATTAGCCAGCATTCAACAACAAATTAGTAAACTGAACAACGAGTTACGCCAACAACTATCCAACCGTTGTGATAAACTGTCTGATCAACTAGCCAACCAAAGGGCTGACCTCATGGAACAATTGACTTAACATATTCAAGATGAACTTACTCGTCAGATGACCGTCAAGCGGGAAGATGTTACGAATCGAATGGGAGAAGTCACTCGTCAGATGACCGCCCAGCGAGATGAGGTTGCTGATAGAATGAGGGAACAATTGACTTAGCAAATTACTGAAGTAATTCAGCAAATGAATGGGTTAAATGCTGAATTAAGAAGGCAACAAGGACCAAGAACTCACCATGGCGAAGGAGATGTCAGAAATTCAGCAGACCTCAGAGCTACCATCAAACCACCAACTTTTGATGGGAAAACATTTTGGCCAAATTATTTGAAACAATTCAATGCTGCGACTGGGGCCAGCGGATGAACTTCTAATGAGACTAGTCGGTAACACTGACGGAACGGAAACAAATTAACAGTTGGTAATTCCTAGAAATAATGTCCCGGAAATTCTTCAACAACTTAATGATGATAACTCAGGATGTCATCTCGGTGTGACAAATACTTTGCAGAAGGCTCGAGAGAGATTTTACTGGGCGAACCTCAAAGAAGACGTCAAAGATAGGTGCCGAAGATGTAACGTATGTGCAGCAAGCAATGGGCCTACTCGAAGGCGAAGAGCTGCAATGCAGAAATACTTGATTGGAAGCCCCTGTGAAAAAATGTCTGCGGATGTGTTTAGGACCTTTATCTGATGCTGGGCACAAATACATCTTCGTAGTGATGAACTATTTTTCGGAATGGGTTGAAGCCTATGCTGTTCCCAATCAAGAAGCTGCCACGTTAGCCAATGTCCTGGTAAATGAATTTATCAGCCGATTTTGGGAGCCTCTTGAGCTACATTCGTATCAAGGAAGAAATTTTGAAAGCAGTTTGTTCCAAGAGGTCTGTGGGAGGTTGGGTATCAAGATAACCAGAACCACTGCCATGCATCCCCAGTCTGATGGAATGGTGGAACGAATGAACCGCACCATAGCTAACTATCTATCGAAAGATGTGTCAGAACACCAAAAAGATTGGGATCAATACCTTCCATTCTTCCTAATGGCCATTCGATCAGCTGTTAATGAATCTTCCGGTCAAACACTTGCAAAGGTCCTGCTTGGTAAGGAAATGAGACTGCCATGCTACTTGGTGTTAGCCTGCAAGCCTGGTGAAGATGAGGGTGGGGAAGAATATGTCGAAAATATCCGTAAGAAGATGGAGGACATCCTCGAAATGGTGCATACCAAGCTGCAGTTGAAGTAGATTTTGAAATATGGAATCCAGTTCAGTCCAGAGTTATTCCAGGAAGAGTTATTTTAAGGAGGGGGCAGTGTAATGAACCCGTTAATGACAGTGACATTGTGATGACAGTGACAGTATTAAGTTAGTTAGATATTCTTCGACATACTTTATCACGAATAATAGAGTGAACGGTAAAGCCGGGATTACAGTATCCAATAAGTCATTAATTCATTTTATGTTTCCATACCTTACATAAGGGATGTATCCCCTAAATGAGTAGAATTTGTCAACAACTTTGTCACGTTAAAATTTCTTTAAGTACTGTGTTGACGATTAAATCTGTTTTTAGCAAACTAGAGGATAGAACTCCAACCTTAGCTCTCTCAAACTTGGTTCACTCTATACCTTGTAGTAATTGTAATAATAAATATATTTATTGTTCTAGGACTTTATTATTGATCATAAACGTCTATTTTTAGAAATTACTCTTATCGCACAGGACCCAAATACGATCAATTAAAAGTCAGATATCAAAAATCTTTGTGAAATTTTCTCCTTTTTACTACAAAATTTCATTATGATTCGGGATTTGCATAATTCTTCAATTTTATAATAAAAATATCTATATTTACGATATATGAAACCATGTTTCCCACTAGAATGAACCTGAGTACTTAATTGAGGAGTTTAATGGATCCCGAATAGAATTAGAAAAATATTTTCAGCTGAATTTATTCCACCAATAAATTTGTCGTTTTAGTGTGAAATGTCTCATTTTACGAAGAAAATATTTTAATATGTAAATTCAGTTAATTGATTCCTATTAGTAATTTCGACCTTTTCATGTAATTTTTGATGTCACAGCGTTTTATCAACTATTTTTACTAATCTCAAGATAATGTAATTATGCGAATATTTTGCAAAAAGAAATTTTTTAAAAAACTTTTTCAGGGTAATTGATTCCTGTAACATACACTCTAAGTGAGAGATGAGGGTTTGAATTGCTCGAATCACTAGGTGTTCTGCAAAATTGGATCAGTAGTCTAAATCCCTAAAATGATTAATTAGTATAAAATAGTCAGGTGCAATTTTGTCACAATTTGACCTTTTTTGAAATTATTTTCATATCGTCAACAGTACCGTCTGTTGGGTCTTGACTGTTTCGCTCCTTTTTGTGAAAGAGAAGGAAAATAGCGACATATCGTGGTTGGTTTTGACCTTGATTCGAATGTAGCTCAAGAGGCACCCCAAATCGATTGATGAATTCATTTACCAGGACATTGGCTAACGTGGCAGCTTCTTGATTGGGAACAGCATAGGCTTCAACCCATTTCGAAAAATAGTCCATCACTACGAAGATGTATTGGTTCCCAGCATCACTTCGAGGTAAAGGTGCCAACACGTCCGCAGCAATTCTTTGAAAGGGGCTTCCAACCAAGTATTGCTGCATTTCAGCTCTCCGCCTTCGAGTAGGCCCATTGCTTGCTGCACATACGGTACATCTTCGGCACCAATCTTTGACGTTCTCTTTGAGGTTCGCCCAGTAAAATCTCTCTTGGACCTTCTGGAAGGTCTTTGTTACTACGATATGACATCCTAAGCTATAATCATGAAGCTGTTGAAGAATTTCCGGTACATTATTTCTAGGAATTACCAACTGTTTCTTTGTTTCCGTTCCGTCAGAGTTTTCGACCAGTTTCACTAGAAATCATCAAATGGGAGGATACGCAGACAAAACGCGCCACGTTTGGCGCTGGACCTTCTTTAGGACAGGATCACTTTCTTGCTGGGCTTTCATCTTTTGGATCCAGTTATCAGGAGTTACTTAAATCGGTGCAGTTATCCCCTCGTATTGTTCTAGGCGACTACAATGGCGGCAATCTAGTAGGCATGGTCTCAGTGAAAGGGCATCTCTGCATTTCGAAAACCGTCGACAAAAGCTTGGACTGCCCGATTTCCTAATATGTCTTCTGTTGCAGATGGATAGGTTCATCTTATTTTCTAACTGTCAGTCATTGTCATTACGAATTATAGTACCTATTTAAAATTATGGCGGGTTCGCCATTTTTAATGATTAAAAACGTTTTTGAGGTAGTAGACGATAATCAACAACTGTATGAATAGCAGAATATTATCAAACAAGCTCCTATCCTTATTTTGACATCAGCATTAGGCTGAACAAACAGCTGGAAATCGGGAAAAAAATTCCTTTTCAAAAATATCATTGAAATATATTTAAAATTATGGCGGGTTCGCCATTTTTAATGATTACAAACGTTTTTGAGGTAGTAGACGATAATTTACAACTGTCTGAATAGCAGAATATTATCAAACAAGCTCCTATCCTTATTTTGACATCAGCATTAGGCTGAACAAACAGCTGGAAATCGGGAAAAAAATTCCTTTTCAAAAATATCATTGAAATATATTTAAAATTATGGCGGGTTCGCCATTTTTAATGATTACAAACGTTTTTGAGGTAGTAGACGATAATCTACAACTGTCTGAATAGCAGAATATTATCAAACAAGCTCCTATCCTTATTTTGACATCAACATCAAGCTGAACAAACAGCTGGAAATCGGGAAAAAAATTTCTTTTCAAAAATATCATTTAAATATATTTAAAATTATGGCGGGTGCGCCATTTTTAAAGATTAAAAACGTTTTTGATGTAGTAGACGATAATCTACAACTGTATGAATAGCAGAATATTATCAAACAAGCTCCTATCCTTATTTTGACATCAGCATTAGGCTGAACAAACAGCTGGAAATCGGGAAAAAAATTCCTTTTCAAAAATATCATTGAAATATATTTAAAATTATGGCGGGTTCGCCATTTTTAATGATTACAAACGTTTTTGAGGTAGTAGACGATAATCTACAACTGTATGAATAGCAGAATATTATCAAACAAGCTCCTATCCTTATTTTGACATCAGCATTAGGCTGAACAAACAGCTGGAAATCGGGAAAAAAATTCCTTTTCAAAAATATCATTGAAATATATTTAGAATTATGGCGGGTTCGCCATTTTTAATGATTACAAACGTTTTTGAGGTAGTAGACGATAATCTACAACTGTATGAATAGCAGAATATTATCAAACAAGCTCCTATCCTTATTTTGACATCAACATCAAGCTGAACAAACAGCTGGAAATCGGGAAAAAAATTTCTTTTCAAAAATATCATTTAAATATATTTAAAATTATGGCGGGTGCGCCATTTTTAAAGATTAAAAACGTTTTTGAGGTAGTAGACGATAATCTACAACTGTATGAATAGCAGAATATTATCAAACAAGCTCCTATCCTTATTTTGACATCAGCATTAGGCTGAACAAACACCTAGAAATCGGGAAAAAAATTCCTTTTCAAAAATTCCTTTTCAAAAATATCATTGAAATATATTTATAATTATGGCGGGTTCGCCATTTTTAATGATTAAAAACGTTTTTGATGTAGTAGACGATAATCTACAACTGTCTGAATAGCAGAATATTATCAAACAAGCTCCTATCCTTATTTTGACATCAGCATCAAGCTGAACAAACAGCTGGAAATCGGGAAAAAATTGCTTTTCAAAAATATCATTGAAATATATTTAAAATTATGGCGGGAGCGCATTTTTAATGATTAAAAACGTTTTCTAGGTAGTAGACGATAATCTACAACTGTCTGAATAGCAGAATATTATCCTTATTTTGACATCAACATCAAGCTGAACAAACAGCTGGAAATCGGGAAAAAAATTTCTTTTCAAAAATATCATTTAAATATATTTAAAATTATGGCGGGTTCGCCAT
Source organism: Galeruca laticollis (assembly GCA_963921935.1). Lineage (NCBI taxonomy): Eukaryota > Metazoa > Arthropoda > Insecta > Coleoptera > Chrysomelidae > Galeruca > Galeruca laticollis. The sequence goes on along the minus strand of OY998180.1, from coordinate 216,167,980 downwards.
TTTTAATGATTAAAAACGTTTTTGATGTAGTAGACGATAATCTACAACTGTCTGAATAGCAGAATATTTTCAAACAAGCTTCTATCCTTATTTTGACATCAGCATCAAGCTGAACAAACAGCTGGAAATCGGGAAAAAAAGTCCTTTTCAAAAATATCATTGAAATATATTTGAAATTATGGCGGGTGCGCCATTTTTAATGATTAAAAACGTTTTTTAGGTAGCGGACGATAATCTGCAACTGTCTGAATAGCAGAATATTATCAAACAAGCTCCTATCCTTATTTTGACATCAACATCAAGCTGAACAAACAGCTGGAAATCGGGAAAAAAATTCCTTTTCAAAAATATCATTGAAATATATTCAAAATTATGGCGGGTGCGCTATTTTTAATGATTAAAAACGTTTTTGAGGTAGTAGACGATAATCTACAACTTTCTGAATATCAGAATATTATCAAACAAGCTCCTATCCTTATTTTGACATCAGCATCAAGCTGAACAAACAGCTGGAAATCGGGAAAAAATTGCTTTTCAAAAATATTGAAATATATTTAAAATTATGGCGGGTGCGCCATTTTTAATGATTAAAAACGTTTTTGATGTAGTAGACGATAATCTACAACTTTCTGAATATCAGAATATTATCAAACAAGCTCCTATCCTTATTTTGACATCAGCATCAAGCTGAACAAACAGCTGGAAATCGGGAAAAAATTGCTTTTCAAAAATATCATTGAAATATATTTAAAATTATGGCGGGTGAGCATTTTTAATGATTAAAAACGTTTTTTAGGTAGTAGACGATAATCTACAACTGTATGAATAGCAGAATATTATCAAACAAGCTCCTATCCTTATTTTGACATCAGCATTAGGCTGAACAAACAGCTGGAAATCGGGAAAAAAATTCCTTTTCAAAAATATCATTGAAATATATTTAAAATTATCGCGGGTTCGCCATTTTAAATTATTAAAAACGTTTTTGATGTAGTAGACGATAATCTACAACTGTCTGAATAGCAGAATATTATCAAACAAGCTCCTATCCTTATTTTGACATCAGCATCAAGCTGAACAAACAGCTGGAAATCGGGAAAAAATTGCTTTTCAAAAATATCATTGAAATATATTCAAAATTATGGCGGGTGCGCCATTTTTAATGATTAAAAACGTTTTTGAGGTAGTAGACGATAATCTACAACGTCTGAATAGCAGAATATTATCAAACAAGCTCCTATCCTTATTTTGACATCAACATCAAGCTGAACAAACAGCTGGAAATTGGGAAAAAAATTCCTTTTCAAAAATATCATTGAAATATATTTAAAATTATGGCGGGAGCGCATTTTTAATGATTAAAAACGTTTTTGATGTAGTAGACGATAATCTACAACTGTCTGAATAGCAGAATATTATCAAACAAGCTCCTATCCTTATTTTGACATCAACATCAAGCTGAACAAACAGCTGGAAATTGGGAAAAAAATTCCTTTTCAAAAATATCATTGAAATATATTTAAAATTATGGCGGGTTCGCCATTTTTAATGATTAAAAACGTTTTTGATGTAGTAGACGATAATCTACAACTGTCTGAATAGCAGAATATTATCAAACAAGCTCCTATCCTTATTTTGACATCAACATCAAGCTGAACAAACAGCTGGAAATTGGGAAAAAAATTCCTTTTCAAAAATATCATTGAAATATATTTAAAATTATGGCTTCGCCATTTTTAATGATTAAAGACGTTTTTGATGTAGTAGACGATACTCTACAACGTCTGAATAGCAGAATATTATCAAACAAGCTCCTATCCTTATTTTGACATCAACATCAAGCTGAACAAACAGCTGGAAATTGGGAAAAAAATTCCTTTTCAAAAATATCATTGAAATATATTTAAAATTATGGCGGGTTCGCCATTTTTAATGATTAAAAACGTTTTTGATGTAGTAGACGATAATCTACAACTGTCTGAATAGCAGAATATTATCAAACAAGCTCCTATCCTTATTTTGACATCAACATCAAGCTGAACAAACAGCTGGAAATCGGGAAAAAAATTCCTTTTCAAAAAAATCATTGAAATATATTTAAAATTATGGCGGGTTCTCCATGTTTAATGATTAAAAAGGTTTTTGATGTAGTAGACGATAATCTACAACTGTCTGAATAGCAGAATATTATCAAACAAGCTCCTATCCTTATTTTGACATCAGCATCAAGCTGAACAAACAGCTGGAAATCGGGAAAAAATTGCTTTTCAAAAATATCATTGAAATATATTTAAAATTATGGCGGGAGCGCTATTTTTAATGATTAAAAACGTTTTTGATGTAGTAGACGATAATCTACAACTGTCTGAATAGAAGAATATTATCAAACAAGCTCCTATCCTTATTTTGACATCAGCATCAAGCTGAACAAACAGCTGGAAATCGGGAAAAAATTGCTTTTCAAAAATATCATTGAAATATATTTAAAATTATGGCGGGAGCGCATTTTTAATGATTAAAAACGTTTTTGATGTAGTAGACGATAATCTACAACGTCTGAATAGCAGAATATTATCAAACAAGCTCCTATCCTTATTTTGACATCAACATCAAGCTGAACAAACAGCTGGAAATTGGGAAAAAAATTCCTTTTCAAAAATATCATTGAAATATATTTAAAATTATGGCGGGTTCGCCATTTTTAATGATTAAAAACGTTTTTGATGTAGTAGACGATAATCTACAACTGTCTGAATAGCAGAATATTATCAAACAAGCTCCTATCCTTATTTTGACATCAACATCAAGCTGAACAAACAGCTGGAAATCGGGAAAAAAATTCCTTTTCAAAAATATCATTGAAATATATTTTAAATTATGGCGGGTTCTCCATGTTTAATGATTAAAAAGGTTTTTGATGTAGTAGACGATAATCTACAACTGTCTGAATAGCAGAATATTATCAAACAAGCTCCTATCCTTATTTTGACATCAACATCAAGCTGAACAAACAGCTGGAAATCGGGAAAAAAATTCCTTTTCAAAAATATCATTGAAATATATTTTAAATTATGGCGGGTTCTCCATGTTTAATGATTAAAAAGGTTTTTGATGTAGTAGACGATAATCTACAACTGTCTGAATAGCAGAATATTATCAAACAAGCTCCTATCCTTATTTTGATATTTTGACATTAGCTTCAAGCTGAACAAACAGCTGGAAATCGGGAAAAAATTGCTTTTCAAAAATATCATTGAAATATATTTAAAATTATGGCGGGTGCGCATTTTTAATGATTAAAAACGTTTTTTAGGTAGTAGACGATAATCTACAACTGTCTGAATAGCAGAATATTATCAAACAAGCTCCTATCCTTATTTTGACATCAACATCAAGCTGAACAAACAGTTGGAAATCGGGAAAAAAATTCCTTTTCAAAAATATCATTGAAATATATTTAAAATTATGGCGGGTTCTCCATTTTTAATGATTAAAAAGGTTTTTGATGTAGTAGACGATAATCTACAACGTCTGAATAGCAGAATATTATCAAACAAGCTCCTATCCTTCTTTAGACACCAGCATCAAGCTGAACAAACAGCTGGGAATCAGGAAAACAATTCCTATGTATTATACTTCATGTTTGGATTTATCTATTAGAATTAAAAAGAGAACATTTTTTAATATACTTATTGACTAATATAATAATGGTTTCTTCAATACTATCTATTGCCTGGACTGATCCCCTTTTTTCGTTTCATAAATAATTGGCATGAAATATCCAACATAATCCGATTTGATAGTTTTGACGGAGTTCGTTTTATCTGGAAGCTCCGACAGAAAAATCCTTCTAATTTGAATTTCAAATCACCTATTATCTGTAAGATATTTGTAAGAAGATTCGCAGGTGCATTCGGATTATAAGATACGTGTGAAAAATCCTTCATTATTCACGTTTCCGTTCCTTCAACCTTCTCGCAAATGTGATTCTAGACAATCAGACATTTTTGTTGGCCGATTGAAATTCTAATTCTGCATTTATTTACCTGTTCAATTTGGATGAAGTTTATAAACCTTTTGTTACGGTGTATTTTCAAATACTCTGAAATAAACGTAAGACGTCTTCAGTTCCTTTGATTAATTACAATTTGAGTACGTAATCATTGCACAAATTGAGTTTATTCGTTTTTTAAGGTTATATTATGAATAATGGGAGAATTACATGAGCAAAAAATATATGATCAGATAAATGTAACGATGTTTGAGGTAATGTGCGCTCAATTCGACCATCTATCCAGTACAATATGCAAATCTTTGACATACATTTATGAAGAAAAGGTAGAAACAATTTAATACATATAATATTTTTACTCACACAAAATTGTCTCCATTCTTATTAACCATTATTAACTAAACAAAAATATAAGTCGACAGTTTAATTCAATCGATATCTAAACTTGACCCTTAGTCAATTCACAAACTGTACTGTTTATTTACAACATATTTTTATAATGAAATTAACTGTCTCGACCCTTACTTCGTGGAATCTGCTCATCTTAGTGATTTAAATGAAACTCGCGGTTTCTAGTTAATTCCACAATATAATAAAATTTATTGAAAATTCTAAAAAATTGACAATTGTTTCGATAAATCAATATCATCGTCTACTTGACACAAATCATTCATTGACACCTAACACAAAACTAGAAGTGCTGCATATTTGTGAAAAGAAACAAGAACTGGATTTCCTTGAAGAACTGGAAATTAGAAGACATTTAAGAAACCCACAATATGAAGTTGTCAATGAACAGTTAAATCTAGGGAGTTCTCTACTAATAAACTGTCTTCTTAAGTGATAATTCTAAATATCAGCAGATATAGTTTTCCTGGTTTTCTATATCATTGCACAGTTATACAGATCTTAATTGGAAAAATGATATCCAGGATATCACCATAGGGCTAATAATATCTAAGCTTCAATATTTGTAATATCACATCATTTTTTTTTATAAACATATATCAAGTCAATCACAAGTTAGGTCACTTCTTGGTCTAGCCAAAAATAACTACTAAACATCAGGTAGGCATCAAATAAAATGTAACTTCTGTCATTCTGACGATGATATTGATTTATCGAAACAATTGTCAATTTTTTAGAATTTTCAATAACTTGTATTATATTGTGGAATTAACTAGAGACCTTGAGTTTCATTCCAAACACTAATATTTTTGTAATAATTGATAATTATGAACTGCTTTTATTATGTAGGGTGCAGGGTCTGACAATATAAGTAAAATTTTTTCACAGGGTACGCTTTAAGTTAAAAAGAAATTCCATCAACCTTTTTGTACAAATCGGGTAATTATTTAAATTATTAGTTTCTTCAAGCTGTTACGATAAAATGGGAACAATATTGTTTTGCTTTAATTTTTTACGTTTTGCAATATGTGGAAGATGTTTTAGCGTGCTGATCCACCAAATAGTCTCTCGAAAGACCCAAGTGACATAAATTGAATAAAAATTGCCAATTTGATTGAAAATTAAAATAGCATAAACAATTTCAATCACATTAAGTTGTCTGAAGAAACAAGAGGATCGCTTAAAATAAAGAACGCCATTAAACGTCACTATAAAAATAAATTGTTAGCAGTTGTCAATGTCTGCAAATACATTAAATTATAAAGTGTCATAGTTGATGTTGAAGTTAAATTGTCAATTTTGCAATCAAGCCTGAATCAGATGAAATAATATAAATTACTCCACCTGAAATAACGGATAAACCTAACCATCTTGACTTATCATCGGAGAAATCGAAAGCGAAATACAACCTCCAATACAAGCACATTATGAAGCGGTGTGCCTCCAAGCAAGTAAAAAATATAGGGAGAGTGAACTTTCAACGTATTTGTCTGAATTGCCAAGAAAATACAAATCGCCAACACTATGGTCAATATATTCTGTGCTAAAATCTACATTATTAGTAAAAGATAATGTTAGTATTGGAAAATATACAAAAATTGAAGCTCTTTTAAAAAAGCAGTCAGTAGGGCACATTCCCAAAACATTTTTGAATAGCAAGAAATGGAGTAATGTCTCCATTTAGGTCCTGATGAAATAATTTGTTGATGAAGGTTATTATTGTTTGGTAATAATATCCCGCTAATATTTTTTAGGTAGTAGTAATCATTGCTATTTCTGGTACATGTAGAACGCACGATCTTACAAACATGACGATAGATGATGTTATGTATAAAACTAAAATACGTACCGAATAAAAAAACATACAAATGGCGAACTTTCACTGTATGTAAGGTCGAGTCGAAAAATTCCATAAATGTTGCGATTTTCCAAAGCTACCTCCTCCTAATATCAATTCCTGTGCGATTATTTGTGAGATTTCAAGGTGGAAAGTGTACAGCACAACACGTGAGACACTACACTATTGGGGCAATACCAGTTAAAATAGGCACTTACCTGAAATTAAGTAATGCTAAAGAATCTACAGGGCATGCATTTGACAGATCATCCGCCATGTTCCTTGCTAATTCAGGAGCAGATATTGTACCACTAAAAAGGTACGGCGGATGGAAATCGACGCTACGTTGAAGATTGTTTGAATAGTAAAATGAATGTCAATAAAAAACATTTCAACAGTAACGATATGGCCGGATCTTCTACTATGACTATCACACCTAATGAATTTACATCAACTAAAACTGCTGAAATGACTCCTTTAATAGAAAATATGGTGGAAATAGAAGCAACAAACTTCAATACTTTCATTTTCTGAGCAAGTACAGTTATCAAATTTTCCAAGCAAGGAATCTCTTTTGTTATTTGTATATACATAATACAACTTTTGATAGCACTGTGAAAAATAAATACCCACAGTTATGAATTTAATATTATAAAATAAAATGTTTTTAGAAAAAAGATTACCAACAATTATTGGGTGGGATAAAAAATGATGTGTAATCCACGGCAGTAAAGTACTTTTTCAGGCATCAGGAAAAATGCCACTTTACTGCCTAGGTATACAATATAGTATTTCTTGCATACCCATAATCACAATTTAAAATAATAGTGATTTAACTAAAATTTTAATAATTTACTATTTTACTACAACATATTTTGTGTCCTACTCACTCTATGTACACTGTATAATATTCAGACGACACCAATTCTGTTCCAGTAGGCAATGAATGATGAAATTTATTTTGAAATCTGAGTGAGAAAAGAAATTACCTGAGGTATTTACGATGCCGACAAACCACCTGCGACCCATTGCCAATGATCCAATAAATAAGATCCCAGACAAGGTCGCGTTTGGGGAAGCAGATGGGCGAGATCGGTGATTTCCAGAAATCAAAAAAATAATAGTATATTCTCGTATATGCAGCTTTTGATGAAATATGCACAAATATGCAATTACTAATTACTGTTAATTAACTCTAATCTAATCTAAGGGAAGTGAGTTAACATTAGTAGTTGAAGATTTTCCTTTAGGTTGGCAGTTTTTATGCCAACCTTTCTGATTAGTATACCGATATGACGGTGGGGATCTTTTGAATGGGCTCTTTGGAGTCTAGCTGCTTGGGGGAAATCTTCGATTTCCTCGCAATAAATTCTCCATGCTTCTCTTTGTTTTTGTCTAATGACTTTTTTTATACTCCTTGAGGTGAGACTTGTATTAGTTACAATCCTCTTGAGTCTGGTTCTTTTAGCCTTATTAATATATTTTGTCGCCGTTCATCTGAGCTGGTCAATGTCATGACACCACCACGGAGTGGAGGCCCATCAAGATCGACCCGTGGGCAAGACATCTTGTAGGCATTGATTATGGAGTTTTGAATGGTTTTAGAATAAGTTTCCAAATCTCCTTTATTGTTAGGCAACGCATCCTCGACTCCTCGCAGATCCATTTTCAAATAGTGGACATATTTTGTCCTGTCCGTTTTACTGGGGTCGCAAGTCATTGTAGAGGTTGTGAGCACCAGTTTTATTTTGAATTCTATCCAGCGGTGGTCCGACATTGAAATATCGTCGCATACATGCCAGCCGGAGATTATATTTGAAGTATTTATAGTATATAGGGTAATATCTATTCGCGATTGACTACGAGAGTTAATAAAAGTAGGATCAGTATCTCTGTTTCGAATACAGAGATTCTTGTTAGTTATATAATCATAAATAGACTTACCTCTAGTGTTAATATATGTGCTGCCCCAGCTTGAGTGGTGGGAGTTTGAATCGCAGCCTATTACCACTTCAAGCTTCTGGGTGAGACAGTGTTCCACAAGGTCCTCCAATTTCTTAATTGGTGGTGGTTTAGCTGCGTCTGAGGAGACGTATGCGGATGCCAGTATAAACACTTTCTTTCGATCTTTTTGTGCATATTCAACCTCCACTACCGTTAGGTCGGGGGACGAAAAATGCGTCAGTGGTTAGGTCTTGAAATTTCTAGGGACGTATATGGCCGTCCTAGGTTGCTGATTCCTTGAGAAGCTGAAAATTAAACCTTTTGAATTATTTAGACCCACGATTTTGGTTTGTGTTATCCAGGGTTCTTGGATAAGTGCTATTGTGTCCTGCATCACATTCAGGTGGCGGCATAGTGTTGCTGAAGCCACCTTTTTGTGTTGGAGGTTACATTGAATAAATCTTACCTTTTCATTGTCCATCTCTGCTTGATGGCGGTGAGATGGGTTTTAATTTCTTTTAGGCCATCTCCACTTCCTCACTTGGAGGTGGGTTGGCGTCGCCTGTGTCTTGGCTTAGAACTGTTAGTTCTGCCAGGAGACTGTCGGTCGCCATCTTAGGGAATGGTTTGACAGAGAAGCAACAGCTCCTTGGGGATCCTCGGATGGGAGAGGGAGATCCGTGCTCGATCACCCCCGTTCCGGATCGAGTTTCTTTTTTTTAACAATCAATGAGGTGAACGCGTAACTCATCCTCATTGATTGTTTTTCTAGGACTCCCATTTCCTCGTCTCTTATGCCAAACACGAATAGGTGTCCTTTGGGATTGACCTTCGTTTCGTGGTGGAAAGAAAACCATGCATCCACCCGAAGGTCTGGGTTTTGTTTGTCCAGCCGGCGCAGCACATCCTCTTTGTCACCCAGTCATCGTGAGCTTCGCTAGGGACTCGGAGGTTGGCTTTTGTCAGCTGGGGGAGGTTGTCGACGTGTACCGCGTCGAGCTTAGCCTCCTTCCACGGTTTCAGTTTTGAGACTGTGTTCCTTAGCCACTCTAGCGTTTCAATATTTTTTATCAACAGTGGTTATCCTAGAAGACTGGTTTATTCTTTGTTGTTCAGTAGGTCTTCCATTGGTGATGAGCCTCGTTCTAATACCGCTCCTCAAAATCAAAATTTACCCATACAGTATCATTAGTTATCAAAAATTCACACTATCAATCATAAATTTAAAAACATATTTTCAAAATTTCCTGATGATTTTAGCTAGTAAAAACATTCTCTAAATTCAGAACATTGTTTCAAAAATCGAAGTCTAAGATCCCGTGTTGGATCAATCCAATGTGATTTATTGCATTCCATGTTCGCAGTGTGATAAAAAATTTATCAGTCAAACTAAACGCAGGCTCGAAGACCGTTTCTGCTCACATAAGAGTGATATTAGAAATTTCAGAGAAACTTGCACGTTGGCAAGTCACACTTTGTCTATGGATCACATACCTGATTACGATGATGTCACTGTGTTAGATTGCGAGTCTAATCTCACGAAGAGATCGTTTTTGGAGATGTCTCACATTTTTAAAGAACCTAATGCTATGAATGCCAGAACTGATATTGATAACCTTAGCATTATTTACTCGTACCTTCTTAGTCTTCCGTCTTATTTTGCGAGCACTAACCATCAACTTTCACAATACATTTCAGTTGTTGGACCTTTTCCTCTGGCTTTCACGTATTACTACATATTGGCGTCACTGAATTATGATGACAGAATTTTGATTCTGTGTTTTTATCAGTTGTCAATTGTCAAATCATAAGTAGAAGAAATTCCCCGTGTTCCTAAGCATGTTATTGAATTATTTTTACCTTTTCCTTCCAATATTAATTTTAGTCATTGTATTTATTAATCAATGTAATGTATTTATCATGCGTTGTGGTGATTTCGTAAGAATTTCGTCAGTTATGTACATTTTATTTACATGAAACATATTCAACCTCATTTTCGTAAGTAATAATATTCAATTCTTGTCATTGGTATTTTGACATTTAATAATTTATTGTAGAGTTCCAGATGAAGAGCCAATAAAGTCTCGAAAGCTTGAACAGAATAAAGAGTCCACTTTTTATTTCTCCTTTGGCTGAAGAACCGATTAAAATTTCAATTTCTTTATATATATATATATATATATATATATGAGCAAAAATTAAAATATATGCGCTTTGCATACAATCCGCCCTTTATTAATGACACTGGATGTAAACAAAAATGTATAAATGGATATGTCCCAATTCTCTAATTTCCAAAATGAACTCACGACAGTTATATTAATTGAAAGAAGATAAAACCAATCTGGTACCTCTATAACAAACCCGCCATCATCATTAGTGTTCGAATTCTTTCATTTCACGTCATGCCCTGAATCTAATCAACGTCAAAATACAAGCCGATGGGTGTCAAAATATAAAGATTAAAATCCGTGTGTAAATAATTTACCCTTTTTTATTTTCCAGTGTTGCGAGTCTTCGATGGGGAATCACTGACGTTAATGAATGTTCAGCGAACTGATATGGGTGCGTATTTATGCATCGCCAGTAACGGAGTGCCCCCAACTGTGAGCAAACGTTTCAACATCATTGTTCATTGTAAGTCAATTTTTCACTATTTCCTAACTATTAATACACGCTTAATTGAATTTCTCTTCCAAGTAGCCTGATAATATACCCTTCACGGAAATAATATTAATGAGAATATCGCAAGAGGGATACTACAAATTTATCACAAAAAGCCAGGCAAAATTGTTGATTCATTCAATCATTATTTATAACCTCAAGAAATTATTACTTTCGTAGTCTCCTAGTATGCATCAATGAAAAAAGTTTTACTTCCCCATATTAGGGGTAAAAGATATCCTAATATGGGGTTCTGTATGTTCGTAATATGAGATATAGAAACTAAAAATAACAAAAATTATTTCCTTTTTTTTGTATAAAAACTATTTATTCATTTTTCTACAAGCATATCATTATTTAGTTAATAAATATCTACATCCCATTATATTAAGGTGTTCATAATATAATGGGATCAAATTCAACTATTTTCATAATGTAACGGGTGATTTTCATAACGATACACCCTCCCATCTAACCAAAATCAAGTAAATAACTTTGACCAATAAGATCATGCGAATTGCCCAATTCAAACGAACGCAACTAATTCTGAATTCAATACTTGAACATACTCTTAGTATTTCATTTAAATGTCAAACTCAAATAACAATTTTGAAGTTGATAAAATGGCTAGTGCTAGAGATGGTGATATGAAAATTCTATTCTTAATATGTGTACGTGTATTATCTATAATTTATTAGGTTTTAGCTTGTAGAATAAGTACTGTGTGCAACTTGTACATAATGGTTATAATGCACTCGCATGAATTACGATACAAACCGAAGGCACTGCAGTGGTTCGTTTCATATTCTTGCATTTAGGTCCCCCAGACTAACGATCTTAACTTGGGTTCTTATTTTATCCACTGCCTATTTGTGATTCATCGTATAATATTTCCGTTTCTTCTCTTTTGTTATTTTTATCTGGTGCATATACACTTATAAAATTGATCTTTTCGTGATTAATGCTCATTTTTACTTGTAATAATATCCTATCGCAGGCGTAGACTTCGCTCTAGATTGTTGTTCGTACTTTTGGTCTATCAGTATCCCTACTCCCGAGTGTGCTCTTTGTTCCCGGGGGAATCCACTGTATATATTAAGATATATTCCTTTAATTTATATATTCCATTTCCCCTTTTCTTCGTTTCGCTGATAGAACATATTTCGGGCATTTTCCTGTAGCACTTCTATAATTTCCTGGTCCTCTGCGATCCAGGAGATGATGTTCCAGGGGGCAATACCGTTTTCTCGCCGTTGTCGTCGTCCTCCTATCCATTAAATTCCGGGGCTGCCTTGTGATTTTGTGAGCCATATTAGATTTTTATCACAGATAGGTAGCACTCCTTTATTATCCCGAATTTGGACCGGCTGTGGCACCTGCTGAGCCTTTCAGTTCACCAAACAACTACCACAGGCGAATCACCACATAATCAGAAATGTTTGAATTTTCTTTTTTCAAACACGCATACATAGCATACAAAGCAACGCGATGACATTGAACATGTAAATCTTTGTTTATAAATTCGACCCTACAATTAAGATTGAGATTAATAGCGGGTTACTGTGCACTGTAACCTTAAAGTTTATTGCCCCCCCCCCTATCAGAGTTTTTCTCACTACTTCTATAGCTCGCCTTCCAATTCTAGATTTCTAAGTAAAAACGATGTTAGACATATGGATCTAAAAGATCGGGGATCACTCCCTCCTTATTTCCTTACTTTTGGTATTAAGCTCACCCTTGTCCTTCTTCATTTTCTAGGTATGATACACACTGCTAGACTGCTTCTTCAGCAGGTGAGGAAGAATCTTCTCTATGTCTTTCTGCTGAAGTGCTGGAAATATTCCATCCACTCCTGGTGATTTGTACAGTTGAAAGGTACTTATTGCCCATTCAAACCCTTGTCTGGTAAATATTTTCTTAGCAATGTCCCAATCCTCCTTGCGGGATTTTTTGGTGTAATTCATTGCTATTTCAGTGCTTGTTCCTGGTTCACTACCTGGAAATTGGGTTCTAAGAAGAAGATTAATCAATCGTTCCTCTTCACCTTCCATGTATGATCCGTCTGGCTCTTCAGTGCCATTGTGGAGCTAGATCCCCCGCTTGCCATGAACTTTTGTAATCTGGCCGCTATGTGAGTAGAAGTAATCTTTTCTCAAAAGGCTTGAAAATTAAATCTCTTGGCCTCCCTAATCACTTTATTATACGAAGTAAGCTTCTTAGTGTATCCCTGCCATTGCCTATCTCGTTTGGCTCTATCGAAGAGCCGACGAACCTTTTTCCTGCGGTTGGACACGTGGGCAGCTGGAATGAAAAGCTTCCATTATTGCCGCACTGATCTGTTTGAGTCTTTGTTCCAGATCGTATTGCTGGTAATTTAGTTAGTTTACTTCGAACTGTTCCAAACTGTCCTTCTCATTGGTCTTGTAAAGAGACCAATCTGTCTTTCCAGGATTTCAGGATTTCGAATTGAAAGAATTCAGGTGGTATCTTGCTTTATCCAAAATTCGATGATCCTATGGTCAGACACTGATGGCACGTTCATCACCCTCCAATCTTTTACATTTTTCGTAACAGCAACATTAACTGTTGTTACGTCCATGACGTCTTTTCTTGCTCCTTGGATCAGTACAATTCTCAGTTGCAGTTTAGCGAACAACCATGCAATCACGGGTGAAGCTCCCTTCGCGTGATGCAGGTTTACTTGCGTTACCGTCGTAAAGATGAGTGTATTTTATTGCGGGAAGGAGAGGCAGATTTGTTCAGCCTTTTCTTGTCCCCCATCCTCATCTCTCCCTGTCACTCCTCGAATTCCATACTATCATTTTCCCCGGTGTGAGAGCAGGTTTATTGATCCTGATTATGATCCTCGACCACCAGGCAGCTCAGCCCCTATTCCCGGGATGCAGAGGTGATCTACGCAATCCTAAGGAGGAGATTTCAGATTGACCCAGAGTAAAGATTTCGTCTTTTCCCTCTTATTCGGAGTTTCCGGATGTGGAGGTCCTCTCCATATCCTTCGGATCCTCTGGAGGGTTCTCTTCCTTTCCCAGCCCTGAGACAGGGAAACGTCCAATACGTATCAGCGCGTATTCTCCTGCCTTCAAATCCTCTCCAGATTCATGATCAATATCAATCGTGAGCATTGTTTCCTTCCCTCCTTTTTGGAGTTCAGTGCCTTCAAAGCCCCAATTGTGAGGTTGGAGAATCTAAGTCATTTTCATGTCGATGTTCTAGAGGAAGAATTTCGTACTGGTGGCCGACTTTCGAATGTCGTCTTCACATCTAGCCACCACTCCCAATAGTTTAATTTCGACGCTGACCTCATCAGCCAGTCTGTTCATTCTGGGGATCCACAGTCCATCAGTATCATTCCGCAACAGAAACGAATGCCGGAGAAGTGGTTCTTCTTCTCCTTGCTCTAGCATAACTCTTACACTAGAGTGTCTTCCAGAGAGGATAGCTGTTCTGCTTCCAGGATGAACCTATGGTGGTTCTTGGGCATTATTCCCAACCTGATGGCTTTCTTTGTTCTAACAGCTGCTGCATAACCAATGGCTTGCCCGGTTACCGTTGCAACTGTTTTTGGTTTTTGACTGAAGTCACATGCTCCGGGCCTCTTTTCCAGGCTGCCTTTTCCATTTCCTTCTGGGCTAGGTACTTTTCCGTTGGCGATTCCTTCGAAGTTGAGCACTGAAAAGCCTGCTTCCTAGCCTCTTCAGTTGCAATTCCTTGATATAGGAGTCGCAGGTACTTCCGCACTCCTACTCCACTGAGCCATTTCCTCAGTGAGTCGTCTCTGCCACCCGGTTCTCCCATATTGGGCTAAACAAACGGCTCCTTGGGCCTTTTTCCCCTTTGTAGGGTGCTCGGGTGAAGAGTGAAAGTTTTCTCCTTCATTTACCCGGTGATTTTTACTTTCTTTAAGTCGATATATGGTCCCACGAGAAGATGGGGTCATGAAGGTCCACCAATCCAGTGCCCCGCATGCAGAGGTAAGGGGTTTGATACAATGGAGTTCCTCCCGGTGCTCCAAGGTCGATATCAATAAGGACTACTCTTCTATAGTGCCACGCATTCTTCGGTCTAGTTTCCCACCTTGAATTTAAGTTTTTAATAAGGTTGTGCTATTGGTCCGGTCAGTTAAGCCATGACCCCTACGTCATCCCACTGGCCCTCGAAACATGACCACAAACAGCCAGAAGACATTGTTAGGTGATATCCAGGATAGCTAGAAATTTCACCCGAAATCGTAGCTCTGTGTGCAATCCCTTAGCGACAATACTACATATTTGACAAGTATATATTTGAGGGTTGCTAATCGAGTTTTTACACACAACGAGCCCCCAGATATTTTCCTGCTGACGTCCTCCTCAAATGAAATCATCCCAGAGTCCCTTCCCCCCACATAAATTGATACTCCAACGAACATCTACGAACACGGATAAATCTACTGATGTGGACTCTATCATCAGTATCATTTATTTTCAATGCATTTGACTGTGGCGCTAAATCAAAGATTCCCGCGCTAGATCATTTCGAACCGTCGTTTAAAATGATCACCAAAAGGCCATACCAATTAATAACTAATGAATTATACTCGTCGTTCAGAAAATATTTATAATGAAAACAAATCTATTTGAAATAAAATGGAAATAAACAATTTCATAAATTATGTGACCAGTACCGTGGATCACAAAAAAAAACTAACCTACTTCCTTTGGGAAAGCTTGTTAATGCCGGCATGTTGCAGGCTCTGTAACATTGTCTTAAGTATAGTAATATACACAAAGTTGTCACATATGTAATGTAGGGTATTGATGGTTATGTTTGCACAAATTTCCTCCATTCATTACTATTCTGAACTAGGTATTTTGCTTCTTTCCAGCTTTTTCCTCGTTCATTCAATATTCCGACTATAACATCATCCCACGATTACCTACCCCTCTTTTTGCTTTTATCAATTTTCGCTTTCCATACTATCTTAACAGGTCGTTCTTCTTTCATACGTTGTAAGTGTCCCCACCCTTGAAATTGTCTTTCCTCTATGAAGTCTAATGTAGGTTGTATGTGTGGGTGCTGTATTATATCTATATTTTTGATTCTATCTTGTTTTGTCACACCCCTCACTCTTCTTAAATACTTCATATCTGTCGCCTGAATTTTACAATTTTGTCGTTCTGTCAATACTCAAATCCAAAAGTTGAAATTGGCCTATATATTATTTTGCATAATTTTAGTTTAGTAGTATTTAACTTGTTCCAGTGCTTCTGTATCGATTCTTATATTTATGTTGGTCTCTTCTTCTCCAATCACCATTACTTTTGTTTTGTTCTTGTTTATTTTCATTCCCATGTCTGTTACTGCTGTATTCCACACCTGAATGTTTCCTTGCAACTCTTTTTCGTTCTTTGCTATTAGTATAACATCGTCTGCACATGCTCCCTTACTGATAATAACTCTTTGTAGTTGCAGATGTCCCACACATATCTTTTTACTTGAAACAGTGCATCTTTTTTTGATCTCGTCCAAGAAGATGATGAATAGTGATGGACTTAAGCTTCTACCCGTCTTAATCCCATATTTATAGTAAATCCTTCCGAAATTTTGTTGTTTCTTATAACTGCATTCTCATTGTTTTCATAAATATCTTCTACTATCCTTATAATTTTTATATGAACTCCTCTTTCGGTCTCATTATTTTCCATATTTTCTCTCTAGGTACTCTATCAAAGGCTTTTACTAGATCTAAGAAGGCCACGAACAATTTCTGTTTTCTCTGTATTGTTTTCTATTTTATAATAAATATATGATCCTGGGTGCTTCTTCCCATTCGAAATCCACTCTGAGATTCTTCGAGTGTGCCTTCTACTGTTAATCTGATTCTTTTTTCTAATATTTTTCCATAGGTTTCATCGCTGTGTTAATGAGTGTTATACGATGGAAGTTATTCCAGACTTATACATCAACTTTTTTGAGAATTGGCACTATTAATGCCTTCTGCCAGTCTGTTGAGAGCGTCTCATCTTCTATAGCTTCATTGAATATATAAAGCAGCATATCTTTTTCTTGTCCCATATTTATTGTTATTTTTGAATTTACTTTGTCATATCGAGGTGCCTTTCCATTCTTCAGTTTTGTAATTGTATATTCTATCTATTGTTTACTAATTTTCATTTCTGGTTTTTCCGTTATGTCAACTTCTACTATTTCCTCGGTATGTTCTGAATCATTATTTGGTAGTTCTTGGTAATACTATTTCCACCTTTGTAGGAAATCCTATTCCTTTTTCAATATATCTCCATTCTTACTTTTAACAAAATATGTCTTTCGCTTTTTCGGTTCTGATATTTTTTAATGTTTTGTGGAAGAGTTTTCGATTTGCTTTAGAGTTTTCTTCTATTTTTCTCCAAATTTTTGTCATTCCTCATTCTTGCTTTAACTAGTTCTTTGGTTGTTTTAATTAGTTTTAATTTTCTAGCAATTCTAAACGCCTTATTGCTAACTACTAAATTTATAAGATGTATTTTTGAAAATATTTCCGAACTATAGTGAGCTTAGCAATTCTAGAAAATATATCTGACAGCCTTGTATTTTTTATAATCTCCACAATGACTTTAGATACACTATAACTAAGATATTTGAAGTTCACACAATATTTTTTAATGTTTTATAAGTGAATTCACAAATTTTAGCTGGAGCTTCTGAGAATAATCTATCAAAAGTATAAGCAAAAATTCTGTAAACATATCTTAAATCGATCGTACGAATTTTTTTTTTGTTACAGTTCATCCCTTAATTAGAGTGTCAAATCAGCTAGTGGCTGCGCCAATAACCAGTGATGTCCACGTTCAGTGCTACGTAGAAGCATCACCGAAAGCCATGAACCTCTGGATGCGGGACAACGGTAAGCACTTCTCCCTAGAGCCGAGCTTAACCGAGTAGGCCCATATATATTGTACTATCCACTGCAGACCGATACCTACATTTCAAATTACTGACTGCGCTGCCCGAAAACGGTCTTCCAGCTTCTTTCATATATCACATTAAAGCTAAATCATGTCGTGTATGTCACATAATTTTAACATTTTACCACGTACAGGGTATTCAAGAGAAATAATGATAAGGAGTTATTTCGGTTATGAGGTTATATAAGTCTTTTCTTTCTACAATTTATGTCTTTCATTCATCGATTGAAATATATTCGATTTAAGTTCGAAATACTTTGACAATTTATTTCAAAAACTAAGACACAGACTTAGCACATTTTATACAGGGTGCACATACAATTCAAATAAGTTGAAATGAACACAAAATATAATATTTATAGCACAAAAATTATTGGATTTTGATTGAAACTTTCTGTTATTATATTCAAAAAAGCTTGAAAAGTACCTTCCACAATGTACGTTCTTTTATACAGTACAGATGGTTTTATTGCTCTTTGCTTCAGGTGAAAAACTGATTCCCAGCTACAAATATGTCATGAAAGAATCGATTATCAACGAATATTCACTACAAATGAATTTAACAATCCTTAACTTGGATAAAACTGATTTTGGAGGATACGTTTGTACATCTTCCAATGTTTTAGGAAAGTCTGAGGGTTTAGTGAGATTACAAGGTAAGTGATCTTCAATTATGCATGTTTTCACAATGTTTGATCCATTGATTAACGAAGTAATGTTCGGTTTCGTTAAAAATGCATTCTACTAAGAGAAAAGTTACATTAACAGTTTTTGAGATTCCTATATCGATGGTTGTGTCTATAACAAAGCTGTCGTAAATTCAGGATAAGAATTCCATAAAATTTTGAAGTTGTTATTGCGTGTATATATCAATTTTATGAAGGAAAATTTGAAACTTTAATGCATATAAAACAGTTTTGGTAGTAGTTATAGGTAACAAATGGCACTATACAAATAGTCCGGATATCATTTTGATTCGTTTTAATACAGTTAGAAACAGAACATAAACTTTAATATTTATGATTAAGAAATTGTATTTTCCTTTCCTCTGTCTGGAGTGGGGAACAGGAACATAGTAATAACTTATACTACCATTTTTAACGAATTTGCTCCCTTAACTCACTTCCATATTAATTTGTTAGTGAGACATATACATATCTTCAGCTCTTAATTGCTGCATAGATTTAATTTTAAAACGGACGCCTAAAGAACCTCAAAAATAAAAATTGGAGGAAAGTAACAAAAACACTTATATAATATATAGGACAAAAATAGCTTGTTTGGTATGGCAAAGTACAAATAATGAAAAATGTGACAATGCCAAAGAAATGAACACCTCGAATGCGGGAACGAGAACTACCAAACGATCATTTGAAAAAATATTTGTTATACGCTTATTTTAACACCTTTAGATCACGTTTATGTACTAGACCTAAACATAAAGTTTCTGCCATTGACACGAGGATTTCAAAAGTCGCTACACACTTGAAAAAAAAATTAATCAATATAGTTTCCTAAAATTGGAGACAGTCAATAGAAGGACTTGATATTGTTCAAGATATACACTACAACAATCACTTGTAGATAAAATTGATATCTTAACTGACAGATCTAATACAGAAATAGGATCACATAGAGGGATTTATCCAGAATATTTAGGATTATGAATAAATTCTAGACAGGTAGACTTTTGAAACAGATACATAATCGATCCAATGAAGTAGGTTTTAACCACAACTCAAAAGTTATAGATGCAGAAGTGAAGCAAATTAACAACTAGTATTACCCAAAATTTTGCGTGTTTTCAAAGGCGCAGTTATAAATTACTTGGAGTGAGAAGTTGATTACTGTGATATTTATATAATAATATAATCGGTTTTAAAACGTTCGGCGACGTTGTCCGATACCTAACTTCCACTCATTTCCATGATTTCCTAGGTCTTCCTCTCTTCCTACGGTTTGATGGCACCCACTGCATTGCCAGCTTTGGCAGTCTGTTTTCGTTCATTCGTTGTACATGTGTCCGTACCATATAAGTTGCTTTTTCTCTATATCTGTTGTCTGACGTCATCGTTTCGGATTCTGTATTTTCTGGATATTCTAAGAGATCGTCTGAACACATTCATCCCGGTCGCTTCAAGTTTTTTTCTATTGTTTTCTGTAGTTCTCCATGTCTCTGCGGCATAGACTAGATTACTTGTGACAAAGGTTTCTTAGATATTGTATTTCCGTTGTTTTCCAATATTAGAGCTCCCCCATATCCCATTTAAGCAACCTATTGTTCGTCTGGCTTGTGCTATTCGTTTTTTGATTTCTCTGTCGTATTTTCCTGTTGTATAAAATTCAACTCCTAAGTATGTCTGTTCGCTACATTGTCCTATTTTTTTCCGTTTCTAATTTGATATTACCTGGTTCAGCTCCTATTGGAAGGTATTTTGTTTTCTGAGTATTCATTTCTAGACCCCATTTCCTATACTCATTTAGTTTTTTCGTCATATATTCAAGATCTTCTTTGTCATTCGCTATGATGACCTGATCATCGGCAAACTGTATTTTTTCTTCCATCGATTTATCGCTTTTGCTATATAGATTTCAAAAAGTGTGGGCGAGATACAACATCCTTGGCGCAGACCTTTATTTACCGGAAATTTCTTTGATATATTATTACCAATTGCGATTCTTGATGTTGATCCATCAAAAAGATTCTTAATTGCTTTTATAAGGTTTATAGGTTTCTTGTAGCGTCTTCCAACGCATTTTTACGGGAACTGTATCATACGCCACGAACAAAAGGTGAGTTTTCATATTACTACTTGATCTTCTTTCAACAATTTGTTTCAAGCAAAAGACGTTATCTGTACAAGATTTTAGCGCTCGAAAGCCTGATTGCTTTTCTTCTTCCTGTTCTCTGTATTCAAGTTCAATTAGGTCTCGCAGAACTCTTCCATAAAGCCGACTAAGAGTACTTGTCACTGATATGCCTCTACAGTTCGAGCAGTCTAGTTTGTTACCTTTTTTATGGATTGAAGTTATATGGGCCACGTTCCATTCTTCCGGCACTGGAGTGCCGTTTAGACGCTGGTTTATACACCAGGTAAGTATATCGAAAAGTTTATCTGACCCGTTCTTGATCAACTCTGCATGAATGCCCTCCGGGCCCACAGCACGTCCATTTGTGAGATGTTTTACTGTTTCTCTAATTGTGTTCTCTGTGACGTTGATTGTTTCACCCTCAGTTAATTTTTCTGCTGGTGAGGTTGCAAGGTATTCATCTCTATCTCCTTATTGTTAATAGTGATCGATCCACTTTTTGTTGGTATAAGTTAAAGTTACGCACAGTTATTTTCATTCAACCTAATATTTTTTATGAACTTCCATGATTCAGAGCATTTTTCACCACAGATATGCATATTCATTTCTTGACATTTTTTGTCCCAGATTTCTCTCTTTGCATTTGCTATTATAATTCTTTTTATTTCTAGATATCGATCTCTAGCTTCTTGTGAGTGAGTGTTAGTCCATTTTTGATACCTTGTTTTTTCTGTTTCTTCTATATCTTTGTTCCACTATATTTTTCTACTAAGGGTTCTAGTTTTAATACCAATTGCTTTTTCCGCGGCCTCTTTGATACTATTCACAACTGTGATATTTTCTGACGCATAAAATGTGATTTCGCTATAATTTGTTGTAATGTTACATCATATAAATATCATGTATTGTGAGTAAACTGTAAGTGGTTAATTTCGGCATACACATTTGCTTTTATTATTTATTAAAAATACTTATGTGTTGAGTAATATTTAATTAACAATTTGGAGCTATTATCTGAACACTTAAAATAATTATATATATATATATATATATATATATATATATATATATATATATATATATAAATATATACATATACATATACAGTGTGTCCAAGTTGGCGGCATATGGGAAACTTTTTTATTATTAATTTTACGAAAAAAAATATTCTTTATAAAAAGTTCTGCATGGTCCAAAAACCTGAAATTCAATCATCAGATGTTGAATTTTTTTAGTCATATACGAGGTTTGTCAAAAAATGTGATTTTTTCTCTAGAGCAAAGTACCTTTCTTTTTGACAATATCGAAAATTGTTACAAAGATAAGATGTTTAGCATTAAAAATAGCTTTCAAATATTCAACATTGTTTATTTACATTAAAAAAATATGTTTTCAACATTTTCTCTGCGATTACGTTGGAAATTTATGTTTGCACATTAATGCATTGCCTTTATTAATTATAAATTTGATTAAACAATTCGAAATAAACTTTTAAAAATAATTATCTCTTAATTTTCATCGAACACTGATAACTTTTGAGTTACTTAATCACTAGTTTGTAACATTCTAACGATGCATTCAAATGAATAACAAGTTTTATGCATAATTCACTTTATTACAATAAATACTAATGAATAATCACTACCTTCAATTTACTAATGCCTCCACATATTCTCTATTTCTGTTTATACATGTAACAGTTCTATTACAAAATTCTCTTGAGACATTTCTCACCATACGGGGAGTTATATTACGAACCGCTTCTGCAATTATTTTCTCTAAATGGTCAACATCTTGGAATGGTTTTTGAACGTAATTTGAGTTTCATTGTGGATATTTTTATCTAGATGTCGGAAATTAAAAATGTCTGCTGTTTCTCGAAATATTTTATACTTATCATCCACTATTAGCACAATCTCAATTTTCTCTTCCAGACTAAATGTTGGTGGCATGTCTAACTGTTCATAAACAAATACGTCTGTCAAACATAAAACTGTACAATACGGATCTCTAAAAACTATGAAAAACACTGTTAGACTGCCTAAAAAAAGTGTTTATACCGTGGCACTTTTTGAAATACGATTGTTGACGTTTTTTCGAATGTTCGATATTTAGACAGTTCGCAATGCCTACTTTAATTATCAGTTTTAAAAAATGCTAGTGCACCCCAGATTAATGATGCATGCAAACTTGAATTTCCAACGTAATCGCAGAGAAAATGTAGAAAAAATATTTTTTCAATGTAAATAAATAATGCAGAATATTTGAAAGCTTTTTTTAATTCTAAACATCTTTTTTTTGTAACAATTTTCGATATTGTCAAAAAGAAAGGTACTTTGCTCTAGAGCAAAAATCACTTTTTTTGACAAACCTCGTATACGACTGAAAAAATTTAATATCTGATGACTGAATTTTAGGTTTCGGAGCATGCAAAACTTTTTATAAAGAATAACTTTTTTTCGTAAAATTAATAATAAAAAAGTTTCCCATATGCCGCCAACATTTATAAAGATATATGAGTGAAACAGTAACACGTTTCATTAGTTTTCTCGTCCAAATTCTATCTGTCTGATTTTTGGATGGTCACTGTGAAAATTTATCATAATTTAGTTGTCATTTATTCTGATTTATATTGCCACGGTTCCAGAAAATTCACAATTCATATTATCCGATAACTCATTTTTTTCCTGCTCGAAATATTCCTTTCTGTATAAACTCGTCATTAGAATTCCGTTAATGTACTACGACATATATTCTTAGATTTGACTCTTACATTGCATACGAATATACGATATCTTTGGAAAATTTCAGATCAGAGAGTTCTTAATCTCGATATGAATCTTCCCAATGAGAATAACAACTCTATATACAACATAATATTCCGGTTTGTATTAAATTAATGGCAACGTACCTCAAATTGGCAAATACATATTTTAAATTAAGCCTATAAAAACATCTAAAGACTTGAGACATATTGTGATGCTACACAGTGCAACACCGGTAAGTAAAGATTTATTGAAAAGTTAAAAACTGACACAATATTAAACATTAATAAACGAAACATATATATAAAAACTTTTTCAGTCGATATCAGTTTCCTGATAGTAGCAATTAGCCTACGATTTACGTTGAAATTCCTACTGGTGTTGCCGAATTCTGCAGAATCGGGCGGATAAAGTTGGATAAAAGCGAAACCGTCGAGGTGGTCTTGCTTTTTACGCTATCTAAAGACACATAAAAGTCGCTAAAAAAATGGATTTTGACGACTATTTGACAGACTATGGGAAAAAGAATAGAGCTAGGGAGGAGATATTTAACATAAGGACACCAGCCAAAGCAAATAAAAAATATGACGAAAAAATAGATCTATTAATAGACAGGATTACGGAAATGAAAAATCATCCAGAAAAAATTAGTAAAGAACAGTCGAAAATTGAAGAAGAAATAAAACAGATCCGAGAAGAGAACAAACTAGTCCGCCAAGAAAAACTATTACTGAGAGTTGAAAACAAAAAAACAAATGATAAATTATTGCAGATGAACAAAAGGGTCGAGTGGTTGGAGAAGGGAGCAAGAAAGAATAATATAGTAATAACGGGATTTGAGATGGATACCACCAATACAGGAGATCTTAAACATAGTATGCAAAATCAGATACACAAAAAAATCGGAGTGCAAGCACAAGTGAAATCAGCACAGAAAATAGAAAATAAAACATGCCTTGTAGTGCTTGAAAACTAGGAAGAAAAAGATACAGTTATGAAAAATAAGTATACAATGCAATAGAGAAAATATATATAAATGAGGATCTAGCAAAAACACAACGCGAAGGGGATCTAAAATTATAGAGTTAGCCATAGAGAAAAGAGAAAAAGGAGAAACTGTTAAAATTGGCTACAACAAAATGCAAGCAAACACTGGATGCCCAACGCGGCACAAAAAACTACTAGAGGAAAGAGAACTTACAGAGACACAGAGAGACCCGGCAATGGACATGGATGTGAGGATGAAAAAACTACCAATAAGATATAATAATGAGAAAAAGAAAGAAGATAAAGACAAAGAGTGGAACAAAGTAAATACGGATTAAAGAAGAACAACATGGAATATGGAAAGACCATGAAAAGAGGAAAAATTGGCGAATACCTTGAATGTAATCACATGAATGATAATAAGATAAGAGATGTCAGTAACAAATATGGGGGAAAATACGGAAAAGGTTTGAGAAAAGCAAGAAATCACGAAAGAACTAAGATTGGTACTAGGAACGTAAGAAGTATATCAGGTAAAGAAAAAGAGTTAGAAGAACATTGTTTAGACTTACTAGCAATTACTGAAACCAAAAAAGGTCAAGGTAGGACGAAAATGGACAATGACAACATACTTATATATAGTGGTGTGCCAGAAACGGCTAGAGCACCTGGGGGAATTAGAACAACAAATAGTCAACAGGAGAGGATGGTCTGAACAAATATTATCATTTAAATTTAGCGATGAGAACAAAAACAAGAAATCCTTTACAATAGTGTACGGACCAAACGAAGACGACACATTACAAAATCAAGAACATGTGTGGGAACAATTAACATTGACAACAGAAGAAGCGCAAGGTAAAATAATAATATTAGGAGGTTTCAACTGCAGGGTAGGCAATAAAGATAAAGAATATGACTCAGTAATTGGGCCACATTGAGAAAGCTGTAGAAACAATAATGGAGTAAGAATATTAGATGTCTGTGAGATTCATCAGTTGATTGTGACGAATACATTTTTTAAACACAAAGACATACATAAATTTACAAGGGAAGTTAAAAGCTGAAGTGAGAAATCCATAATCGATTATGTGTTAATAGAACGAGAAAACAGAAAAAGTGTACTAGACACAAAAGTGAAAAGAGAGCCAGAAATTGGTAGTGACCAAGGCAGGCCAATTAGGCAATCAGCTCGAAGACTACCACGAGCGAAGAGAGAGGAAGCTGAAAGGATAATTCGAGAGATGGCAGAAGAAAAAGTAATAGAACCATCTACTAGTCCATGGATGTCTCCAGTAGTGCTCGTCAAGAAAAAGGACGGAACTACGAGATTCTGCGTAGACTATCGCCAGATAAACAACGTGACGAAGAAAGACAGCAATCCACTGCCTCGAATCGACGATACGCTATAGATACTTTGGTCGACAGAATACTGTTTTTCACCTTGGACCTGAAGTCTGGTTATTGGCAGATAGTAATAGACCCAGAAGACAAAGGGAACACTGCTTTTACCACCGGATCTGGATTATGGCAATTCATGCCATCCGAAGAAATGTCAGCTGTTCCAAAACCGAGTCAACTGTCTAGGTCATATAGTAAGCAATGAAGGAGTAGCGATGGATCCAGAGAAAATTGCTTCCATTCCACAATGGCCGCAACCATCCGACAAACATCAAATTAGGAGTTTCCTTGGACTTTGCACATATTATAGAAGATTTATCGGGAAGTTTGGAGATATTGTCAAGCTTCTAACTCGACTTACAGAAGAAGCAAGAGCTTGCCAATGCGACGAAGACTATCAAACGGCTTTTAAAACCTTGAAGAAGCATTCAACCACGGCGCCGATATTAGGACACCCATTACCAGAGGGAGACTTTATTCGTGACACTAACGCAAGCGACGTTGGAATAAGAGGGGTGCTCTCACAGATCCAAGGAGGGCAAGCAAAAGTGCTGGGATATTTCAGTAAAGTCCTCTCCAAACCAGAACGAAACAACTGCGTCACAAAAAGAAAACTTTTAGCAGTAGAGAAGTCCGTGGAACAATTTTATCAGTATCTCTATGGTAGGAAGTACTTAGGCCAGACTGATCATGCAGCACTCAACTGGTTGATGGATTGAACGACTCCAAGAGTACGATTTAAACATCGAACATCGAGCTGGTGTTCTGGGCGCATACGAAGGTACCGGGAATCCCCGCCCGTATCAAGAGCGCACGAGGGCTGGCAACCGTCATTCGAGAGAAGTTCGGGCAATTAGAAAAACTTGAAGATCAGATTCCAGCCCCTGGCAAGACACTGCGTACTACGTGGTAACTAAAAATGAATTTCAAGATCGATCTACCTACCGCGATGTGTGCTAAGCAATTCGAATCCCCCGAGACCATGTGTTGGAGTCCAGTGTGAAGAAACTGGCTATGCCTAAGATAGCGAATAACCAGTTGGATTGGCGAGTCATTAGGAACATGGTAGAGGTGATCTTCCAAGATACCAGTGTCCAGATATTAATTTGCAGCTACAATCCCCGTTATCAGTATCAGATGAAGACGGTGCCCTGTTATTTCCATAAAATCGAAAAGTGTAGAAGTGGGGTCAGTTGCCGATTCAAACATCCAGTCTCACAAAAGTTCCAGGAGGAACTTCCATTTAAGGAGGGGGTAATGTTAGGAAATAGCACACTTGTGTAGTCCCTGAATCCGACTCTGTCTAAGCCATGTATGCAAGTTAAAATTTTGGCGGATGCTCAGGGATTCTTAGAACTGTTTACGATTTTTAATTGACTATCTTATCTAGACATTGTTTTTGTGACCAGTCTTATCTAGAAAATTTCGGGGAAGCGATTGTTTTTGTGTAAGCCGCAGTCTAGAATCATCTAGTGAAAAAGGTACTAATATATAAAGAACCGACCAGCGGAAGAAGTTTAGTTTATAATGTGATGTCGTGATATAAACAGTGAACAATTGTCTAAGTAAATCAAAAGTAGTGAAGTGTTTATATAAATTAGTGTAAGCGAATATACTGTGTATTTAATATAAATTAGTGAATAAATAAATTATGTAAGTAAACCTACCGTGTGTATGAATTTATCCCACCCGTCGTAAGAAAAACTTTTTAAATTAATAAGAAAAACATTACAATATTTAAATTAGCGTAATATTGTTCAAACGGAATGTATGTACTTTATAAGATAGAGAGTTGCAGAATCTAGTCTGGTTCAAATATTTTGCACTACACATTCTACGTAGTTATCATATAACTCTGCAGTTGGTACTAACTTTAACTACAAATCAAAGATGTGGTTTTTCATCTTTCATAATACATTAAATGTGAAGTTGGGAAATTTCGATTTTTATTTGTTAATATATTTGTATAATGGGAAAAAATTCAATTCAAGCATATGTTCAAAATGAATAGTTCTTTCGTAAAGAAACTATCAACATTTTTTCATCACG
Source organism: Galeruca laticollis (assembly GCA_963921935.1). Taxonomy (NCBI): domain Eukaryota; kingdom Metazoa; phylum Arthropoda; class Insecta; order Coleoptera; family Chrysomelidae; genus Galeruca; species Galeruca laticollis. The sequence goes on along the minus strand of OY998180.1, from coordinate 216,140,137 downwards.
TTTGTTCATAATTTGTGCAGGTTCTCTTGTATCTCTAATCGTTATTAATGTGCAGCACATTTATCTTACTTGAAAAACACTACAAAAACAATTAAATTTCACTAAAGTCAAAAATAGTAAGTCGTCGAGTTGAATTTCAAGAGTTTTTAAATCAAGTAAAAATTTCTGTCCATAAAACGTATCCATTCGCTGCAAAAAATTCAATCATAACTTTCATTCCCAGCTGATGTTGTAAATCACTTAAAGTTAAATGTATTCTCTTGAATCTCTCGGGTGGTATCGATGTCATTTCGGCGGGAAAAATGCAGTAAAGCCGCAAACCAACACCACGCGTTTTTTTATACAGGGACATTTTATAATATTTCAAACCAATACATTTTGTGATACTTGAAAATTTATCTAGATTTGTATTTGTATAGAATTTCAAATCTTTCAACTAACCTTTTTTTGTATTCAAATAGAAAAATGAGCCCAAGAATTTATATAGAGTTAGTAATTAAAGATTTCGTAGGATCTTGTAGGTATTTCGTTGTAGATCATACATCTGACAATCCATTAGTAGGTGATGTATGCTGATAACAGAAATTGCAAAAATGAGGATCCTCTTTTGTTATTAAATGTTCATGCGTATATCTGGTGTATTCTAGACGTAGCCGAGTGATGATTACCTGGAATTATCTAGAAATTATTAGTTTCATTTAAAATTGTGATATTTTCACCATTCAAAGGAGAATGAGTACTAATAATGATACAGATACACTACGAGCAGAAACTAATAGGTAATGTACCTGGACGGATACTCATAAGTACAAATAATCAGTGCGAGAGACTACCGGTACTGGGAGTAACTGATACCAGAAAGTATTCATTTAGCACACCTCTAGTATGAACACAACCCCAACAAGTCATTCATAAAATCGTATTTGTTTACACGCTAACATGAAAAACATGCTATCCCTTAAAAAAGGAAGAAGGAAATATGCTATTGGCATAACATGGCCGATTCCCTATCAGCTAATGTGTGACTTTATTTTGACAAGTATAAGTTCGGGGTATAAATATTCATTTTTTCACACACAATACACTATTGGACCATAATAATTATTCTAATAAAATGTTTATTTAACAATAAGTTTATATTTAAACAAAAAAACATTCTTAGCCCTAAAAGAATATTCACGTAAACAATACAATTAAAAAGAAATAACAAATTAACTATGCGTAAATATATGGAACTTTTGACCTATTTACAGGTTTGGTTATCTTTGCGCTGTTGTCAAACCTTAAATTTTGATTAGAATGAAGTAAACATTTTAGGCACTAATAGTAAACTGAGGTACTGTTCTTGTAATTATGTTGCATTAGATATTAGTAAATTCATAAAAGATATTTCATCATTTTCTTAAACACATGTTTACAATAAAATTATATTACTATGGAATTGAAAAATAATATGTTGCATATTGCAACATTACTAATTAGAATCATACGTTTCTTCCCACGGCGGTTAGAATGTGACCACGTGTTGTGAAAATTTTTGTAAACAATCATTTCTGTCAAGATCATATATCGATAATTTGTAACCACTAATAATTATCAAATGAATTGACCGTATTTTTTAGAAATGAATAATGCTAAACGAAAGTATGATCCAATCAATTTTTTAGAATTGGTATACACATTCGAGATGAGTTGTAAATTTAAGTTAAACAAAATAACTGGATAAAGTTTCTATCACGTTTTCTGACGAAGTGTAATTCAATGCCATGTTGGGAATATAGACCGTAGAGAGATTGTATCTGATTTGGAAGACGACGATTCTGTAATTGATAATAATCAGTTTTCGATGTAATATCTAACACTACTATCGTCTATTTTTAATATCATTATTATATATTTGCTAAAATGTATTTTGTGTTTCTTACAAAAAACATCGAAACGATATTTTATATGTACTTCAATTGTATATAAGTGAAACTTCAATATATTTTAAGCTATATTTGGTAACTATGTCGAATCTGTAATTTTAGGCAAATCCGGTTCTGCCCATATATATGTGTTTAATTGCACAACTTTGTCACTTAATTGGAATATGTAAGTTTTCGCAGAAATTAATTGAATAGTGTGTTTTAGATTTTATATAACATTCTCCTATTTTAAGAAAAATGAAGTATTTGTAGGATATTAAGGGTGAACAAAATATTTTCCATACTTTATTGTCTATAAAAATGTATGATTCATGCGTGAAAGAAACATATTTCACATGTTAAAAGAGGCTAAAACCGCATTGTCGATAAACACTCCAACACATCAGTAGTGCAAAGTTCTACAGTGGAAAAAACTTCAGAAGGGTTCTTTTAATGGCTACCCAACTGCCACAGGAATTATCAGATATTACCTCAATAAATTTTAATATCTTTCGAGAGAGAAAAATAACTCTGGGAGTTTATCAAAGCACGCCGACGACAAAGGATATAGCAGGAGAGCAGGAATATGGTCTCGCCTTTTTGGCGAATAGAGTTTGTCTTCCCTCATTAGCGCCCTGAAAGGGAGTTCCTCTCGACACAAATAAATGAAGAAATTAAAGAGCACTGCCAAAGTGGAAATACCCGACTTTTGAATGTTCTTTTTAACGATTACGTTGTCAGCTGAGTTTGTTTACACATCGAAAGTCTGAACGGTTTCGTAAAATTTTTAATAAGACTTTTTCAGGAATTTAACACCGCGGCCAGATGTTCAATTCGACAGAAAACGTTTATTGTGCAAGTAGTTCAAAAAATTATAACAAATACCAGGGTCGTTCCAAAGTGCGTTTTGTCTTGATACGTTTTTTATATCATTTCATAATGTGTTCAGGTATCGGCGTTAATTTCTTTGTTTGATTTACCTTTTCGATAAATAATCTGTGGACTGTATTATATGACTTTATTTTTACATCAAACTTAATCACTACCGATACTACTATACAGTGAATTTAGCCTTTTTAAATTTTAATAATATTGTTAACTTAATTATAAAGTCTAGAGTCCCCTCACTCTTATTCTCTTCGACTGCGACTGTATTCTTTTTCTTCCCCCTCGGGTCCCTGTCACATGCACATCAAATAATTACGACGTTGCCACTTTTATTATTTACTACAGAAGCCTTTGAGTCTTAACATACCCGCGGCCTTGAAAGCACCAGCTTTTAACGAAATATTTAATGTTCATTAAGAGAAGAACACACACGACTAATTGTCCAGCGGCAATGGGCAAATTTTGGAGAAGTCTCTTTTAATAGTTCCATTGTTGGTGAGAATCTCAGCAACTCTCGAGATATTATCACTTCCGCGAATTAATTTGATTACACGTCCTAATCTCCAGTTCAAAGGTGGTAGCTTGTCGTCTTTTACCAGCACTAATATGCCTTCTTCCAGCATTCCATTGCTTGTCTTCCATTTGGTTCGCTGCTGAAGGTCAGAGATATACTCCTTATACCATCTTCTCCAGAAGTGTTGTCGGGCATTTTCAATCTTCTGGTATCTGGATAATCTGCTCTCCTTTTCTAAACTCATATCTGGCTCAAGAATTGAAGTTAGTGGACGACCAATGATGAAGTGAGCTGGAGTTAGGGGAGAAGGATCTAAGGGGTCGGTAGATAGTGGAGAAAGAGGACGGGAATTTAATATGGCCTCTACCTGGCAAAGTAGAGTTGTGAATTCATCAGCTGTAAAGTTAGAATTACCAGACACACGTTTTAAATGACACTTCATTGCCTTAACCCCTGCCTCCCACAATCCACCAAAATGTGGAGCTTGGACAGGATTAAAATTCCAGCGTATGCCTTGGTTGTTCACAAAATCACTTATTGAAATTTTATTTTTATTTAGGAAATCATATAATTCCTTTAAATTTCTGTTTGCCCCAATGAAATTAGTACCGTGGTCTGAATAAATTTGACATGGTTTCCCTCGCCGACTAATAAAGCGTTTCAGAGCCAAAAGAAAATCTTCAGTTGAAAGACTATTTACAAACTCTAGATGAATGGCCTTTGTGGCAAAACATATGAATAGACAAACGTAACCCTTTATGAGTTTCGAGCCACGTCCCTTTTTATTGAGGACAAGAAAAGGTCCAGCATAATCTATACCTGTAATTTGGAATGAAAAACCTGATAGGAATCTATCACTAGGCAAATTACCCATCATAGGTTGAACCGGTTTAGGTTTCAATTTATAGCATCGTACACATTTATGAGCAACAGATCTAGCTAGATTGCGAGCTGCAATGGGCCAATATGTTTCTCTTATACTATATAACAGTTGTAGTGGTCCAGCATGCAGTAAGTTTTTATGTTCTTGTTCGAAAAGAAGTTTGGTGAAATAATGTTTTGAAGACAAGATCATTGGATGTTTTTTATTAAAGTGAAAATTTGAATTTTGCAAACGACCACCAACTCTAATTATGCCATCAGTGTCCATGAACGGATTTAAAGATAAAAGTTTACTCTTTTTGTCAATTTCATTTCCAACCTTCAGATCATTGTACTCCTTGGTAAACGAAGATATTTGGGATATTTTTACAAGTAACTTCAATGAATAATCTAATTCAGTAGCTGTTAAAACACCAAATGTTCGGTTTTCTTTAGCACTTAAACAATTTTTTATGAATCTCAAGATATACGCCATACATCGTTTTAATCGATTTAAACTAGAAAACCTTTCGAAGGGAAATTTACTTTCAGACACAGCAACCAAAGTCGTTTTTATTTCTGGAAGAGGGACAGACACCTTATTATCTTTCGGCCAAAATTCTGGACTCTCTCTGAGCCAACATGGACCGTGCCACCATATGTTTGAATTATTTAAACTACTAGGATAGGAGCCTCTTGATAAAATATCTGCAGGATTTTCTAAACTTGGAACATAACGCCATGACCTTATATCAGTTAAATCCTGTATTTCAGCAATTCTATTGCGTACAAATGGTTTTAATAAATGGACTGAAGTTTTAATCCAGCCAAGAACTATTGTCGAGTCAGACCAAAATGTTACAGAATTTAAATTAAGCCTCAGAGAAGTAGTAACTTTATTAACAAGTTTGGCTAAAAGATGGGCTGCACATAGTTCTAACCGAGGAATTGTTAGTGATTTAATTGGCGCAACCTTAGCCTTAGAAATAAGTAAATGACAGAATATTTCTCCATGGCAATTTTCTGATCTGACATACACAGCTGCGCCATATGCTACCTCAGAAGCATCTGAAAACGCATGTAAATCTATTTGTGTAGGATTATCGCAAATTACATGTCGGTCAATTTTTAAATGGTTCAGAGAAGGAAGTTCTTGTATAAAATTATTCCATTTAATTTGCAGATCATAGGAAATAGGACTGTCCCAAGATAAATTTTCTTTCCAAAGTTGTTGTAGCATTACTTTGGCAATTATAATGCAAGGACCAAGTAAACCCATTGGATCGAATATTCTGGATATGCATGAAAGCATTACTCTTTTTGTTAAGTGTTCACCTTTTAGTTCAACGTCAATGTGAAATATTAATTTGTCCGTTTTACTCATCCAAGATATGCCTAGAGTTTTTGCAACATCATCTTCGCCGATAACTAGACCTTCCGAAGCTTCAGCAAGTTTACATTCTTTTAAATCATTTAATATGCCCGGAAAGTTTGATCTCCACTTTCGAAGTGGAAAGCAACCTGAGCGAAGAACCTCGCATAATCTAAGGCAACTTTCTTTTGCTAGGTGAATATCATCAAAACCTGTCAAAAGGTCATCGACATAAAAGTCGTGAAGAATTATATTTGAAATCATAGGTAATTTGTTATTACAAAGGTTGCCTAACTCAACTAGGCACCTAATAGCTAAAAATGGTGCACTTGTGGTTCCGTACGTCACTGTGGAAAGTTCAAAGACACTTAGTTCTTTATTTTCGTTTTCTCGCCAAAGAATTCTTTGCATTTTATGCTGATCTTTTAACACTAAAACCTGACGGTACATTTTTTCAATGTCCGCGGTAACAACATATTTATATTGTCTGAAGCGTAATAATATTGAGACTAAATCGTCTTGAATGACTGGTCCCTTTAACTGGAGTTCGTTAAACGAAACTCCACTTGTAGTTCGAGCCGAGGCGTCAAAAACTGTTCTTAACTTTGTTGTCGCACTATGCATACGTAGGATCCCATGGTGCGGTAGATAATAGGCACCCTCATGATTTACTTTAGCTACATTACCTATATTTTGCATATGGCTGAGATTTTCATATTCCAAGATAAATTCTTTATACATTTTGGAAAATTGATAATGTTTTGAAAATTTTTGCTCTAATGATTTGAATCTCTTTTTGGCTAGATCTAACGATTCACCTAATATTTCCGGACTTTGTTTTAACGGAATCGATACAACAAAACGACCTTCTTGGGTTCTTGTGGTTGTATCTTTAAAATGAGATTCACAGTCAGTTTCCTCTTTGGACCAAGGACTGGCAGTTTTAACACTTTCTATTTCAAAAAATTTCAATAACTGATCTTGGATAGATGAATCAGATTCATTTTTAACAAAATTACAAACTGTATTATTAGAAATTTGAATGCCTTGTACTTTACCTGAAACCAACCACCCAAGCTGAGTTTCCTGTAAAACAGGACCATTCTCAGTTAACTTTAATTGTTTTGGACATAAAACATTCCAAAATATGTCAGCACCTATCAACATCTCCACTGGCCTGGGCTTATGAAAATTTTTATCGGCCAATATTAGATCTTTAGGTATCAATAAACTTTGCTTATCAATGGAAAATGTAGGCAAGTTTCCAGTTATCTCTGGTAGTATAAAACAAGACAAATCAGTTATAAAATTGTTGTGTTGAGATTTTAACTTCAAACAACATTTAGAGTTAACATTAGAGACGGTACTATTTAAACTGGAAACAGCAAAATGGACTGATTGCTTTGAAATATTTAGTTTTGAATGAAGAGACTCAGTTACAAAAGAAGACATAGAACCTGAATCTAAAATAGCTCGAACTGGTACATAAAAACCATTACTGTCTAAAACATCTACTATTGCTGTAGATAATAAAATTTGTGAATATTCTGATTTAGTGGTTAAAGAAACATTTTCTTCATTTATGTTTTGATCAGCTTGATTTTTATTTTCTATATGTAGAAGAGTATTGTGTTTACCTTGACATGTTTTACATGAAGCATACAATCTGCATTGGTTAGTTTTGTGACCACTTCGGAGGCAATTTAAACATAATTTTAACCTTTTGGCTTGTTCAGTGCGATTTAATACGGACATTGATTTAAATTTGTCACACAGAAAAACTCTATGTTCACCACTGCATATGGCACACTTAAAATTTTGGGAAAATGTTTTGTTTTGTTGTGAATTATTCCCAGAATCGGCAGAAAATAAGCCCCTAGTTTTTCCCGATTTTTGACCCTGCTCAAGTTTGTTTAATTCTAACCGCTCTAGCAAGTCTGCTCTACTTCTTAAAAATTCATACATATCCTCAAGAGAAGGCAAATCCTTTTTGGACTTGAATTCCTCCCATTTACTGACAGACGCATCGTCCAAACTTTTGGCCATTAAATGTAAAATTAACATATCCCACTGACTCGTTGGTAGTTCAAGACTATTAAGAGCCCTCAAGTGTTTGGAGACTGTATCTGACATATTTCTTATTTTAAAAGATGACGCTTTAACAATTTTTTCTAAATTGAATAATGCATCTAAGTGATTATGTATTAATAACTTTTTATTGTCATATCGTTTGCATAACAAACCCCATGCAACGATATACGTTCCTGCGGAAATTTCAAGAGATTGAATAACCTGACGCGCGCTACCCTCTAGACTAGCTCTTAAATAATGAAATTTATTTATATCGTCGATGTCAGGGTTGTCATTTATTAATGCGTTAAACGTGTCTCGAAACTCAAGCCAGGTATTTGAAGACCCACTAAATGTAGGTAATTTTATGTCTGGCAATTTTACTGCGGGAGAGCTGCAACCGTTTTTGCTTGAAATAATCGAAATTTGATCGGAATTATGATCATTATTGTTATTAATGGGTGGCTTTAGTTGATTTAATAAGTATTTTGCTGAAGAGAACGAATCATAAAAATTTTGTAAAAACTGTTCGCGTTGAGCTAATTGTTCAGTAAACTTGGCTTCGTCGTCTAAAATTTCCATTTCAATTTGGCTCTGAACACTATCAAACTCATTACTTATGTCACTAATACTATTTATTCTTTCTTCAAGCTCGATAATATTTTGTTCAGAAATATTTTCTTTATTCTCAAAACTTTCTTTTAATTTTGAAACTTTATTACTAAAAATAGAAATTTTTCCTTTTAGAACACCCCGTTTCTTAATTAAAGTTTTAAATGAATCGTCAGTCATGATTAATTTGTAAACTTATAATCTTAAATTAATTTCCTATCAGTGCGAAATTGAATAATTGTTGGCAACAGTGTAGCTTCAAACAAACGACCCTAGAGATATTTAACAGCTGCACTCAGAATGTTAAGAACCCAACAGATAAATATTAGGGTTCGTAAAACGTAAATGAAATATGATATGGCGATAGCAATTTGTGAACCACTTATCAACTCAAGACCACGCCCGTATACATATACAAATAATAATTATCTAAATTAACATGAGGCTGAATTAAACTCTACTCTCCAAATAAAGGCAATATTTTTAATTTTAATGGGAATTATTAAAAAAAAGGAACAAACTCACTGTGTATGTAACGTCCGTCGGCTTACCGGCGAAATTCAGATTTGCTGGATACTGGATTAAATCATCCCACTCATGCGGTTCGAAGACCAAATGTTCAGGTATCGGCGTTAATTTCTTTGTTTGATTTACCTTTTCGATAAATAATCTGTGGACTGTATTATATGACTTTATTTTTACATCAAACTTAATCACTACCGATACTACTATACAGTGAATTTAGCCTTTTTAAATTTTAATAATATTGTTAACTTAATTATAAAGTCTAGAGTCCCCTCACTCTTATTCTCTTCGACTGCGACTGTATTCTTTTTCTTCCCCCTCGGGTCCCTGTCACATGCACATCAAATAATTACGACGTTGCCACTTTTATTATTTACTACAGAAGCCTTTGAGTCTTAACATAATGTATTATGAGTATTTCGTAGATACCATGTGCTTGAAGTTTAAATATGGATTTTGATTTTCATTTTTTCACAATTTCTCTTTAACAATTGGCAATTTTACGATTTTTGGCTCTTAGGTGGTTTTAAAGAATCCCACAAATGATTATTTTTCTAATTAAATATTCCTCGTCTGGTAAATGTTGCCCCGGTATTAAGAAATTAGAATTAACATTTTGTTTATCTTTAAAAAATGCGACAAATTGTAGTTTGACTGAATTACAATCCTCAGTTGTAATATAACATTGTTGTCAGATTTTGTAATTGTTAGGTTATTATTTTCTACATTCTTTTTGATTTAATTTAAAAATGCAAGGTCATTTTTTCCTTGACGTTTACCCTTTGACATTTCAATATTTTTGATAAAATTGGCAATTTGTGATTTATCATAAAAAAAATTATTTGAATTTGATTTTAAAGCTGTTTCTGATTCTGTAGCTATCTATTATTCGTAAATTTTGGTGATATGCTGTAATTTAAAGCTTTATTTAAAAAATTCGATTTCACTATTTGTAAAAGTAGTGTCTGAAAGGTTTTCAAATAGTTGTGCAATGTGTGTTGGTATGTAAGTACTTACAGAGAAAGTGTCAGCACGATGGAGCACAAATAATTTAAGAAACAAGAACAAAAACTACAGAAACTTGAACACACACAACATAGAATTCAATACTCTAATGATCATTATAGTACAGCATACCACCAAAATTTACAAATAATATTAAACAAATATTAGTGACAAAATCAGAAATATCTTTAAAATCTAATTCAAATAATTTTCTTCTTCTTTTTCTTTTAGTAGGATCCTGTCCTGTTTAATTCCGAATATTTAGCCTCCTCCTGAGCTCTTCTTGAGACGCTGAGCTCCAGCTCTCATACCATAATTTTTATGGTCTTCCTAGTGGTCTCCGTGTGTTTGGTTCCTGGGTTTTCGCCCATTCTGCCCATCTGTTCTCTGGCATTCTTTCGACATGATCTCTCCAACCTCGTTCACGTTCTCTAACCCATCTCACCACATCCTCAATTCCTAATTCTTCTCTAATGTCCTGACTTCTAATTCCATCTCTGAGACTCACTCCCTTAATTGTTCTTAGCGTTGTTGATGATTCGGTTGCATAAGTGAGAATAGGTCCCACACATATTTTGTAGATTCTTATCTTGCTTTGTGTACTCATCATATTGCTTTTTCATATTATTTCCCTTAAAATCCACTGACCCTTGATGCTTTTATCGCTTGAGTTCGTGTTTCCTCTATTAAATCCCTCTTGCTTGATATTGTTACTCCAAGGTAATTGAATTTCATTGTTTGTTGTATTATGTTGTTGTCGACAGCTAGTTTACATCTAATCGGATCTTTGGCTATGACCATTGATTGAGTCTTCTTTATAGCAATTTTCATATTATATTTATCTATCGTTGTCTTCATTCTGTACAGTAGGCGCTGTAAGTCATCTTCAGTCTCTGCCACTAGCACCGCGTTATCCGCATAACATAACACGTTTAATGATTGTTCTCCCATTCTGTACCTCGCGTTGACCTTGTTAACGCTTTCTATGATTATGTCCATGATAATATTGAATAGTGTAGGGCTAATGCTGTCTTCCTGTCGTATCCCGTAAATAATCTGTACTTCTTTGGACAATCCCGTTCTGGTTTTAATCCTCGTTATATTTCCGGTGTTCAGTTCTTTAATAATATTTTGATATTTATGATCTATATTGTTCTTCTCTAGAATCTCTAATACGTCCCTCAATCATACGTTATCAAAGGCTTTAGTGAGGTCAACAAAACATACAAACATGGGCTTGTTGAACTGTATTGATTTTTCTGTTAGTTGCTGTATTATGAATATTGCGTCTACCGTCGATCTGTTCTGTCTGAATCCTTGTTGTTCATCTGTCATCGGAATCATGTTTCCAAGTATTATCGCTTTGATTTTTGTAAAAAGTTTTAATACGGAGCTCAACAAAGTTATGTTCCTGAAATTGTCGGAATACCTTTTTCCTCCTTTTTTATGTATGGGTACGGATATGCTTAACTTCGATTCGTACGGTATGACACTGGATATTATAATCTTCTAAAATAAGGTGACAAATTCCCTCGTTAGTTTTTCTCCTCCATACTTGATTAACTCGTTGTTCATATTATCAATGCCAGGAGCTTTTCGATTTTTCAATTTTGTTATTAGTGCTTCAAATTCCTCCAGTGTTATTTCCGGCTCGTTATTGTTATCATTTACTGAGATCTGTATCGGTGTATTGTCCTTATCCTTAATATTATATCTGTTTTCGAAGTATCTGATCCATTCTTCTTCTGTAATGTCATTTACTTGCTCTTCCTTCATAACTTGTTTTTTTCTGTTACGTAGCATGTTCCACACCTTCTTCTGACCACCGTATAAATCCGCTCCCATTTCTGCTGAAAATGTTTCCCAGTATTATTTCTTTAGTTGTCGCATATGGTTGTCTGTCTAACCAACTCATTAAAAATAACAAATCTAAATCTTCAAAATTTATCAAATCAGATGTCTAAAATTAAAATGTGGTAATGATAACTGCGATTAAAGTTATAGTTATATCGGTAGAACTTTTAGAAATTTTGAAACTAGAATTTCAGAACACGAACGTAGCTATGACAACCAAAAATTAGATTCTAACTATTCAAAGCATTTATTACAAAACCAACACACCTTCAACCCAAATTTAATCTTTTAGAAGCTCTTGATATAATGATAACAAATATTCAGGCAACCTTCTGAATTATCAATCAATATATATCACTCACACTCCTTTATTAAACCATTTTACCTAGAAGATACTTTGAGAATGTTTGCAAATAATGAATTTCCTGGTAAACTTTTTCAATACCTTTGTTAATATTCGTAGAAATCTGTATTATGCACTGTATATAATATATCACCCTATGTTGGAATCATATCTAAAACTTTTTTATTAATAATTTTAGGAAAAAAAGTTATTCCTCATAAGAAGTTCTGCATTATCTAAAACCTAAAATACAGTCATCAAATATCAAATTTTTTAGTGGTATACGAGGTTTGTCAAAAAATATGAGTTTCAAACAAGAGTAAAGTATCTTTAAATTTGACAATATCGAAAAATGTTACTAAAAAAAATTGATCAGATTAAAAAAATACGTTTAAATAAGTGATTACATAAATAAAATTATTTTTGAAACATATGTCTACAATAATGCAAATTTAACTGTAGTTACATGTGCACTTACAAGCAAATAATTTGTTGATAGAAGGAAATGTTGATAGTAAATTTTAAACCGCGTTAGAATTTATGAGACACATACAAATGGTAGGTAGCGTTATTAACTTATGAAGAGAAAATACAAATTGATCTGATTGTGAGAGATTACTATAAAATCCATAGAAAAGCCGCAAATATTTTCAATAATAGACATTCCAATAAAAATATAACCCAATCAACTGTAACGAAAATAGTCAATAAATTTAGAAGAACTGGAAGTATTAAAAATAATTTTAATGGAAAACGTTGAAAACTGGTTACTGATGTGAATTCGCAGTTTGATGCAATGCTGTTGTAGCAAATCCAAAATTGTTATTGCGCAAAATAAAGTCGTTAATACAACAAAATGTAAGTCAAAATACAGTGGCACGAATTTTGAAACTAAATAAATACAAACCATGCAATCCAAAAATCGTACACACATTAAAAGAAAGGTATTATGATAAGCGCTTTGATTTTTGCTCTCTCATCCAAGCAGAGTTAGAAGAGGACCCTTTTTTAAGAGGCATACAATTTTTTCCTTTGAGGCAACATTTTCGTCAAATGGAACTGTCTCGTCGCACCATTGTCGCTGGTGATCTGAGGAGAATCCCTATTTTGTAATAAAGTCTCATAACCAATATTCGTTTAAGACGAACGTCTGGTGTGGCATCTGTAATAACAAATTGATAGGACCTTTTTTTTCGCGTTTCTATGAATGCCGAACGGTATTTACGGGTTTTACAAAACTCATATCAATGAATTCATGGAAAAACTACCCTTAATAGCACGTCAATGTATTCGGTACCAACAAGATGGTGCCGCATGCCTCAGTACAATAAATGAAAGGAAATTTGTTTTATGGAAAAGTTATTTACATACATTCTGATTTCCTTTGGCCTGCTAGATCCCTTGACATAACCCTCCTTGATAACTTTTTATGGGGTTACCTGAAATAAAAAATTTACCAGAAAGCGCCGTTTCAAGATATTAACCACTTGGAGAGGATAATTTTAGAAATATGTCAAGACATTTCTCCATAAATGGAGAATGTATTACGTTAATTTTCCAATAGAACGATTACGTTTATTGAACAAGAGGGCTATAAAACTTGATGTAAGAGGCGAAAATCTTTTAAAATCTAAAGGAAGAAACGTTTGATCGTCATTTTTATAATTGATAAATGTTGAAGCATTAGTATGAGTGAAAATTAAATTTGTTTGTTTCGGATATTAATATGATTTTAGTTTTATAACTTAGTATTTAAATATTTTTTATTATTTGTAAAATAAATGAATATGCACTTATTACGCGCTTAATTGCAAAATGAACAGATACATCTAGGAAGTTCTCCACTTTTAAACTGTCTTCTTAAGTGATAACTGTTAAGATCAGATCAGAAATAATTGTCAATTTCTTAGAATTTTTAAAAAAATTTCAGTATATTGTGAAATTATCTAAAAACAGTTAGTTTCGTTCAAAACGGTAATTAGTAGTTAATTTAAATTTTCTTGTTTTAATATTAGTGATGACAGTTTAATCTAATTATTTGCCCTTTATATGCAATGAAAATGAAATGGTTTAGTCTTGTTCAGAAATCCCTGGTTTAAAGTTGCCCGTAACAGATGAATTGCCCACAAAAATATACAAAAAAATAGACAAATCAAACTTAAGAATAGTAAACAAAAATGATGTGCTGTTATGTCATGATTTGGTTTTATAATTTATTTAAAAATATTTTATTTCGACATTACATTTGATTGATTTAATTATTTGGCTCATGTGTAACAGAAGTATATTGAACATTTTTGGACCAAAGAATGAAAATGATCTTTGACTTACTTATTTTTTCAAAATTGTACGGGAATTTTCATATTAGCTACCTATCGAGCTGGGCGGGCATTTGTTGGGTTAAAATTTTCAGCGTTGTTGTATATTTTTAATACAGTGTGGAAACCACTTATGGAATAAAATTCTTTGTCATTATTTTAAAAAATAATAAAAAATGCCGAGATACGTCAACTTTTGAATCGAGTTGTGCGTTACGTAAACATAATTTAATTCACGCAAGTATGCCATAGTCGGTGTTGTTTTTTTTAGTGAAACACCCTGTATATTTGCATATTTTTGAAATCCTCTCAATGAACCGATTCCAACAAACATAATAATTTATGGTCAATTATGAATTTATACAGGGTGAAATTTTAAAATTAATAATTTATTACACTTGAAATATTGGTACTTTTTTAAATTAGCTAAATATGGATTCATCAGAAATCTAAACTAACTAATTATTAGACGTATTTGTTATTAAACAAAACCTGCTACGTCCATGAATTTTATCATAAAATACCTAAAAACGCCAATAATTAAACAAAAACGGTAAATAATGTGGATTGTTTTTAATCAACAGTAAAAACACAAGAGCTTTTTTTTTATCGGATAAATTTCTCTTTGCAACGAAACAGTTTTGCCAATCACTAATTTTACGAGAAAAACTGACATGATAAAATCGCGACACCGAAGGTGGAGCGATTTTATCTAATGTCAGTTTTTCGAGCAAATTTAGTGATTGGCAAAACTTTGAGTCAAAGAGGAATTTATCTAATAAAAGAAAAGCTCGAGTGTTTTTTGGCAAGATAAATTAACGACAGAATATATGGATGAACAACAACAATAATTGCGACTCATTGTCATTGTGTAAAAGTGACGTCCGCTTACTAGATATTGAGGAAGAGAAGTTTTTATCGCGATAAAAAAGGATGCACCTTTTTTATCGATGGCAAAGTGACAATAACATTTCCAGGTATATGACATTTTAACATTGGAGTTAATTTATCGGTAAACAATGTGGATTGTTTTCCTTTCTGTCAGTTGTTGATATGTTGACAGTGTATACTGAAAAAGTAAAACCTTTGTCAAACACTCTTTCCTTGTCGACATAACAATGAAATATTTAACTGAGACTCACCGAATTAAGATTTTAATGATGATCGGGTATGGGATAACTGCAGAAGTCAAGTTGAAGTGGCAAACTTATTTAATCACAGGTATCCCGAATTGCCTAATATTTCACAAAGTAATGTGTCTAAAATTGCACAATTCTAAGAACTTGGACATGTCAAACCATTGAAAAGAAAACCACACTTCGTCGAAGATGATGTGAAAGTGGATATTTTGTTAAGTGTCCAAGAGAATCCAACTTCTAGTACACGTCAAATTGCCCGTGAAAATAATGTTAGTCATACAACTGTTCTAAGATGTCTTCATAAAGAAAAACTTCATCCCTACAAAGAAGACGATCCATATCGTAGAATGGATTTCTGCGAAAGATTGATGAATAAGCTAAACAGGAATGAGATAGCTCTTGGTACCATTCTTTTTTCTGACGAATCAACATTCACATTGAATGGAGAGGTAAACCGACAGAACTGTAGATATTGATCAGCAGAGAATCCTAATTGGATGCGTGAGACACATAATCAGGTGAACGTTTGGGCCGGTATCATAGGCGACCATATTATTGGTCCTATATTTATAGATGGGAATTTGACAGCTGAAAAATATTTAAATATGCTTAGGAATGAAGTTATTCCTACGTTGGAAAACTTATATCCCAACGCAATAGATCCTAGCTTACCGAATGAAAATGATTGGTTACAGCAAGACGGGACAACACCCCATTATACTTTAATAGTAAGAACTTATTTAGATGAAATCTTCCCCAATAAATGGATTGGACGAAAAGTACTATTGAGTGGCCAGCTAGATCGCCAGACCTTACGCCGTTAGATTTTTTTCTGTGGGGTTATCTTAAGAACAAAGTATATGCAACACAACCAACTAGCATTGTAGACCTCAAAGACAGGATAACTACAGATATACGGAATATTTCACCTCAAACTTCAAACAAAGTTAAAAAGGAGTTCTATAGGAGACTGTGCTATTGCCAACAACTAGGTGGAGAACATTTTGAGCATTTATTTTAATGTATTTATGTGTTTAATAACTGTAAAAATAAAAATGTCACCCTGTATAATTCAT
This sequence comes from Galeruca laticollis, assembly GCA_963921935.1. Classification (NCBI taxonomy): domain Eukaryota; kingdom Metazoa; phylum Arthropoda; class Insecta; order Coleoptera; family Chrysomelidae; genus Galeruca; species Galeruca laticollis. The sequence continues at coordinate 216,123,653 of OY998180.1, read as the reverse complement.
AATTGACCATACATTATTTAGTTTATTGGAATCGGTTCATTAAGAGGATTTCAAAAATATGCAAATATACAGGGTGTTTCATTAAAAACCAACAACACCGACTATGGCATACGTGCGTGAATCACCCTGTACATTTAAATTTATGTTGACATAACGTACAACTCAATTCAAAAGTTGACGTCTCTCGGCATTTTTTATAATTTTCTAAAATAATGACATAGAGTATTTTATTCCATAAGTGGTTTCCACACTGTATATATTGGTAATCAAAGTGTGGGTTAATGTTTAGTATATTTGATTCATCATATAATATTTCAGTTGAGAATAGCATTTCTTTGTAAAGTATAATTTATAAAATAGTATTTTGCGTTGTTAATAGTAGTGTTAAATGGTTCTTCCCATACTACTACTATACAATATCTTAATAGAAATTTCACTGGGGAGTTATAGAGTACCACAAATTCTATTGCGAACATAAAACTTATACATCAAGACTCTCAGTCTAGTACTAACATGGATAATAATGTTCTAACCAAAGTAGGTATTTGTCAAGTATTGCACCTAGATTTTTAATTTGAGAGGCTTTTTATATCTATTGGCAGTTACAATCGGATTTTTGGTATGCCATTCCAAAGTTGTTTAACGATCGTTGGTGTTCCCAACATGATTTTGAAAACACTTTTTATACCAAATTCATTATTTCATCTTTTTAACAACTGTTTAACATTTCCTTATTGAAAATTTTCTTTTTGTAATCATGAAAAATTCAATAATCAGTGATCCAAAATGATACTGCATAGAGATCAACATAAAATTGTATATTATTGAAAAAATGAATAAGGAATAGAGTTATCAGATACTTTGCAAAATTTCGACGTTATGGAAAACTGTACTATTCAAATAAATGGCAGTTATATAAAAAATCAAACTAATAGAAATGAATCTTGGACACTACGTATAACTCCCTAACAAAGTTTTTAATTTATCGATAGATTGTTCTCACGTATTCTTACTAGTTATGTCTCAGCAAACAACCAAAATTTAATTTAGTTTTATGACTATTAATAAATTGTTTCATATGTAAGGATATTTTCAATCTTAGTTCCTTATATATGTTTGTACAAGAAGCCGGTGGACAATCTATATATAGCTAAGCACATGTAGCCCTTACGCCTTCTATTCTCCTTTTAGACTATCATTTCATACCAAAGATAATTTTCCGCAAAAGAAAATCTTGCTGATGTGGTTAAAATAAAATCAATAAATTTTTTCTATTTTTCTGATTTTTATAATCAGTTTTCTATAAGAATGGTCAGTAGCGTATCATGGAACTATTCGCAAAATGAAGTTTTTATCTATATGTTTACTTTGAAAAAATTAGAAATATTTGAGTGCTATGTACGAGGGAAACAGAAAGAATGGTTTCAATAGCTCAATGATTTATACGAGGAACAAATAAGAAATGTATACATGGACGTACAAAATAGTATAAATCAGGCACGGGGACCGATGAATGAAACATAAGATATATATTATTCATCCGAATTTATAGTATCGCCTTCAAATTATGAGTTTTCAGAAATCAACCCCAATACTTGCCACAAACTCTCTTTTATATCTTCAATCAACTGAAAACGAGTGCCATTGAGTCGTAATTTAAAGTTTGAGACGACAAAAGGTTGCCCAGAGCCATATCAGGACAATACAGTGGTATATTGATAAGAATCGTCCAAAATATACGAGTTGCTTTTCCACAAATCTGCTCTGTTTCACTTAATTGACTCTCTCTTAAAAAACTGTCACCATCACCTTTACTTTTGAACAATTTTGATTAGTGTTTTTTCGGTTAAGTTGAGAGGCGCTATCACAAAGCTTGTTGAGTGCTCTGCTTGTTAAACTCTCCTTTGAGAGTGCTCTGATAAAGTTTGTCTCGGAAGACACTTACATAATAATCGCATATCAATTTAGGAAGCATTTTAAATGAATCACTTTGATTTAAACGTTCTGTGTTAGGTTTCAAAATACAATCATGATTTGATAAGCTTGTTTTTGGTATAACTATTTAACGAAAAGATGTATGGGAATTTCTCTCTCAAAAATAATCATCGGTATTTACAGTCAATAAATGATTGTCTCTAACAATGAAAAGGAATTTCAAAGTGAACTGAACGTCAGTTAAAATTTCAGTAATTCCATTGAAGTTTGTAATACCATACTTCGGTTATATATCAAGAGATACTCAAAGTCTACCACAAAAGAGCTATGCATTGAAAGCAAATATATTGGTAATAGTGAAGTTAATATTGACCATTAGTTCACATTTTGGTATGTACAGGTCAGCTTTCCAGAAATAATAATGTTATTAAATGAAAAAACAAAAATTAGGATAAGTATAAATTATAAATTCATTACAAAGGATCGGTTGACGTGGACTTAGAAATATATACAAGATAAAAAATGAAAATTGTCTCCCTTTTCAAATTATAATTTTCGAAAAAACCTTTGATACTGGTCAAACTTTGAACATAGACATATAGAGAAGCTGCAAAAATGTGCAACGTCTTAATGGTGGAAGAATGTAACAAATATAATATTAATGGTTGAGGGAAATGATATTTTACTCGACAACATTGCATCAATTACATGTTTTCAAATGAGGCAGCAATTCTTTTAGATATACCTTATCGTTATAATTGTAATTGATTCACTGCTGGTATTAATTATTGTTTTTGTAGTCCATGATCTTTTTTGATTATTATATTCCAAATGTTGAAATTGCCACTACGACATTTCCAGTAACGTGGATGAATTAACTTATGTTAACGTATCAACTGAAATTAAAATTCTTGTTATTTCCGCTGTCAGATGAACTACGATACCAGGGGAGTAATAAGATAATCAGGATCAGTATAATCACCATACTAAGATCGATCGTATGGGAAATATATTAGGCAAACATAAATAAACTAATACTATAACAGGATAGCATTCAAGGTCAACTATTGAAATCAGCGGGAAACAAAATTATTTATACTTGCGAAATATATGAGAGGGAAGAAGACGTATTAGCAGACGAGTATGTGAACACCTAAAAAATTCCCATTCAGAAAAATAGTTGATATTATATTAACAAAAAATGTAGATTAAACATTATAAAGATTATACTTCATTGCTTTTGGTAGATTACTAATATTTTCATCTTTTGAACGAATAATTACAATTTAGTTGAAAATTTTACACCTGTCATTTTGAGTCAATTACATTACGTACTTTTAAATTAGTTTCTTGGTGGCTCACTGACAAAATTCAATTGTAAACAATTAGAAGCTAGAGTAAATGACTATCAACGTGACGTATAGCGAAGACGATTTTGAGCCTACTTGATTGCACTTATGATTATGTGAGAATAATTGATATATTGCTATAGACTTACTTTCCTTGTATTTCATTTTAGTAACACTAGGTTACAAGGATAAACACTTGGATTCAAAAACTGAATGCCTTTTTTATTACTAAAGTGAAAGGAACCTGTTGTATTTTTATTTTATTAAGAATCCTTGATAAACTGCAATAGACATCGCTTTTTTCAAAATCTTACTTTCCTTCTATTTAAGTAATACTAAGTGAATTGTGTTGCGAAGATAAATATTTGGATTCAAAAATTAAATGCCTTCTTTATTACTAAAGTGTTGTTTTTTTATTTTATTGTGTATCTTTGATAAACTGCCATAGACATCGGTTTTCTATAAAACTTTACTTTCCGTCTATTTAAGTAATACTTAGTGAATTGTGTTGCAAAAATGAATATTTGAATTCAAAAATTAAATGCCTTCTTTATTCCTAAAGTGAAAAGAACATGTTGTTTTTTATGTTTTATTAAGAACCATTTTGTTTTACTAAAGACTGGAACATTTTTTGTTCATAGTGGTATCCTCGTACTTACCTATGAATATGAGAGTCTTAGGGCATGACACATAATTAATGTATTAGTTTTACTCGTGAAAAATGTTAACAAAATAATAGTAATAAAAACTAAATATACGTTCAGTAATTTCTTATAATTACCTATTTAACCAGATATTAGGCACTATTACATTAGGTACCTACTAACTAAAAATTCAAAAACCATTAACTAATAAATGAAATCTCCTACCTAATTGCATCACCAGTATTTTGTTATTTTAACACGTTGACTGCCGATACCATATTTAAAACCTTCTCGAATAACCGGACTCTTTTTTGTGTAAACTTGTGAAAAAAGTATTCCATAGTGATGTATTCATTGTTATATATATTTTTTTAGTTTATCCTTATACCTGAAACTAATATGACTCCAGGGTTGAGTCACCGGCCTCTGACGACTATTTTCTCACTAAGAGGCCGATGACTCAACTGTTGAGTCAGACCCAAGAATTAACTATGTGATGAAAAGAAAACACTTAATTCATTCTAAATCCCATATTTATTATTATTGTTGTTAGCAACTGCGCAAGCAACAATTTAAAATCGACAAAACAATCAACTAAAACTCAAATATAATTCTTAGAAAGAGTAAAATAATAGATAGTCTAACTAAATAAAATGATATGACCAATTATTCTTCTTGGGAAAAGGACGTAAAATAAAAAAAAAACATGAAAAAAAATCAATGTATAGAACATGACAAAAACAAACCAATGGAATTTCAATTTTTGTTATGGTATAACCGAAAACAATTTCTTAAGCAAAGTCCTGGTTGACCGCGACAAGCAGGGCAAAAATATAGGGCATTTCTGCGGATTTTCTATTGATCATATCTTGCACCGATTTCCCATCTGACGTTCTTTGTCATCCAAATGATATGTTTCAAGTAAATGACTGTTTATTGGGTTGCTATTTGTAGATGGTTGGTTTTCCGCTTGTGACAAAAGATTTTTAATTATACAGTGCCGAAAGTCATAATAACTAAGCTTTTCTTTAGAAGAATATGTGTTATACAGGTAGAAAGCGTTGAAACCCATAATTGATATGAAATGGTGATAAACTTTTTATTCCACCCAATTGTTCTCCTTTCACTTCCGTAATATGAAAGAATTTGGTCCTGTCTATCTATTCCCGACATATATTTATTGTATTGAATAATAGCGTTTGGTTTTTGTTTCTCGTTTCCCCACCTATTTTCTGCACTTATCAATTGACCATCATACTATGTAGAAATAAATATTACATCTCTTTTGTCTCGCCACTTTCCAACTCCAACTCCACTAGAATATATCATCATAAGTTCACCTGTAATATTTAAAACACAATTCTTATAAACAAGACTTGCTTGGCTGTTAGAGTTGTTGTTTGTGTGTTTGTGAAATTCTGGTTCCAGTCCAACGATAGATGCCGATGTCACACTGTGATTTCCTTTTTCCATTGACTTATTTTCGCCCCTCATGACATTAATAATATCTTGATGATGTTCTATGTCCATTTGCAGATAAGGCTTAATAGATTGGCTGTTATTGTGTCCAGTTATTTGCTCGCTTACTCCTTTTTTGACCAAGTTAGACACAGCTGTAACCCTCGCAAAACGGTTCGTTATCTTTATTTTCTTAGTGTCAATGCCTTACCTTAGAGGCTGCTTCCTTAAACCGAGTTGAAATCGTGTTTTTCCAACAGGACAGTTTTCAAACCAATTCGATGATTTCCATTAGGGGTTCGGTGTTAGAAACAATCTGTCAACTTTAATTGAATTTACAACGTTTTTCAATTAACTTATGGAACCGTCTACTTGGCAAACTCCAGGATTTTTTGTATTTTCAATTAGCCACATCAGGAATTTTTTTATCCACCCTGAGCGGTATTTGTGAAGATGGGGCTATACTCTATCCTTTATTGTCGAACTCTTTTGCAAAATACTCATCTTTCGCAGAAGCTTCTTCTCCATCCCTCCAAGCTAACTCGTGGGAAGCGATGAATAAATTTTTTTTATTGTAAACCACTTGGTGTATCCTCATCCCATATTTTTAATATTTATGTTTATAATATTCGCTTGTTAAAGGTGACGCACTTCTCTATCCTTCTTCTGGGTTATTTAATTTGATTTAATCTGATACTTTTCAAAGCAAAAAGTTTGAAGTGCTTTGCTGTAGAGTTCCACATAACCTAAAAGAAAACCAGAACATAATTTAAGCGGTTCAATATTTTTCTACAATTTTGCCTTTTTTTGTTAAATAATCAAAAAGTATGTAATTTACCTCGAGGACAGATTCTTTGTAATCATCAGAACTTTTGTTCTTCATATTCAACGCATAATCTTCTAAAATTGATGCCAACGCAGTCATCGATATTGTTGGATCTCCAACATTGTAGGATATTTCAGCATAAAAAACTGAAAACTACCTCCATACACTTCTTCGTATTTTGGGGAGTTAAATTTGCCACTTCTGTTCTGATTTTTTCAGAATTCTTATTTCCAAAACGTATTTTGGATTTTAGAACAACGCGTGAAATGCGATTAAATTATGTGATGTTTAAGATAAAAAACATAAGTCATGCACCGGAAAACAATAGGGATATTTTGACGAAGCAAACCGATCCAAACCTTTATGCATACCCTTTGTACAATTTGAAGTTGTCTGATTGCTACGGTCTGCGTGCCCTTTACGCCCCAAGCAATCAAACCATACGTTATCATTGGTCTCATTACCATTTTTTATAGCCATAGGTTCATCTTTGGGTTGAGTCCCTAGCAGTAACTCCCTCTTTTGAGAAGGGAATTTCTACGTTGTTAACATTTCATTGCTCTTTTTATTGTTAAAGGAACAATAACGGTCTACTGCGGATTAATCGATAGATCTTCCTCTCTGCACTTTTTCGTTCTTACTGAAACATGTTCTACGTTCCTGCCTCTGATTACTTGCACTATGTCATTCACGTAGCCAAGGCAGTGAAATCACTCCTTGGCCATTTTTGCCAGGAGATCGTCTACAAGTACAGTACACTGGCGATAGAACATTTCCCTGTGGGCAGCTCCTTCCCACCTTTGATCCTACTGTGTCCTCGCTTAGAGTGGATATGATGACCGTATCTGTTAGGCTGGCCTCTATCGTACGCGTCAGTGCGTTCATTAGTGACGTTGTAGGAACGTTGTTGAACGCCCTTCTATATCCAGGGACGCGCCTAGTGCTATGTCTTTGTCATCTATTGACTTTGTCAGGAGTCTGTTACGATCATCGACTGCGGAGTTTATCTGAACTATAAAAGTGATAAATATATATATATATGCATTGTATTGTTTTTTCCTCTATATTATACAACAAAAGAACACCAAAACAGATCGCTTTGAAATTTGAAACAAATGTTATCATATGAAAGTATATCTTTTTCTATCAGTTAGACCAATGTTTCCCAACGGGGGCGATACCGCCCCCCTGTGGGCGCTGCAGCCTTTTAGGGGGGCGGTAGCGGATTCAGAAGAAAATACTAAGCAGTCAAGAGGAATGGTGACATAAAAATGATTTAATAAGGGTTAATAAGCAGTTTTAAATTAGCATTAATAATAATAATACTAATAATTATAATAATTTCTTTTAGTTCAGATAAGAAGTATATGACTTGTCCTCGCACGTTGATAAGCGAACGCACTATGTCAATACAAAATAACATGTTTCGACATGTTCGAACACAGACAAGTTGAATCATGCACGAAATGAAACGTATAAAAGCAACATCTCTACGAATTTTTTGTTAGTTAGTTGTATGTGCTTGGCCGCGATATATAGTCGTGAATCATAAGCTCTGCCGTAGTAAATAATCGTGAGTGGTGTATTATTTTATAAACATTACTATCTATAAATCTATGTGTTTAATTTGCCGAAAAGTTTTTTCAAATGAAGCTATGAAACCTTCTAGGCTACAAGAGCAATTGCATAAAATGCATCCTGATAAGAAGAACAAAGATATATTCTATTTTCAAGAACTCGAAAAACAATATTTAAAACAGCCAACTATATCAAACCTTTTTGCATCGTCTTCTAAACGAGACGATGATGGACAACGAGCCTCATATAACGTTTCATTGTTAATCGCAAAGTCAGTAAAACCACACACCATTGGCGAGGAATTAATTTTGCCGGCAGTCGAAGAGATATTAAAAACTGTTCTCCATCATAAGACACCATTTGATATCATTAAAAAAATTCCTCTCAGTAATAATTCAGTGCAAAGAAGAATAGATGAAATGGCAAATGACGTTGAAATATCATTATGCGATTACCTAAAAACTTGCAAATTTTCCATTCAAGTCGATGAATCAACTCTACCAAGTAACGAAGCTCTACTCTTATCCTACGTACGATTTATAAAAGAAGAAAAAATTCATCAAGATTTATTATTTGCTAAGAATTTGGAATCTGATACAAAGGGACATTCTATATTTATTATCATGCAAGAATTTTTTTAAGAGAAAGAAATTCCTATTAGCAATATTTTGTCTGCTGCTACTGATGGTGCTCCAGCAATGACCGGGCGTCATAAGGGTTTTATAGTACATTTGAGAAAAGCAGTGCCAAATGTACTCGCTGTACATTGTATTATTCACCGTCAGCATTTGGTTGCAAAAAAATTAAATGAACGTCTGCATGCGTCCCTCAATAACGTTATTAAAGCAATCAATATCATTAGAAGCAATTCATTGAATGACCGTTTGTTTCATAAGCTCTGCAATGAAAATCATGAAGACTACAATCGTTTGCTGCTGCACTCAGAAGTGCGTTGGCTCTCTAAAGGTGTTTGTCTGAATCGTTTTTTCAATCTATTTGACTCAGTGTTGGAATTTCTTGAAGAAAACGAACAATTGCGTGGAAACCTGATTACGTCAAAGAATGACATCGCTTATTCGACGGACCTGTTTAAAGTATTTAATCAAGTTAATCTACAATTGCAAGGTGATGATTTAAATTTAATTAAAACTAAAAACGTCATAGCTGCTTTTGCAGGAAAACTTCTTATATTCAAAAGAAATCTTGGTAGAGGTGAGTACAACCATTTACCCACATTATCAACAGTGTCTGCAAAACCGGAAGATTTACTCACTTACTGCCACCACTTGGAAGTTCTTCATGTTGATTTTACAGAGCGTTTCCAAGATATTTTAAACATGGAAATACCAAGTTGGGTTATAGATCCTTTCGCAAACACAGATACTGAAGGCTCATCAAATTTGGAAGAGCAGCTATTAGAACTCACAACTAACGAAGAACTGAAAGTAAAATTCAAACGTGGATATCAAGAGTTCTGGCTTCAAAAACCAATACCAGTATTCTATCCTGGATTGTGGACAATAGTACAGAAGTTGTTAATTGCATTTCCTTCATCCTATATGGCTGAGCGTGCATTCAGTGCAGTAACTGATTTGCTATCAAAGAAGAGGAACATACTACACATCACTGAACGAGGCGATCTGCGATTGATGTTAACGAAATTGGAACCCGATATTAAAAAACAGTTAACACTCCACCAGCCTCAACCGTCTCATTGATTTTTTCTTTATTATTAATTTTGTATTTCTTATTGTATTGCATTTTTTATTTCTATTGTGATTGTATTTCTTATTGATTCTGTGTTTATATTTAAAAGTTTAATAAACAATTTTATTGTACATTTGGTAGTCGTTTAATAAATTTCTACTTCATCATTCCTCTAAAATAAAATTTGGACATTAACTGAAATTAAAGCTAAATACAGATCAATTGGGACGATACAGATGATATTCAAATAAAATTATTTATTTTGGACTAACCAGCGACTTCGGTGAAATTTTTGTTCTCTTCTATAGGGGGCGGTAGTCCAAAAAAGGTTGGGAACCACTGAGTTAGACATAGGTTATTCTGTGTTTACTGGCGTGATTAATCTATATAGTTCAAAAAATTAGTTTTATCTCTTTACAGGTCTGTTTTTTGTATACAGTTTATATTTGTATTACTTCATTATGATATGAAGACGGTCCTGGTCTTCGTTCTAATGCAGGGTTATTATAACTGATTGCTGCTATTGAATACTGGTATTTTACGCTAAATAACTAACAGGGTATTTCATTGTTGGCCATTGATTATTAGTTATGGATAAATTCATGCGTAGCTTCAAATCCAACTAATTACGTTGTTTGTTATATTAATCCAAAGGTTATGAATGTATTTCAATATAATTCGTTACTGCGATTTTTGAGTATGGATATGTTGAGAGGATCTATTTGTTGACGCAGGATTACGTTTTAAACTCAATGTGTTTGTTATTCTTTAAAAATGGTGCCGAACTAACTACACTCCAAATGATTCAAATTAGTATAAATTGAAACAGAAGTTTAAGAACAATGTATCAGTTATAACTTATGCAATTCTATTTTAATAAACCTTATTTCACAATAAAATGTTAATTACCACTAAATCAACATATTCAATTTCTCAATATATGTTTGTACTTTCAGAGAGAGTCGTGAAGTCTACAAGTACAGCGAGTACTCCAAAATATATAGAAACTAAGCCTCGGAAACCAACTTTCAAAGACAAATCGAAAAAATGGAAACCTTTACGAAAAAAAGAGAACAATGACAATAAAGACGAAGAGGAACAAGTAGCTTCTACTCATTTATTACCTGAATTTCCTACATCTATTTCTACAGTTACCACACTTATCACAAGTAGTCGCCCATCTTGGATTCTCTTAAGAGATAACAATAGATGCGCCACTACGTCATTGAATAGAAGTTGTTATTGGTTGGTAGCTTTTATTTTGTTAAGACTATGTAAAGTTTATGTTTAAACTATTCTTATGAACGAATTGACATATTTCAAAAATAACAAAATGGGATACAGTAAATATTTTTCAATAAAATAGGAGTTACATTTTTTAAATGGAGGGTGAATGTATCAGATTTTGATAAATAAATTGTATTACTGTGAACATACACTGTATTATCTAGTATTTAATGAGAGATTACAAGATAATAAGAAGGCAATAAAAAAACGAGAGATGACAGACGCGACTGGAGAATATTTGAATCATGGAAACAAATTGCATCACTCCATTCTAAAATTTTCTAATACGATTTTCAGCAATATCTGCACTTTTATATTTCATATTTTTAATGTAGCTGTTACATTCACCCTTAACAGAATAATATTTTTATTACCATTTTTTCTAGAATTTGTCTTCCTTGTACTTGTATAAACTCTCGTCTGAGTTCCATATCAACGTGTCTTCCCATTTTGAAAAGTATTTTTTTACTTAGCCTATGCCGAGACTTCAGCATTAGGTAATTTTATAAATAATAAAAATAAATTGTAAGATCAGTTTAGAGTATAGAAAAATACTGAGGCCTCCGTATAGTTCAATATCAGTGAATTCCACACATTTCAAGACGTAATCAACAGGGTCTTTCATCATTTAGATTTTTCTTGTATGAAATCCGCACACTTCTACAAACGTCAAGTTTCGAACCATCATCATTATAATGTATATCAAAGCATATACGGGAGGGGGTATTTGCGGTAGTACGTTTACAATGGTTTGTAATGTAAATATTTGAAACCAAGAATTGGAAAAAAATATGGCCACTAAACTGACAATCTACTAAATTTCATCAAAAATAAAAAAAATTCAAACACAGTAGAGCTTAAAGTATGTTGGGTTGTATCGTGCTTGGAGGAAGTAATCAATTGAAATTTTTAAAATTGTGTACCTTCCAATTAAACATTTAGAAACTTTCCGATTTGCTGTACTTTAAGGAATTGCGCTGATTTCTACGCGGTAATTAATTGTAAGTCTAAAATTGAAATGTGTCGTAATTTGACCAAAATATTCTGTAGGCTGCACTTTTCTGATTGTTTTGAGCTTCGCTCTATACACCTATATAAATATAATCAAAAACATTTCTGGAAATGTTGTATATAATACTTACCTCAGTAACATTTCAACTGTTAAATTCATTCTTTTTGATCAGTGAATTTTGAATGGAGTGCAGTAAAAATATTTATTTACAACTGCTCATTCCTTGATTTTATTGAGACGTATCGAACAAATTTTCATCATTCATGAATAATAGTTATACATTTCTTGATAATTTACATTTTAGAAATACAGTAGTACTCTATCTACTGTCATACAGTCATTATTGTATAAAGTGTTGCAGTACAATACTAGAGATGTAGCAATGAGTAGAATATAAAGAAGAATATGAATAGGTATGAGGTATTGAACAAACTATTCAGGGTAACATAAAAAAAGGATGGAACAAAGAGAAGAAATTATAACTAGGAAAATAAATTAGTCCATTGGAAATCTGAAATGATTAATTTGGAGAGAAAAAAACATGTTACTAGTATTAAAGCAACACTATACCAATATCTGTTAGAAAATTACAAACAACGGAGTATGGATAGTTTAAGCGGAAGAATATAAAATATGATAAGGAGGAAAAGGTGAGGAAATTAAGCAAACGTATACTGTAAGAATACAAACGATTCTGGAATTATCTAGCGAATGGGAACAAACTAATATGGAAGGCTGTGGTTGATTATAGTGTTGGAAAAAGAAGACTGCGGAATAATCTTATGGTAACAATTTTTTCTAATCAAAACTGTAATAGAGACCAAATTAGTAAGAAATATATCGGAGAACTCAAATTATTCATAATTCAAGTGTGAGATTGTGATACCTCCTTTAAATGACTAACCAAAAACGATTAACCTTATCAATTTAATCAAACCCGTTGTTTAACCAGTAATAGATAACTCTTCTTCGAAGAACAAAATACTGAAATTTGTACTAAAATATATTCACATATTTTCCAGGCCGAGATATATACAGTAAGTATTTAGTGTGACAAAGATCTTTTGAAAATAAAATCGTCCCCGCGATTCTCCTCAAACTTCTACCCCCATTTCTAATCTATCTGTATACTATAGGGCTTAATACATTATATAACATTTAATATGTTTTAAGCCCATTTTCTCATGATTCCTTTAATCGGGATTTTGTCTTCTTTGTGTATTCTTAGCATTTCGTTTGCCAATATAGGGGAAGTATCCTATATTGCCGCCTCCTAAACTGTACCTTCTTAATATCTAGAAAACCCTGTGTACACAGAGACATCTATACTCTGGAATGGGAAGTTCTACCTATGAACAAGCAGACTGCAAGAGATCGCGTTTGGTAAATTTAACGTCTCAGGTATTTGTTTCATGTACGTTTGGCATGTTTTTATATCAGATTCAGAACAAAATTTTAGGTGTTCGTTAAGTGATAAACTATTTTTACCAAACAGAAGTTATGTATACGATGTTTTTCAATCCCTTTCACCTTGGTTAACCTCACTTTTGGCTAAAAGCTTCGTAAATTTTAGGAATATGTGCTTGTTTCCTGATGTGTTGCCTAGTTTGTACAGGTCAAATATAGGATTATTATCTCAATTGTGTCGCAGAATTGGCCGAAAAGGCTTGAAATTTGGCTAATGGCCAGAAATGGACATGAAAGAGGCCATAAAAAGTATGGGATAGAAAAATACGGTCTAAATGAGATATGCGAAATGTATAATATTACAAAGCCAAAATTAAAAAGTCATTTAACGTCCTCGAATGTTATAGCTAATCGAGGGGTAAATGCGTCAGGTGTACTGTCTTTACACTCAAGTTTCTGTTCCATCTATCTACTAAAGACGTTGGTGCAGAAACAGAACAGAAGTTTGAGAAGCAAATTTTGAAAGAAGAAGAATTTTTTTATGACTTACAATTCGTGACATTCGTAATGGGATGGTAGGCAAAAATTATTTCTACCGATTTATGAAAAGACACCGAAATATTCAAATATTTTTTTGATGCAAGCAGAGGCGACTTTGTTGGCTGGATGCAAGATAGAGTGTGGATGGATTTTTTAAGTTGTTAGAAATCTGGTTGATGAAAATAATCTGGATGCTACTAAAATTTTCAATGTTATCGAAAATGGCTTTTCTACAATTCAGACAAAATGTCGAAAGATTCTTACCAAAAAAGGCGAACACCAGATGGCAGTCGTAATTAGCGAAGAAAGGGTGTTGTCTGTACTAGTACTGCTGGACAGTATGTTGAGCCAATGATCTTATTCAAAAGAAAACGAATGATGCTTGAAGTCGGCTTGGGCGCTTCACCTGGTTTTTTGGAGGAGATTTCGGATACTGGATATATTAATTCGAATTTATCTGTAATGTAGCTGCAGACATGTATTAACGTTGTTAAACCGACATCAGACAATAAAGCGCTCTTAGTTCTACATGACCATACGTCTCACTCCAAAAATATCATATCCAGGCCCGGATTAGCAGCTATTTACGCCCTAAGCCAAGTTCTAAATTTGTCCCCCTTCCAGGAGGTCTGGGGAGTGAGAAGTTTTTTGGCATATTTAACTTCAAACTTCGTTTAAGATCTTCTTTGGGGTTACTTAAGCTATTAACAAATTTTTATTTTTAGTCCTTTTGAATGCACTTTTAACTATTTTCCAAGAAAATAATTTGCATCGATCATGCAATGACCGTGATTATTAACATTCCAAAATGTATGAAAATCAATTTAAGTAAGATGATTTTGACGATTGACTAAAAAACATGTTGAAGAATAAAACACATTATCTAATAAACACTGTAAATAGATATATATATATATATATATATATATATATATATATATATATAAAATGAATTGCTGTTCGTTAGTCTCACTAAAACTCGAGAACGGCTGAACGGATTTATCTTATCTTAGTCTTGAATTGTTCGTGGAGGTCTAGGGAAGGTTTAAAAGGCGAGAAAAAATCGAATAATTTCCAGGAAAACCCTAAAAACAGCTCTTTTCTATTTCCCATACAAACTAGAGTCAATTTGAACTTTATTGCTATTCAATAAAGTTCATATTAAATTATAATCACTCACTGTTGTCTAAGAAATTTAGGTGTGTTCCTAACGTCAAAGAGTCAATTTGCAATTTATTACCGCTGCATAAAGTTCAAATTCAATCATATCTATGAAAATAGTCTTTGCGTGCGCTATGGAGGATCTAATGTCGCGTTCAAAAGTGAATCGCGAACGCGACAAAAAATGTAATAAACTATTAGTAGTACTGATTTCCAATTAATTTGGTCGGCTCCGCGAAACTTAATTTTAGCTAACTTCAGTTGTAACTGTATCAGATTATTTTTTTAAGTTTGATAAATCTTAAGTTTTGTCACAAATCAAGTTTCTGAACATATTCATAATATTTGACATTAGATTTGACAACTAACTAATATGTCAATCATTCTGTTGCACTTCAGAACACGGAGATTTATGGCTTAAAGGTAAACTCCAAAAAAATTAATAAAAAAATCAGAACAAGGAAAAAAGTATTACGATTGACGATATTGTGTTACGATCATGGTTACGATATTCTATGAGTGCATCCTTCTATCTTTGTGAGTGACGATTACCGCTACGTGCGCGAGAACTTTCTTTGCTTTTGTGATCCTTTGTGATAGTGACATTCCAAGTAGTGTGCTCTTTTTTTGTTGATATTTTGTCATAGTGACACTTTACTGTTAAGTTACTGTTAAGTGAGCGAGACATTTTCTCACTTTGATTAATTACGTTACGATGCCGAGGAGAAGACGACCTGACTTAGGTCGTCGCAGTCAATCAAATGTGCGAAGAGCTACTACCTCACGTGCTAACCGCACTGATGACCAGAGAGAGACAGATCAAGAAAATAGTCGTATTGCTATGGCAGAATTGCGTTATTTAGTGAGTGACAATGAAGTGGATAGGCTTAGAATGCAACGAGTTCGTGCACATCAAACACAACAACAGCGAGCACGACATAATGAAATTGAGCGAATCCGCAGACGCTGTGCTCCTGTGATTCTTGAACGAGCTGCATTCCACTATGATCCGGCAATTGATTATTGTGCCGACAAATCGGTAACAATTGAGGAAATGAAAATAATTTGTAAATATTGTAAGGCGTTAAAATACACTGGTGAATCTACTGGATTATGTTGTGCTGGAGGCAAAGTAAAATTACCACAATTGGTCCCACCACCAGATCCTTTACGCTCTTTAGTTTCTGGGATTGGAAATGATCCTAAGCACTTCTTGGCCAACATTCAGAAATATAACAACTGTTTCCAGATGACATCATTTGGCGCTACACATATTATACAGGACAATTTCATGCCCACTTTCAAGGTATTATACCAGAATATTTTTTTATAATATTCAAGTTTGTACTAAAATATATATACAGCGTGTAACGGAAGAGGGTATCAACCCTGAAGGAGGTGAATGTGCTAATAAAACTCAACAATTTTCCCCAAAGAACATAGGTCGAAATATGAAAAAAAAATTTGGCCCTCCCATAGTAAATCAATCAGCTGGTAGTCAGTTTTGTGAGGGAGGGCCAAATTTTTTTTTCATATTTCGACCTATGTTCTTTGGGGAAAGTTGTTGAGTTTCATGAGCACATTCACCTCCTTCAGGGTTGATACCCCAGGTTGATACAAAAGTTTGGGTCTTTTATTTATCGATTGAAGCAGTACGAAGTCTGCCGGGTCAGCTAGTTTACTAATAAAAATTAAATCTAGTTTCAAAATCATTTTTGAAATTTCTTCTTTCTGGCGCTGCTCCAGGATCCAAGGTTTCCATACTTTCTAATGTGTTCATCTAAAAATGGGTCAGACTAAGCAAGGATTTCTAGTAACATCATGTAGTTTAGTTTTTCAAAGGAATATTTTGCAACGAGGTACAATATAATAAACTTTATCCTACTATTTTCAAATTTCTTCATCAATATCTTTTCCCTCGTCTCCACTTCGGTCTCTTGGTTTATGTTTCTTTTGTGTTTCATTATACCAATCCTCATTCCATCAAAGTAATGGAGCTTACACTAATTATTTGGTCAAATTGCATACTCTCAGATGATTCTAACCTAATTTATTGGAACTTCAAGATCTCCATATTTACTGACGACAGCAATTAACAGTCTGGCTGTAATTATAGTGTAACAATTTATACTTCTGAAAATAATTCGAAGAACAAATATTTACGTCTTAATAATTTCATTCATTTCAACTATATAAAAATCTAATAACGCTTGTTTTAAAGGTATACATTTTGTTCAAATAATTTTGGAGAAACAAATTCTACATGGTTTGAATCCCGTGGTGCTGAAGGAAGTTCATGGTATTTGCCGCACTATGCGCCTTTGCGTTATGTTGCATAAAAACTAAATTCGGGCCTATACCATAAGTCGCCGGTATAAATATGATCCTCCAGAACGAGATCGATGTACCGTTGAACGTTTGATCTTCCTGGAACTAAGACCTAAAATATGTATTCGTCTAATTATTTTGAGGAGTATCCTACTGGCTTTAGAGCAAATGAAACTAATTTATAATTGTATCATGGCATCAGAGTATATTTCAATTTATCGAGCAGATGCAGTTAAAAAAGCTTAGTGCCAAATATTTAAGGATTGATGACAATAATATCTGCAAAAGTTCCTTCAAACAATCAGAAAAATGCAGACATAAATGAAATTGTACATATTTCATAGAAAATTAGAAAGACAATAATGTTTTTAATGTTATAACAGGTACAAACATAGAATGAAGCATACAAACAATTCTGAACAGCTACAATTTTTCATCATAAATGGTAAATACCGACACAGAAGCACAAAAAAGTATTCACCATGTTTGGTACATTTGCATTTATCTAGTGTTCAATGGTTTGTATGTTTAAACTTACGATATTAATTTTTCTTGATCGAGAACATGTTATATAATTTTGGAAATACGATATAATACATTTAGAAATCAATTAAAAATTAAATTTATATTGTAGCATATCTATTGTAATTAAAAAAAAATGAAGAAATTGTAAGGTGTTATTCAAATGTAATTTAGAATCGTTGTTATTGTGATAATAACTACTGATTTTTATTGCTATTGTTAGAATATGTATCATAAATGTTCAATATATTATACTGGAGTTGAATTTGTATACAGTGTTCACGTATTGATAAAATTTTTGGTTTCATAACAAAATATTGAATTGGAAATTTGATCAAAATATGGTTTCGTAGTCCTCCTTTTTTTTGCATCCAAAAGGCTGAAGAATATAGTCAGATACTCACATGTTGTATCTGCCCTCACGTTGAATGATATTTGAATATAAGTGAATTCTTGGACCAAAATAGAAAGCTTGCCAACAAACTTCTTATTTTTATAAATTAACTTTTACTTCCCGCATGAAAAAAGACGGGATAACATGAAAAGCTGCAAAAATGACAGGGAACTATTAAATACTCTGCAAAAGAATCGATAAAAACAAGGTTAACAATAAATTGACCTCATTATTATAGATCAGAGAACATCTCAAATAGAGATAAATACGAAGTTTTCTTTGTATACGTTGTCAATATAGAATCATAGTGTACCCGTCAGCTACTTACGCTTGAAAAAAGACGAGCTGGAAGACATTTACTCATTTTTCCTGTGGGTTCCAATGGGTAAATCATGCTGCATGTGTCTGCCTAGTCATTATAAGGCTATTAATACAGATATGCGAATTAGACTGCAGCGAATGGCCAGCATATAAACAACGACAGATACAATACGCAAATAGTTGCAGAAGTAAGCATAATAAAATATGGAATAAACAAATAAATGTTAAGTTTGTGATAGTGACAAGCTACTCTTGTCATGTCATTAAATATGAATTTTTCATTTTATTCATGTCTAATCGTATACATTAAATATAATTCAGTTTTCGAAAAATTCATGTGAAAATGTGAGATAACGCTTCCAACAAAATATAAGAACATTAGTGAACAGAAGATGGTTTTGCCTTTTTTACAGATATCCTCAGAATTGATTATCCGATTCTCTTTGCGGTAATAGGTTAGGGCGGTGTATTTTACGAATAGTTTTTGACAAGTGCTGGATTCTAAGTCTTCTACTTTTTTGTTGATTGCCTTTTGATCCAAGACCTCGTTTTTGGATAAAATGTAGCTGAGTCAGAGCAATAGAAGTTTGATCAAATGTGTTCGAGGGCGTTAATTTCATTTAGATTCCTAAATAAATCTTATTTCAGAACATATCATACCGTAAAATAGGGCGAGATTGATAGTTATCAAAGTATTTTTTGATAAAAAACGTCACCAACCTTTTTTAAATATGGAGAATAATTTAATGTTTCTACAAATATAAAATATCGAGAAATAACTGAATCAATACAATTAAAAGACACGATCAACTAATACTCGGCATGGGACGGTCAATTGAAAGCTTCAGGCTAACGGTGTCACTAGAATGTTTTTGATCCTTGTAGAGACATTTGAGGTTTGACAATAAAGGCAATCGACCTCAGAGGCAAAAAACAGATAAGTTGGCAGCCGTACGTGATCTGTTTGAATTATTTATTTCAAACTGCAAAGCAATTTATTCCCCATCGGAGTATACTACTGTGTATTTTCCTTAGTAGATGCAAGGTGATTTTATACATTAAACATGGAAGTTTACGTTGGGAGGCATCTCTCTGGACCTTTTTCAGCTGTGAATACTGGAAAACCAGTTGTTGAGAGACTTGCACAACTTATAGCCAATACTGGAAGAAAGATCACTATGATTTACTGGTTTATCAGTAAACCATTATGTAAGAGCCTATTAGAGAAAAATTTAACCGTGATTGGTACCATAAAAAAATAAGATAGACATTTTGGAAGGTTCTAGACCAGAGGGTTCAGGTATGTTCGGTTTTGAAGAGAAATGTATATCAGTGTCTACATTCCAAGAAAAGGGAAAAATATGCTTCTCATATCAACAAAGTATGCTGATGATATATAGTAACGACAAAAATACGAGAAATCCTTATGATAAACAATCATACAAGAGGCGCTGTTGACACTGTCGATCAATTATGTTCAAATTATAAGTGTGCCAGGAACATAGAAGGTGGCGTTTGATAATTTTTTATCGTCTAATAAATATCACTGCTACAAATGCATTCGCCAGCTTTATTTAAAAAAATGAGGACTCTATAAAAACTGTCAATTGACTTGCTTCTTACTAATCATCTCAGAAGGCGTGCAATGGTTCAACAAGTGCCTCGTTTATCTCGAATGTGAATAAGAGAAATCTGCCAAATGGAAACCGAAACCCATAGATCGATGTTAGTGCTAATGTTATAAAAATCATGTTAGTCCTGGAGGGTTAGGTAATCGTTGACACTTGAGTGGGATAGTGGAAATTTGAAAGGAAAAAACCTTTGCGGCTCTTCCAGTTTACGGCTGTAATGCCTGTTCGAGTAGTAGAAGTTCCTCTACTCATATTTTTGTCAGTAGAAAAATATTTAGGACAATTAAGTCTATTTGGTCTAGTAGTTCCACAGGCTTCGCTTTTATCGAGGTTGCTAATTCAATTTTTTACCTTGGTCTGCTATTGATGTTTATTTTTGCTGTCTTAGAAGTAGACAGAATTCAC
The DNA here is from genome assembly GCA_963921935.1 of Galeruca laticollis. Taxonomy (NCBI): domain Eukaryota; kingdom Metazoa; phylum Arthropoda; class Insecta; order Coleoptera; family Chrysomelidae; genus Galeruca; species Galeruca laticollis. Next base: position 216,103,148 of record OY998180.1, on the reverse strand, counting down.
GCTCTGCTAGACCAAATAAAAGAAGCAAAACTTAATGAAACAGTGAAGATATTCACCTAGGTGTGTGTGAATCAACATTCTCGATTTTTCGACTTTCAACCTCAAAAATTTTATCCCCGAAAAAAATTGATAACTGACATAATTTATAACAGCTTGTTTTGTTATAATTATGGAGTTTAGTCTATTACATCAAATGATTGCTAGGAGCATGAGATTTCTACACTGTGACTCAGAATCGAGCACGCAGTGTAGGGCTCTCAAATTGTCGACACCTGGAAATGAATGGGGTTTGATGATTCCATTGGGCTTTTTTTCTTCAAAACTTTTTGGGCATTTTTGGATTTGAAGGCTGTACTTTTGGCTTCTCGTCTAATATTCTTGTTTCTGAAATACGACTTTTCGAAGCTATTTATTTATGACTTATGTACTTTTCATCACAGATCCATTTTCTCTTGTGATAGTTTGTTCGCCTCAAATACGATAAACATTATGATTCATTAGATCTCACATTATAGTGACAACTGGAAGCCCTCGTAACAAGTTCCAGATTGAAAAATTACGTATTTTTCATTAGGAAAAATGCATTTTGCATTTCTTAAAAAAATTACCTCCAATTTCCTTATTATGTAATCAAACGTTGTCGCATACTGCAATAACAATGTTTAACATATGTAGATGCAAATTAAACCAATTAGGTACATTCGAATAACCCCACATGGAACCCTATACGTCTTCCGAATGATCTAAGAGGTATTTGTGATGACAGTAATAGGAGCACACGAGAGGCATGCATAAAGGTAGCGTACATAAATTACAGTTTCATAAATTGTTGAATAGCTAAGTGGAAGTTAGAGATGTGATAAGTTTTTGTTGGAAACAACTATACGTTTTCACAGGTTACAGTGATTTTAAACTTTACACGGGTATATTATTTACACGTGTTATATGGAATAATTCAGTAGTAGGATTTGTTTCACTCGTTAAAAGGTTTTTATTGCCAAATATTTTAGCAATTTCGTAATAGTTAATACCAGACTGTAAACAAAAGACCATAAAAAATAAGGAGTTTCAACTGGAAACTGAACGAACTTATGACAACACTTAAAGACTCAGAAATGGCTAATACATGAATCAGATCAATAGGGAGAGTTACGGCGTAGGAAGGTAATGAGAAATGATGACTCATATTATGGTGTATACATGGTGCTTGTCACAAAATAATATTGGAAATATAATGAGATGAGGGCATATAAAGACAAATGAAAAGAAAAAAGTTCAAATAAAAATACACCGAAGAATTTCAAGAGATAAAAATGTTTTTAACAATGTTTAACAATATAGGAATATGTGAAAGTAGCTGTTATAAAATCCGTTGTTTGTTGCCCTATTTGGGAAAGACCCATCAAAGTTTCAATTGGAAATTATGTGAATTTTATTGCAAAAAACTTAATCCACTTTTTTCGTCTCCTTTTAAATGTTGCAAGTAACAAACAAATGAGTTTAGTACAAATAGATCATTCATGGTAATACACATAGATTAGCTAATTTAAATAATCTCAGAAGAAAGGGAGTTAACATATCAATAAAACGAAAGAATTGGACGTAGGTATGCAGAAAGCTTCCAACTCTTTGAAGTAGAGTTTGAATAAATCGATATTATTAATTTTTTAAACAGACATTCAATAATATACATTACAACTTAATTAATCTCGCAAAATATCCCATTCATAATAAAGTGAAACTAAAAGAAAAATAATTTCTTGAATATTTTGAAAAATACAGCCATTTTTTGGGGGGTTGATTGCTATCTGCATTATTATGTATTATTAAGAAAAAAGAGAATACAAAAGATGTATACAAAAGAAAAATTATTCATTGATAAAATTATTCTATTAAATATCGTCAAGTTCAAAATCAAGACTAGCTATGTTATAACCATCGATATAGTCGTCAATGTTGTCATCTCTTTGTATTACTTTTTCGCCCAACCTATCTAATATGCGAGAAAAGTATTGGTTTACTCCAAAAAAAGTTGGAATTTTTACGTTTTCCATTAACAACAATACGAAAAAATGGTTTCTAGGAAAAAAATCCTGTGTGTATGTCGTCGTCGTCGTTGTCGTCAGCCACTTTTTCTTACATGTCTTGTTAGCACGATACATTCTCCGGAGTGCGATAAGTCAGCAATTTTATGATCGAATATTGTTAAGGACATGTCACAGATGAACCCTATTGATTTTCAGTTCACCAGAGCCAGTACAACGGGTGCTATGGTACTTGAAGTACGACATTTTGTCATTTTTTAAGAAATATCAGTTTGTTAGCACAATACAACCTCCGGAGTTCAACAAGTCACCAATTTTATGATTGAATATTATTCGGGACATCTCACAGATGAGCCCTATTGATTTTCAGCTCACCACCGCGGATACAACAGGTACTACAGTATTTTAAGTACGATATTTTTGTCATTTTGGAGAAGTTTCAGTTTGTTAGCACGATACAGCCTCCGGAGTATATACAAGTGACGAATTTCATGATTGGATATTATTCAGAGGGTCTCATAGATTAAGCCTATTCATATTCAGCTCACTAAAGCTAGTACAACGGGTGGTATGGTACTTGAAGTACCAAATTTTTGTTATTTTAGAAGAATTTTCAGTTTGTTAGCACGATACAGCCTCCAGAGAGTCCACGATTAATCAATTTTATGATTGAATATTGTTCAAGGTGTCTCACAGATGTACCCTATTGATTTTCAGTTGACTAGAGCGAGTACAGCGGGTCCTATAAATCCAGATATACTACATTTTTGGTTATTTTTGGATAAATTTCGGTTTGTTAGCACGATACATTCCCCGAACTGTATACAAGTAACAATTTTATGATAGAATATTGTTCAGGGCCACAGACGCGGAAAAGTTAGTTTTAATCTTTAAAACCGTTTATTTTTTTGTAGAAATGTTTGCAGTCTGATGGGATAAGATGCATCATCTCGGTACGATTTGCAAGTTTTTTTGCAGCGATCATCTTACCATTGGGCCATAGCGTACTGATTAAAAAAAGTCTTCTATTTTGATTTTCGTGCTGTTTCGTCCGTCGTTTTTTTATATCAATCTTGTGCGTCAAATGAATCGTGCTGAAAGTAAGCAGGAAAGGTTAATCTATTTATAATATAATCAATCTTATTTTTAGCCAGTTTATTTTTGTCCGTCGATGCTTGTTTTTTTGTTAACAATTTTTTTTCCATCATATTGAGACTGAAAAAATCACGGGTGCTCATTTCCGTTACCACAAAAGGTATAATCTTTGCTGGTTTTTTAATGCTCACTCAGTTTGAGCAAAATCAGAGTCAAAATCACTATTGAAACCAACCAAGCGGATCGGTATTTTTCTGAAAAAAACCGAAATCTTAGAAGGTTATGAAAATGGGTTGGTTAACACAATTACAGTTATTAATTCCAGTTACTAGGTTTCTGTAGTTTAAAATATTTGACATATAGATAAATTTTATGTGCATAGTACGAATTTAAGCTTATTGAGGGTTGGTAGAATTTTGCATAACTACGTCCAATTGATGTAATACGAAAGACGATAAAATAAATAATACTGTAGTTGATGCATTTAAAATATTCATTAATGCAGTAAATAAGATTTATGTAATTTTTTGCATGAAATTTTTTAATTACTGTCTACTGAATTTTTATTACATTGTGTTATGCCGATCTAACATTTATATGCACTCTTTCCCAACTTTTTATTAATCCACACCATTTAATTAAAATAATCATAGTTTCTTTTATTGTTCCGCAGTATCTACTCGTTGTTTGAACTCTGGTAGCTATAAAGATGAGGTTTTAACTTTTCCATTCTAATCCTACTTACAAAAATCATTACGTCAGTTTTTTAGAACTATGAAAATAAGTGCGGTTTCATGAAATGTTTTCACAATAATATTTCGTTACTTTTTGAAATGCTTATAGGAGTGTTCTTGTTTCAATCATTTTTTCTTATAATTTGTATAAATTGATGTTGGTAAAAGTGGCGAGATAATTATTTTTTCTTGTATTTTGAATATTGTAAACATAAGTTGATATAACCCTGAGCTAAGAAAAGTGTGCTCATACACACGCATCAAAATTATTGTATGTGTTTTTTTGAATGATAATAAAAAATATTTGTTGATAATATGTACATAAAGTTAATTGTTTTTAGTATATTTCTAATCTAATGACTGTGTAATAAGTTATTTAGTGTTATCACTTATTAAATAATCAAAGAAGTGAACAATCATGAGAAATTGGTTACTTAGTGTAGAAACATGTTTTCTCTACAGTATTTTTCTCAATTTTATAAGATTTTTATCACGAAATTCTTAGAACTAGGAATGTGTCTCACTGGTTGTCTTTAAATCAGAGAGGAAGACAAAAAATATTTAATTTTAACAATAACGAATGGATGAGAACTCATAAAAGTTATGAACCAGGTTATATTCATAATACTATTCATGTTATAAAAGGACATAAAAATACAATGGGAAGACAATAACAAAAATTCCTAAATATCTATACTGTAGGGGAAATACAATTATTTAAAAACTGTTAATAAATTTGTTATGTAATAAACTTGGTGTAAATTATATAAAATACATATACATATATTATATATCTTTACCTCATGCAAGTATCTCTTGTACGTTAAATGACAATAATACCATCAATAAACCATTTATATAAACAAAGAACTTTCAATTATGTTAATCACAATTCCTCAATCCTTATTGTATCTTTGCATGTCACGAAAATGTAGCAAAATAAACGAAGTTTTGATACATAGCAAGAAAGACAAACCTAGATAGATTAATAGATGAGAAAGTTAGAGAAACGCCAAACAAGAAACAATAGGAACAGTAAATTCAATATAAGCATGTGCATAAAATGGTAATTCACAAACCATAGTACGAAGAGTACAAGAAGAAGAAATATATCGCACCTCTAGAAGAACAATGACGCAAATTAAGTGAGCTGTAATGTACAAAGAATGTACTCTAGTTTTATACAGTGCACTCAATTTCCGGAATTTTTCGAAAAAATTAGCTGTTACAACCTATAGAAGTCAATGGCTTTCCATTTGTGTCATTGTTCCACTGTGACTTTTAATATTTTTGGAACTATGACACAATTTAATGCAAAAATTAATATAATATTATAAATCCATATCAACATAACATACAACTTGAAGAAAATATCACTTGTACCGCCATCACATATGAAGGGATGTACCCACCATTGTCTTTTCCTATACTTCCCATGCATCCATGTCGAAATGATGGAAATTAACTATTGTCTCAGACTCTGAATCTAAATATTTTTTCTACAGCGGTAGTTTTGGCAATTGTTTCTGGTGACCTTCAGTATCAAGAATAGCCACGGCGACGTTGCCGGCGCGGTGTTGTCCCAATGGATATTATTGCTATAACAGTATCAATTTTTTTCTAATTTTGAATATATTGTTGTCTATGTTCTAAATAATAATAAACATCAAGATCTCGTCTATGTTCTCCAATCTAGATGATTTACGCTTTCTAATGAATTCAGACAAATATTTTAAAATGATAAGAATTTTATCTAAAATTTGGTTTGTGTCCTACTACTATTTATATACCAGAATAAATTTGTGTAAATAAATTATATTGTTGAATTGTTTTCATCTACAGCGCCATCCATTGAACAGAAATCAAAGAGAAGAAATTGATAACTGACAGAACTCTTTTCATTAAAGTTTACTTGTTCACTATATAGAAGCCTTGTTGTTGCGTTTTTTGGGAAACTTCCCTGTGAAGAGAGTGTAAGGTCACAAACCCCACGAATCTAACCACAACAGCGTCTTGTATAAAGGAATGCACTTACCTGTAAAATCCAGATGTCTATCCTCCGAAGTTCTGTGTGGCGGCGGTAACAATTTTTACTTTTCTTGCGGGTGCGAATAAGGTTTTATGTGTGAAAAATACGATGACAGTTCAACTTGATTTTTTCAACTATCTGACAGCAGTTGTCATCCAGACCACAGTATATTTTTTAGGTATACTGTATCCAGATAGAAGATCTAAATCCTAGAGATAAGTACACTCACTTTTGCCAGAGGACGCTGAGTGTTGCGGTTAAAAACAAATATAAGCGGCGCAAACAAGCCTTGTTCATATATGAGCGTAACGTTGTATTTAAACAAGGATAGACGTTGCTTTATTTGCTTGTATTTACCCTTATTCATGGAATAAAAATGGCAATAAAAGAACGAAGGAAGGTGATTATATTCCTGTTCTTTCCAAATTGATAGATATCAGAAGAAGAATTATTTATGGAATCTCAATGAATTTGCGGTATGATAAAACATTAAAACGAAATTAATTTATAATACTAGAAACATACGAATATTCACTATCTATCGTCCAGTAATGCTACTGATATTTGAGTGCTTTTTAAAAATGTTTTTTATCTTTAGCGCCATCCATTGACATGAAGTAAAAGAAAGAGAATCAATATCAGTCAAAACTTTATACCCTGAAGTTTTCTTGTACACGTTATCCTTGTTAATATACAACGCTACGCTCTAGTTATTCCATCAACGAAGAGTAATTCAGGGAGTTGGCTCACAGAGGGGGCTTTGAGGTGCCCATTCGTAAATTCAATTTAAATTTTACTATAAAACTTTTCGCGCGAATCCAGAAAGACAAACGTTGTCGGTTTGTGTAGACAAAGATGAGATTATGTCAAATAAAAAATGCAAAGAGTGTAATTGACCTTGAAAGGCCAATTTCTTATTTTGTCGGCTTCTGTAAAACCTATTACAAAAATTATGAAAAAGTAACCTTTATATTTAGTAATTATACATACTAAAATCTTTAACCTCTTATAAGAATTACTAATTAAAAATTTATGTTAAACAATGTAATTATAGTCAGAAGTCACAACATTTACTTATTGGTATTTCATCCAATTGTGGAGATCGTATCAATTCTCACTGTAAAATATCGTTTTGAAACTAGATTGGAGTATAGGGATCGTGCCGAACTATAGAGGCAGCACTTCTGTCGAAAGTAGAGCGCCCTGGTGTTGAATAAAAAAAACAAAGTGTTGTAAACAGTGAAAGAAATAACCTAAACCAAAGTTATATTCTATGTACTCAACAGACTTAGTTCAATTATTTGACTGCAATATTAATGATTATTACATACAATTAAATAAATGAAATTAATCTTCGTTACTTCTTTGTTTAGAATTAAAGTTTGTAGTCTTATATTAACTAGAATTATTCTCATACTGTTAACATTAAATATTCTCATGGATAATATAATAATCAAACTGTTAATTACTACTTGCAAACTGTTAACAAAAATGTGATAAAAAATAATTTTATGAAATGTTAAATAGTTTTAATCTAAAAATAAGTATTTTAAGTATATTGCAGCAGAATTTATTGTATATTCAAAAAAATACACAATAAAAAGCATTAATTTAAGTTATGGATAATTTACAATTTCTGGAAATATTTTTTTCTATTCAAAATTTAACATATATGTAAATGTAATTAGTAAAAATTTTCGGATGTTGTCTAACGTTATTATAATTTTTCTCTTGTTGATTTGTAAAGTTAATAAATTATGAAATTGACCCTTACTTCGTGGAATATGCTCATATTATTATTGGTTTTGCAATATCTATCAAGCTTCATACCACAAATACAATTTCATTAATGTGGAACTTTTGAAAAAAAATTTAAATCTGATTCTTTGATTCACTCTTTCAAGGTGTATTCTCACCGAAGCTATGTTATATGTTTCTTCTAGAGCAATATACCTTCGATGAAGCCATCACAAACACATATTATAGTTTTGAAAAAAAGTAATCAAAAACGCGTATATTGCAAAACCGATACTGTTTACCATTATTTTGTTTGTATTTTTTCCCGGCTGATGGCGTTACCGTCATCTTTGTCGATCACTATAGCTAGTGACAACTGTTCAAGACGCAGTCTATTATAATAAAGATATTAATCGTATACAGACCGGATATTTTGGAATGTAACAGAGATCTTTTAATATTGTAAAAGATGAATTTGTAGAGCTCTAAGAGCTTTAGGTTTGGATATAAATTGAGAAATATATCAATATGTAGATGCGCTGTGCTCGATAATTTTTTTTTCCATGGCAACGGATCTTTCAAATGTAGCTCTAGGGGATAGTGGGCAAGTTGGGACTGTTAAGGGGGGGTTATGAGGTATATTTTGTAGTAACTTTTATTCAATTTCATAACTTTCAATAACAATTAACAGATCAATGTTTGTTCTATAAGGGAGACTGGTTTACAATTTGAAATATATATACGAGTATTTGCAGTACTTAATAAAACACGCTTCAGCCTAGTTGGTTTATGAATATAATCTAATAAAGTTTCAGTGTGATTATAGTCTTGCTACAGTGGCGCCTCCTTAATTAATTGGCTTTGTACGGATAGTTTCAGATACGCAGATACAGTGCTCCTTACCTCTACCATTGTATATAGATGGGACTATCTTTATGCATGCCTCTACCGTCCATACTCATACCTTTAGACAAAGAATTCGTGTTTGGTTATCTAAGATCATACCTTTTTGCCGGCACTGAAAATGACCACAAAAGATCTTTAACAGTAATATATTTGTTACTTTTTGAATGTATTCTGGCTGTCTTAAACATCATAAATATCAGAAGACGAATTATCAATAAAATCAAAATGTTTCAAAGATGATAATATATCAAAAGGGATTGAATTTATATTAGAAATAATATAGAGCTTTGCCATCTATCGCCAAGTGACGTTACTCAAAATTGTAGAATATAGGTCACTGCATAAGCCACCCTAAAAACAGTAGATATCCTAAAATTTACCCGTGGAGTAGCAATTCAAAATCACTTACTACAATAATTATTTTATTGAAGGAAACTATAATCTGGAGTTTTTTTCTGAAATATATTCGTGATAATTTTTAAGATAATGTGGTGGCTTTAAGAATCATTTTGAATTTTTAGAAATTTTTGATAGCAATTTTATATGCACATAAATGTAAGACTCCCTAGATACACACTGTTAATGGGGATTTGGTCAACACATTTTCTAGTGAAAAAAAAGATCCACAGATGTCTCTAGCACCCGTGATACAAATATTTCATTCGAGTTCAAATCTGTTTATTTTTTGTTTATAGAGTTCTGTGGTCTCCTGTTGGATCATTATTAGATATAGCTATGAACATTAATTATTACTTTTAAATGTTCTTACAAAATACCACACTGGTGTAGTCCCTGTATCCTACTATGTCTAAGCCATGTGGGAAAGTTAAAATGTTGAGGTATGCGCAGGGATTTCTTACCATTATTTTTTGAGGCTAGTCTTATCTAGACCATTGGCGATTGTTTTTGTGTGAGCCGCAATCTAGAATTATCCAGAAAAAAATGCACTTAATATATAAAATTTTCCGACCAGCGGGAAAAGTCAGTTTATAATTTGATCTCGTGAAATAAAGAGTGAACAAGTGAATATGTAAATTAAGTCTTAGTAAATAAACAGTAGTGAAGTGTTTATATAAATTAGTGTAAGTGAATATAGTGAATTACTGAATAGTTTAGTGAATAAATAAATTGAATAGATGAGGCTTTTACTTGATGAAGATCCATACTGAACGATGAAATAAAACAATATAATTTGTTTAAATCTTCATATATTTGAACTAATGTTCAATTTAAACTTGTTGACGCGTTTCACTAACACAGTAGCTTTGTCAAAACGAATGAAGGTAAAATATAAAAATGTCTTAATATATACAGTGCTAAATCTATTTACTAAAGTTAACAATGGTATTGAAAGAAATTACCTGGAAATTCATTCACTACAAACATTCCTAAGCTATCTTCTAGGTAAAGAGGTTCAATAAAGGAGACTGATTGATATCTATTTGGTCGTTAAGGAGATTACCTGAATATTTATTTTTGTTAATCTCTAGGGATTCTAATAAATTTAAACTAAAGGATTTACCGACTACATGGAGAATTTCAAAATTTGGGTCGAGAATGTGTTGGTTTTCTAATAAATGATTTGAATAGTTAGAATCTAATTTTTTGTTGTCATAGCTACGTTTGTGTTCCGAAATTCTAGTTTTAAAATTTCTAAAAGTTCTACCGATATAAATTTTATCACAATTGTCATTACCACATTTTAATTTATAAACTCCTGATTTGTTTAATTTTGAAGATTTAGATTTATTATTTTTAATGAATTTGGATAAATTGTGATCAGTTTTAAAGGAAATATTCATGTCTAAAGTTTCTAAAAATGATTTAATTTTTAAGGATGGTGTTCCAAAGTATGTTAAGCTTTTAAATTGTCTATTATTTTTATCTGAAGGGAATACTTGTTCCAAAGTCTGTTTTTTTATCTTTTTATTTATGATATTGTCAATCAAATTTGGATCGTAATTATTATTAACTGCTATTTGTTTTATGATATTTAATTCTTTGATATAATTATTAATATTTAATGGGACTGTTAAGAGTCTGTGTATCATACTATTGAAAGCTGCTAGTTTATGACTGAATGGGTGGACCGAACTATTATGAATTGTAATATCTGTATGTGATGGTTTATGAAATATAGAAAAATCATGTTTATTATTTATATTTGAAATAGTAAGGTCTAGAAAGTTTATAGACTTATTTTGTTCAAGTTCTACGGTAAATTTGATATTATTGTGAATCGAGTTTATGTAAGTAATGAAGCTCTCTAATTGTCTATTTGTACCGATGAAGCTAGCTAAAATGTCGTCCACATATCGGTGCCAGTACATAAATTTTTTACTAAGGGTGTGTTCATGAATTATTTTTTCTATATTATCCATGAATATTTCTGCTAGTAGGCGGCTGAGAGGGTTGCCCATAATCAAACCATCTTTACTGCTATAAACCTCTCCATTAAAATGAAAATAATTTTGATTCAAACACACTTTTAATAAAGTAATGATATCAGAGTGAATTATAGGATTAACATTATTGTATGTGAGCAAGTTATCAACAAGAGTTATAGTTTCTTTAGGAGGTATACTAGGGAATAGATTTGTTACATCGAACGATATGAATTTAGAATTATGGAGTAGTATTATATCTTGAATATTAATAATTAATTCCGTTGAGTTTTTAACTGAAAATCGAGGTATGAATGAACAATATTTAGAAATGACATCTATGAGAATCTTTGAAATTTTGAATGAAGGTGCTGTGAAATAAGAAACAACTGGCCTGATAGGGTACCCCTCTTTATGGAGTTTAATTAATGAATAAAGTTCAGGGTGTTGCGGATTGGGTAAAAATAATTTATATTTTTCTTTATCGTTAATTATTGATTCAACGTTATCTACTGCTAATTTTATTTCTCTCTGAAATTTATTAGTTGGGTCTTTTTTAAGGGTCTCAAAATTGCTTGCCTGAATAAAATTGTTGGTTTTTAATAAATAATCTTCTTTAGCTAATGCTATTACCGTATTTCCTTTATCTGCTTTTGTGAAAATAAGACTATTTGACTTAAACAAATCAGGAGTTTATAAATTAAAATGTGGTAATGACAATTGTGATAAAATTTATATCGGTAGAACTTTTAGAAATTTTAAAACTAGAATTTCGGAACACAAACGTAGCTATGACAACAAAAAATTAGATTCTAACTATTCAAATCATTTATTAGAAAACCAACACATTTTCGACCCAAATTTTGAAATTCTCCATGTAGTCGGTAAATCCTCTAGTTTAAATTTATTAGAAGCCCTAGAGATTAACAAAAATAAATATTCAGGTAATCTCCTTAACGACCAAATAGATATCAATCAGTCTCCTTTATTGAACCTCTTTACCTAGAAGATAGCTTAGGAATGTTTGTAGTGAATGAATTTCCAGGTAATATCTTTCAATACCATTGTTAACCTTAGTAAATAGATTTAGCACTGTATATATTGAGACATTTTTATATTTTACCTTCATCCGTTTTGACAAAGCTACTGTGTTAGTGAAACGCGTCAACAAGTTTAAATTGAACATTAGTTCAAATATATGAAGATTTGAACAAACTATATTGTTTTATTTCATCGTTCAATAAATAAATTAACTGAGTAGACGTACCGTTTGAATAAATTTATCCAACCGATCGTAATAAAAACTTTTAAATAAATAATAAAAACATTACATTGGTTTCAGAAGTAGGATAATATAAATAAATCGTAAACATCATGGCCAAGGGACTAAGTGACCTGCAAGTGACGGAAGTAAGAACATAATTGGAAAATCACGGAAACATCCGGTAAGAAAAGTGAATTAGTAGAAAGACTCAAAGTTGCACTGGAAAATGACGGCTTGGATCCAAAAACATTCTTATTCAAAGACGAGATTTCCACCTTAATATCGTAAATTTCTGCCATAGAAAAGAAAATTTCAACTATGATGAACGATATTTCTGCTATGAAAAACAAGATTTCTACTAATATGGACGAGAAGATTTCCTCTGTGAAGAACGATATTTCTGCCGATATCGTATCGTTGAAAAATGACATTGCCGCTGATGTGGAAAATAAAATTTCGTCTTTCAAATCGGATATTGAGAATGAAATCACAACTTTGGACGAGAAAATGGAGAATAAGATGACAACGATGGACGAAAAAATCAAGGAGTTAGAGAGAAACATAACAGATTCAAGAACACAAGACACACCAGCAGAAGAAAAGATCGAGCAAATAAAACCTTGCAAGCCGGAAGTAATTACCAAAGTGAAAGATATTCGCATTTTCACCCGAGTCAAGGCTTCAACGTTCGACGGAACAACGTCGTGGACCAATGACGTAAAACAGTTTGAAGCAGCCGCTAGAGTGAATACTAGGTCCGATAAGGAGAAAGCAGTTAGGCGTACTGCAAACGATACCTCTGAAAGAAACGGATGATTTCGAACAGCTTAAGCAGAGGTTGGACATGCGATATGGTCCCGAATATCTAGAATATTTGTACCAATCCCAGCTGAAGAACCGTAGACAGAAATGGGATGATCTCCTTCAAGAGTATGAAGTGGATATTGGCCGACTCGTTCGATTTGCTTATTCATCAGCACAAGAGAACATGATGTCTGGGCATTCAGGCCTTCATGGATGGTTTACGTGATCCCGATACATTTAGCCCATCCCAAAACACTAATTGACGCATTGATAGCTGCTCTTGAATATGAAGCAGCAACGAAGGTTTCGGATTATAACAAAGTAAGGACCATCCGAGGAGAAGACGACGAGGACAGATTTGACCAGATCGTCACTTTGATAAAAAGTATGATGGACAAGAAGCCGAGAAAGATCAGATGCTGGAATTGTGGCGAGCTAGGGAATGTACCCAGTTCGTGTGAGCGCCCCAAACCAAGAACCCCAGTCACAGGAAAATTAAAACGGGTTGGCTTCGAGAGGGCAGCACCGACCTATGATCGTTCAAAGACCCTCTCATACTGATAGCTTCTCTCAGATGTCGCAACGATAGTGTATATGTAGATTGCGAAGTGAGTGGCAAGAGATAATTTATGCTGGTAGACATTGGAGCACCTAGAACCATTATACGACCAGATATAATAAACTCCAAGAAGAAGCATTTACCAACGAAACTGGGACTGCGGACCGCCACAGGTGAGAGCGCCAACGTGCACGGAGAGACACAAATCCAATTGGGAATGGGCGCAGAAAAATTCACGCATACGGTAATCGTAGCTGACATTGAAGAAGACGTGATTCTGGGAATGAACGTAATGAATCTACATGGTTTCCAATTGGACTAGAAACAGAACAATTGAAGTGGGTTCCGAGAAGGTATTCCTTCATCCATATGAAGGCAGCACGGGGTTGGCAGCTGCATAGGAGGATACCGTTCTATCTGCACGAAGCGAAACCATGATAGTAGCGCGGCTACAGGGAATCATGGAAAAAGGTACACCGGTTATGATTGAGGCAAGGAACCACAACGAAAAGGTTGGCAGAGGAGTACTAAATGGAAAAGGATTGGTTACGTCGGTGAAGGTGTAATATACGTGAAGGATTATGCAATTACAATCAAGAAAGAAACCCAGATGGGATTCTGCGTACCAGTGACGTCTATAGTACGCCAAACAACGGCAACCGACAATTCCGATGCCAGATTCGAACATATGTTATCAGTAGCTGGTCAATCCTTGAATCGAGCTGAGAAAAGGATAATGAGAGAATTTCTCTTGCAGTATCGAGATCTATTCGTACCAAAAGGAGGGTTCAAACCTTTAAGCCTTCAAACACGAAATCGATACTGTTAATGCCAAGCCAATTAGACAATCAGCTCGAAGACTACCACGAGCGAAGAGAGAGGAAGCTGGAAGAATAATTCGGGAGATGGCAGAAGAAAAAGTAATAGAACCATCTACCAGTCATTGGATGTCTCCAATAGTGCTCGTCAAGAAAAAGGATGAAACTTCGAAATTCTGCGTGGACTATCGCCAGCTAAACAATGTAACGAATAAAGCCATGTTCCTCTGCCTCGAATCGCCAATACGCTAGATACTTTTGCCGGCAGCAAACTGTTTTCCACCTTGGACCTGAAGTTTGGTTATTGGCAAGTAGAAATGGACCCCGAAGACAAAGAGAAGACTGCTTTTATCACCCGATCTGAATTATGGCAATTCGACGTCATGCCATTGGCGCTCTGTAATGCGCCCGCGACATTTGGAAGACTCATGGATAATGTCTTGGGAGGGATGTCTTGAAAGACGTGTCTGGTCTATTTGGACGACATCGTAGTACTGGGGAAGACATTTGACGAACACCTGAAGAATTTGGAAGATGTATTCAAACGACTCGAAGCTGTTCCAAAACCGAGTCAACTATCTAGGTGATATAGTGAGCAATGAAGGAGTGGCGGTGGATCCAGAGCAAATTGCTTCTATTCAGCAAATGGCCGCAACCAATCGACAAACATCAAACTATGAGCTTCCTTAGACTTTGCACGTACTATAGAAGATTTATCAGGAAGTTTGAAGATATTGCCAAGTCCCTAACTCAACTTACTGAAGAAACAAGAGCTTTCTAATGGGACGAAGACTGTCAAACGGTTTTTAAAATCTTGAAGAGGCATTTAACCATGGCGCCGATATTATGATATCCATTCAGGGGGAGACTTTGTTCTTGACACTGACGTAGACAACGTAGGAATGGGAGGAGTGCTCTCACAGATACAAGGAGGACAAGAAAGGCTGCTGGGATATTTCAGTAAAGTCTTCTCCAACCCAGAACAAAACAACTGCGTCACAAGAGGAAAACTGTTGGCGGTAGTGAAGTCCAATACTTTTACCAGTATCTCTATAGTAGGAAGTTCCTAATCCGGATTGATCATGCAGCACTCAAGTGGTGGATGCAGTTCCTTAATCTCGAGGGCCAGATCGCTAGATAGATTAAACGACTTCAAAATTACGATTTCAACATCGAACTCCGAGCTGGTGTGAGTCACTGAAATTCCGACTCCCTGTCCAGACAGCCGTGGGCAACAGACTGCTCCCACTGCAACAAGGCGGGATCTAGGGAGGCTGTAGTTTCGAGAACTACTGTAGTCATCGAAGAATGAGCACCCACCAGGATAATAGAAGATAAGGAGTATGATCATCAGCTAAAGACGATTCGGCAATGGAAGGAAGAAAATCGGCGACCCACATGGCAAGAAGTGACAAGATTTTCACCGACACTCAAGGTATATTGGGCTCAGTGGGACTCACTTGTCCTGGAAGAAGGACTATTGAAAAGAGTCCTTGAAAACGATGTAAAATATCGAGTAT
This sequence comes from Galeruca laticollis, assembly GCA_963921935.1. NCBI lineage: Eukaryota > Metazoa > Arthropoda > Insecta > Coleoptera > Chrysomelidae > Galeruca > Galeruca laticollis. Next base: position 216,087,253 of record OY998180.1, on the reverse strand, counting down.
TATATATCTACTCTTATTTTTAATAATATTTTTTAAGATGTTAAAAATTTCGGGTCCCATCGGGGTCCCAAACGAGCGTTATATAAAAATATTTGGGCAGTGATCATCTAGCGAGTCCCTAATCTATGATATGCATATCATCCATTTGAACTATAATATATTCAATGGTCAATATATGCCACCTTTTATAAAAAAAATTTTCACATTGTATTCCACAGGTTCCTAGAGTGTAGAAAATCAATAAATCAATATTACTCCTTCATGTGATAGATTGTCCTTACCACTTGTTACTATACAATTGTCCGTTTTTAAATGGAAAAAAATATTCGAACACAAATTTCAAAAATAATATGTAGGTACTTGTATATCACTGTGCATGACTGAAAAAAAAGGTTTATTGTTTGTAAACACCAATAAAAACCAATATTTTTTTGATTTAATATGACACACAATTAAGAAAACTTCAATTTTTATAATGTTTTGCTACTTTTTTACCAGTGTTCGAGATTCTTTTTTTTACCTTATTAAATTATATATTCAAGGTATTCATTCTATTTAATAAACTGTTTTTTCGCGATTCAATGCAGTTAAATCTGTACATATTTACCACCATCTGGTGTTGCGCATGTTTCTAATCCAAACATGCGACAATTACGCTTAGTAATAAGTAAGCCGCCGGCCGAGAAGATATAATATATTAGTGCTAAAAAAATATTCTGTTCCTTTCGAAAACACGCAAAACCCACAAAATCGCTAGTTAAGAAACGACAATGGCTGACCCATGTATAATATTCGCTTACGTTGTATTTCTTTTAAAAACTATATAAATGAATAATCATGTAATAAAGAGAAAGATTGTTTGTAACTTGCATATAATAAACGTCTTAAACAGTAATTTTTTAGTTTTTAAAAAGTATTTTTCGTAGTGAGGAAATATCATTCGCTAATACATCTTTCAAAGGAACTACAAGACGCAGATATTGAAGACTTAGGTAAGTACATTTTCAACAGTCATCTTGTAATTATTCAAAAAATCTCTCACCCATCGTTTTACTAAATTCCAAAGTGTTAATAAACTCTAATTAAATTTTTTCATGATCTTAGATTTAAAGTCCTTACAAAGAAGTACTTTATTGACTAGGATTGTGAAAAACCTTATTTCATAAACGGTATCAGGAAAAACTGAATTTCTCTGAATTAACATCTGTGCGTAAATAATTTAAGCAATTCAAAGAAAATGACATATTTGAATTTGATTTGTACGTGATGATAATTAAATCCAAAATTCTCCTGTTTATAGTTAATCATCCTAGTTTTGAATAATTTTTTGAGAAATATTCCCATAAATCTTTACCGGAGGAGAGAAAACGAACTATGGGTAAATGTTATGTTTTTCAAAAATTGAACGGAATTTTCTTGCATACTAATGTGGCTGATATCTACTTTTGATGATTAAAATTTTGAACGAAAACATTCCAGACAAACCGTATTTAATTCCCTTTAAAGAATTAGAGGAAACAAACAATTTAACTATGAGTAGGTTAACAAACTTCCTCCCAGTCAATGCTGTATCAGTCAATTGTACAGTTCTAGTGCTTCCGGATGACGCCGCATACAAGTTAGAAGCTGCTAACTAATTGGGAGATTCCTTAATCCCAACTTAATTCATTGCATTTGTGTGTCCCATGGGATGATTCGAATTGCAGAAGAAATGAGAAGTCAGCTTCCGTTGGTGAATGATTTTATGAAAAAAGTTTTCTCAAAGGGTCCCTTGACGGCGTAGATATATAAAGAAAATTTTCCTGGCATCACTTTTCTACTTAAACTCGTAATTAGAAGGTAGGGAGCGTGGCTCCAAGCAGTTTAATTTCACTTTCGACACTGCAATGGAATAAAATTGGTAATGTTAGAATTTGATGATTTTTTCAAAATCTATTCAAGAAAAGAATCTAAAACTCACTTCAATAGCAATTATTAATTAAAAGTAACCGCAAATACCTTGATAGAAGCACAAGAAGTGAATCCATGGAAGTCTGTTAAATCCCGAGATGAATAAATCAAGAGTGGAAAATCCAATCACAACCTGGAAAATAATTTGAAAAATCAAATTTTAGCAGTTTTCCGAAAAGGCAAATATTTATTACACTTCTTACATTTGCTCCGATTGCATCTGTCGATGTTAATCTTTTATTTTAAATACTTATATAATATGATAATTTATTCAGACGAAAGTATACAAAAGATAGATAGATATAATAAAAGTGTAGGTATTGGTAGTATCGGTGGTGTCTTGGAATCGCGAATTCAGTGGAAAGGATCAATTACACAAAGTTATATTTTATATCAGTGTGCAGCTGGAAAAATTGTAACAGAAGCAATTGAAAGTGAAATCTGTACGATAATGAGCTGCAGTTTTTTTATTCCAAAACAAAACACTTAGGCAGACTTTCTTTGGTGTTGGTGACATGCCACCAGTGGCGTACCTAATATAATTGAAGGTTATTAATGTAGCTGTGTGCGTTTTATTTGTGGATATGTTTATCAAGATTACACAAGAGCCCCATGAAACGGTATATATATATATATATATATATATATATATATATATATATATAATAAACAACAAATAGATTGGTGGGTATTGCACGCAAATAGAAGAAGGGGCTACTGAAAAGAGTGGTAACCGCGGACATGCATGTTTCTGGCTCATTAGCCGTCATCGGTACGGTACAACCAAGAAAAGATGTGAAACATGGGAGCAAAGGTGTTGAATGAAACATGAGAAAATATAACAGAATTCAGCAGGATAGTCAAACACAACATTTGTGTCAGTAATATTAGAAGCTCTCGAATATTCGAGACAACAACCAACATAGACACGGAGGTTCATATAACACTCCCGTCTGAAACTTCCGACCCAGATTAATGAAATAACAACAAGATCTACGAATAGTGCGTGACATATGAACAATAAACAACGAATATATTGGTGGGTATTGCACGCAAATAGAAGAAGGGGCTACTGAAAAGAGTGGTAACCGCAGAAATGCATGTTTCTGGCTCATTAGCTGTCATCGGTACGGTACAACCAAGGAAAGATGTAAAACATGGGAGCAAAGGTGTTAAATGAAACATGAAAAAATATAACAGAATTCAGCAGGATAGTCAAACACAACATTTGTGTCAATAATATTAGAAGATCTCGAATATTCGAGACAACAACCAACATAGATACGGAGGTGCATATAACACTCCCTCCTTCTATTTGCGTGCAATACCCACCAATTTATTCGTTGTTTATTGTTCATATGTCACGCACTATTCGTGGATCTTGTTGTTATTTCATTTATCTGGGTCGGAAGTTTCAGACGGAAGTGTTATATGCACCTCCGTGTCTATGTTGGTTGTTGTCTCGAATATTCGAGATCTTCTAATATTACTGACACAAATGTTGTGTTTGACTATACTGCTGAATTCTGTTATATTTTCTCATGTTTCATTCAACACCTTTGCTCCCATGTTTTACATCATTTCTTGGTTGTACCGTACCGATGACAGCTAATAAGCCAGAAACATGCATGTCTGCGGTTACCACTCTTTTCAGTAGCCCCTTCTTCTATTTGCGTGCAATACCCACCAATCTATTCGTTGTTTATTGTTCATATGTCACGCACTATTCGTAGATCGTAGATATATATATATATATATATATATATATATATATATATATATATATATATATGTATATATATATATATATATATATATATATATATATATAAATAATTAAATATGAATGTATCTCGAATAATGATTCACTGTCCAAGATAGAGATACTCATAAATAATTAAACTGCAGAATTAAAATCTGAAATACAAAGCCTTCGAGATAGCCTAAATAATAAATTGAAAGAATTGGGGAAAAATGCAATAATATAGAACATAAAATCGTCGAAATCGAACGCTTCAACAAAAGGAACAATATTGTCATTTTTGGTATAGAAGCAAACAAAGATAATGTACTCGAAGTTACTACTGAAAAGCTGAACGAAATATTTAACTGCAACTTATCTACGAAAGACGTGAACAACATATAACTCACCGGAAAAAGGTACAATCATCTTAGAGTTTATCTATAACTTACTAAAATTGAAAATTTTTTAAAACATAAAGAAATTACGAGGCACCGGTATTTCTGTATCTCCCAAGACCTGAAGATGGAGCTACAAATAAAATCTTGGTAAAACAGTCAAAGAGTGTCAGAGTGAATAATTATGAAGCATATATGAAGAATCATAAATTAGAGGTCAATGGTACACTCCAGAAGAACTATGGAGCGGCAAAAAAGAATTTGAATCTGATGAATTACTACCTAAAGCGAACAATGCATCTCCCACCCCATGTGCTGTTCACAAAATAGATTTCAAGCTGGATTCCATTGTAAATGTAGAAAAAAATCCGAGAGACATAGAGGAATTAGCAAAAGAAGAGACTCCCAAGAATACGAAGACAACGGTAAATCAACAACGCCTACTATACAAGCCAAAAACACAACCAACATTGGCCGTGCTACAAGGAACAAATCGACTCCAAGTAGCAAATGATATTTTTAAAAACTTGATACAGCAAGAATATTAACTAACATCAAATCATTTCTCAATCACAATTCTATTATTTTCCAGTATAATATTTTCCAATGATAGTACTTGTTTAAGCATTGATGCCAAATAATCTCATCTTAAACTCTCGGACTAATATTTATTAAAATACATGTATCGATAAGAAACTAGCAACGTTTCGAGAGCCAGCGAATGAGTATTTTCCTCCATGCATTGTTGATATTTCTTGAAAATGGCATGTTATATCTATATAAGTGAGCGCTCTGAAATGAATCCATGAATTAGGGATTTCAAAGTAGGAAAAATAAGAAATTTTGTGTTATAAAATGCAGACCAAGCTAAATGAGTACTGAAAGTCAATAGTTGTCAGTGCAACTTCAAAATAATACATAATAATATTCGAAGCATAGCTAAAAACCTGGCTGAATATATAATATTTCTGGAGGAATTTATAATATTTCTGGAGGAATTGGACTCCCCAATAGACTGCATAGTACTTACAGGAACTAGAATTATAGATGACATTGGAGTGTATAATATTGTGAAGGCTATACAACTCTCTATAATTTTGGAAACTCAAGTAGTAGTTTTTATTAAATCGAATTTGTACCACTCTCACCAAGAAATCTACTCCAATTGACGGTGACTGTTGGTAAATAAGTTATTATTATGAATGCTTTTCACAGACTACCTTGTAATACTCAAATCGAATCGTTTATTGAATACCTGGATAATATGTTAAAAAATCACAAAAAGAACTTCAAATACAGTGTGTTTATCGGAGATATAAACATCGACTTGATTGAAAATATAGAAAATTCACAGATTTACCTGGACAGATCCTCGAAATTCATAAAAGTTAAAAATGAAGATATAAAGATGAAACCATGGGTTACTGAATCATTACTGGAATCCATTAATAAAAAGAATACTGCGTATGCTAGATTAAAGAAAAATCCACAATATGAAATTTTAGAAACTGAATATAATACTTACAAAAAAAATACTTGAGAAGGCAATTAAAGACACAAAAATGAAATAATATAAAAATATCTACAGACTGAGGATGGAAATCAAACTTGCCATCCAATTATAATCTCTGAAACAATCAACTCATTCTTTAGCAATGTAGGTGCAAATCTAGCAAAAAATATTAAACAGGACAGATATTATACGGAAACTAAAATTAAATCAGATCACACTTTCCCACTGACGCAAATGAAATACAAGAAACTATTTCGCAGTTGAAAAATAAAAAATCACCATGACCTGATGGCTCTAAATCAGAAACTCATATCAAGTTACATAGCCAAACCTCTAAGTTATATAATCAATAAATCCTTGTCAAGCGGTCACTTTCCTTCTGCTTTCAAAATGTCAACTGTGGTACCTATTTACAAAACCTTTGGAAAGGTTAGCTGTTATAGTTCTGCCTCTTTCAGCAGAAGTGGTAGCTCGTACTTATTTTACACCTTTTGGACCATATACTTTTGGGCACTTTTTTGGACTACAGTATTTCCAGTTTCGTCTATATTGAAAATTCTGCTTGGTTCAATTTTGTTTCCATCACATCTTTTCAAATCATTAAAAACCGACAAACTTCTTCTTTATTAAAAGAATTAATTCTGTTGGTACTTGTAGCTTCAGGTTACCTGAGTGATACGTTTCGATGTTGATTCAAAAAGAGAATCTTTGCCTGCAAGTTGTAATTGTTTATGGAACCGGTTCGGTAATAATTTTCTTGCCAACTACACAGAATGATATGAAGGAAAGAATACGAGAAGCATTTCAGAGACTGCAATGTTGTATTGATGTTTTGGGTGTTCATTTCAAACATTTTTAATTTACAGTTCACCTTTGACTGATGTTTTGTAAAAGAATTTGTCCTACTGCCATTTTTCGATACTTTACTCCTTTCAATTAATAATGCATTCCTATTCAGGTAGCCGACGAGTGCACACGCATTTTGTACTATCTGGGTAATTTACGTTATCTTCGTGTTAATTTCATATTAAGCTTTTTTATTCTATTGATAATTGTTAAAACTAAATATCAAAATGTGAATATTATAAACCAATTAGTGACCGTTTTGTTTTTCGATTTGTGATATTATCATCAACAAATAAATCAAGAATTATTCCAGTGTCGTAGCAGTACAACAGGTAACAGCTATTTTCCTACTATTTAATTCACAGGGTCCTTTTGGACTTCTGTTCCTCTTTCAATTTCAATCATCGTGGTTTTGGCATCCAGGACCACTTGCATAATGGCAACTACCACCCAAACATCCTTATCTCAACAAAATTCATTTCATATCACAAAATCATACGTTGATGCAACTTTAACAAAACCCCCACCACCTACGTTCCCTAAACGCGAGCAAGCAATTGTCTTGCACTCTATTCCGAACACCGTTTTATTCGAATACATAAAAGCTATAGGAGACATCGTCTCCCCCAAAAATATCACATTTGCATCGAGAATCTCCAATAACCGTATCTGTATATATCTATCTTCAACAGCAATTCTAGATGATCTTCTTCAAACTCATCAGAACATTTACATCAATTCCACAATAATTCCTATTCGACGACTTATTTCGCCTGCTAAACGTATTTTAATATCGAATGTTTCTCCCACTATCCCCCATTCCGTTATTGAAAAAGCTCTCAAGGACATCGGACTGCAAATAGCCTCTCCTGTTTCATTTGTTAAATGTGGCGCACAAGGAGATGAATACGCTCACATCATGAGCTTCCGCAGAATTACTTACGTTATCCCTGATAATGATAACTTTAACATACAAACCTCAATTCTTATTACTCACGAGGACACTCCGTATCGTATATTCGTTTCCACTGACAAATTGGTGTGTTTTCTATGTAAACAGAGCGGACACACCGCCGACACTTGCACCAACACTCCATCGTCACAGCTACAAAACGAAATATCCTCCCATCCCCCCTCGCTATCACAATTACCTGCTACTACTTCAGTCAGTGGCATTCCTTCATCCCTCTTTTCACCTTCCGAACCCCGATCGGATATTATATCAACAGCCGACCCTACCCATGTAGAACCACTGCCTAACCCTATATTGCCTCCCTTGGCCCATGGACAAAAAAGAGGTATTTCCTCTGACAGCAATGTTAATACCCCCAATCAACTATCACCCACGGAATCCCCATCACCAACAGACAACCAAATGCCTCCCCCCTCTTATACAACATCCCAAAACACAGTTAAGCACGTTAAGAAAAAACCTAAAAATCTAGCTCCTGAACGTCACAAACTTACACCCAACTCTCAAACCTCTATACAGGACCTCTATAAGATCAACCCATCCAAATTCACACTCTCTGAATTGCAGTTCACAGCGTTTTTAGAAAACTCATACGCTAGTTCAGATCCTCTTAACGAAGCCTTGGAATTTACTTCTAATATCCAGGGACTGTTAAGTGATTTATCACTTCTTTACTCTGAAACAAAAGAAAGATCTCTTAAAAACCGCCTCACACGACTACAGAAAAAACTTAAAAGACAACTTAATCCCGAGGAGCTCTCTGATAATAAAAGCGTTTCTTCTGATAGCCAAACTGATGACGAGCTCAATTATCCTCTCTCACAACTCTCTTAACAACTAACTTCTTAAGCCATTCAAAGTTATCCAATGGAATTGTGATGGATTCTTTCCTCGCTTGGAAAGAATTCAACAAATAATAACAGACGAACAACCTGATATCCTGTGTTTACAAGAAACCAACTCAAAAATAGATAGACTCCCTAAACTAAAAAACTACGAAGGTTACCATTATGTTCGCACCAACTGCGCAAGGGCTAGTGGGGGCACCTCAATTTTCATATCTGGAGAACTATTCTCCACTCCCCTCCATATCACTACTGATCTTGAAGCTATTGCAGTTTCCACCTGGTGTCCAAATAAACTCACTATCTGCAGCTTATATATCCCTCCTAATTACCCTTTAAAAGAAATAGAACTTCTAAACCTAATTTACCAACTCCCCCAACCTTACATTCTAGTAGGTGACTTTAACGCCCACAATACAATGTGGGGATCCAATTACACCATCGGCAAAGGGAAAACCGTCGAAAATGTGATCAATTGTACAGGTTCTTGCCTGCTTAACACCGGTTCTAATACACACCTGAATTTCTCCTCTGGTACCTTCTCCTCTATTGATCTTAGTCTTAGTGACCCTAAACTTGCTCCTTTACTAAACTGGCATACGGCTAATGATCTTTATGATAGCAACCACTATCCCATTATTATATCCTCCAATATCCCCAGCCATAATGATACTTTATCCAGATGGTATTGGCGCTTAAACACTGCCGACTGGACTAGTTATACGTCTCAATCTGAAACCAACTTATCTGCATTATCTTTCTCAGTTAATATGAACGATAACATCCTAAAAATTACAGATGCTATACTTTCAGCTGCCAGTCTGCATATTGGTAAAAATATTATTTCACATAAACAAAAAACAGTGCCATGGTGGAGCTCCTGCTGTGCAAGTGCAATAAATCAACAAAAAATGGCACTAAATATGTATCGTAGGCATAAGACACAAGAAAATCTTACTAATCTCAAAAGAACCAGAGCCAAAACACGTTATATCGTAAAACAATGTAAAAAATATTCCTGGAGAAATTATGTATCCTCCATAAATGTGAACACAAATCCCTCCCAACTTTGGAATAAAATTAGGCAAATACAAGGAAACAATTCGAATTTCAAAATTCCCTGTCTTATCTATAATAATACAGTAGTCAATAAAAATGAAGAAATCAGCAATATACTGGCAAAAACCTTTGAATTAAAATTTCAAAGTAAAGTTAATTCTACACTTACTTATTCAGATAAAGCTCCTTCCCCATGTACTGTGTCAAAATCTCGAGATATTACTTCTCTTAACTGCCCATTCTCTTACTCAGAACTTTCCTTAGCTCTCAATAGCTGCAAAAATACTGCCTCTGGTCCTGATGACATCCCGTATATATTTCTAAAAAAACTTTCCAACACAGGTTTAAGTAAGCTCCTAGAAATTTACAATTTAATATGGTCCACCAACCAATTCCCTAGCCTATGGCGGACATCTACGATAATTCCCATTAAAAAACCTGAACAGGCTACTACCTCTCCAAACTCTTTCCGACCTATATCACTAACTTGTACTATGTGTAAATTATTAGAAAAGATGGTTAATAAGCGGCTCCTCTGGTTTCTTGATAAATATAATGTTATCTCAAAAGAACAATCAGGATTTCGACGTAATAGATAGACTCAAGACAACCTAGTCCTTCTTCAATCTCATATCTCTGGGGCAATAAACAGAAAACAAGAAGTCATTGCAGCTATATTCGATATTGACGGCGCTTTTGACACTGTTAGCAGACAGTCAATACTAAATAAATTAACGTTACTTAATATCTCCGGACACATATACCATTTTATTCAAAATTTCCTATCTTCAAGATCATTCAAAGTCTTTGCTAATGGTATTTTCTCGTCAACCTATGGCCAGAGGGATGGAGTTCCCCAAGGGTCGGTTATAAGCCCCACTCTATTCAATCTGGCTATCAACGATCTTTGCTCTGATCTCCTTCCTCCCATCAAGTATGCCTTATATGCAGACGATCTAGTTGTTTACAGTCATGGCATGTCTATGACGACCACATCTAATCTAATTCAGTCAGCAGTAAACACACTAAGTAAAAAAGTAAGTCACTTAGGATTAACTTTTTCGCAAACAAAATCTAAAATTATTAAATTTGGTAGACGACCACCCTCACAATCTCCTAGTATCTTCATTAATAACGTACATCTTCCCGTCGTGGATCACTGTAAAATACTAGGCCTAACATTTGACTCTCGTCTCAACTGGAAACAACATATTCGAGAAATCAAAGGCGACTGCTTCAAAAGAATGAACATTATTAAAACACTCTCGCATTACCACTGGGGAGCAGACGAAAATTCTCTTCTTAAAATATACAGGGCCCTTATTCGTTCAAAATTAGATTATGGTTGTCATATATATATCTCTGCCACTAAATCAGACCTCGACCTTTTAAACTCGGTGCATAATACAGCTTTACGTCTTTGTCTTGGAGCTTTTCGATCTAGCCCTGCAGAAAGCCTTTATTGCGAAGCTAATGAGCCTCCGCTTTGGATTAGACGACGCCAACTTCTGCTTTCTTATGCTGCCTCTGTATCGTCTAACCCGTACAATCCTGTCTACCCTCTATTTACATCAACTTCTAACAATCCACACAACTCCTCAACCATACCAATAATAAAACCGATCTCTCTGATTTTATCGCAGCTACTAGACGGCGTTAACCTTTCACATACAAGTCCTCTTCCTATCCCCTCTACTCCTCCATGGACTATCAACATTCCTAAATTTAACACATCGCTCATGAGATACGACAAACACACAACACCCAAACAATTAATAAAAAATGCTTTTAATGAAATATTAACTAACTGTGACTATGACTTAGTTTTATACACTGATGCATCCAAAAATGAAACAGGAGTAGGCTGCGCTGTTACATCAACACGAACTTCTATCAAATCTTCCCTAATCCCATCAACCTGTAGCATCCACACAGGCGAACTATTCAGCATACTCTTGGCCATCAATTCCATCTCCCCACCTTATAAGCACGTTGCCATATGCACAGATTCACTAGCTTCAATTTCATCCATCCAAAATATATTTACCGAACATCCTATTGTCCAATCTATCCATGACTCCTACCAACTTATCACTTCCCTAAAAATAGCAGTTACTATTATTTGGTTACCTTCCCACATTGGCATCGTAGGCAACGAACTTGCAGACCAACAGGCAAAAACTGCTTCTAAATTTACCGTCACCGACAATCTCACAATTTGTAAGGATTTAAAATCACATTTTAAAACAAAAGCCAAAGTAACATGGCAGCAGAATTGGGACTCTGCCGGCACATCCTTACGCCAAATACAGCACTCGATAGGTCATCCTCAACCATGTTGTTTTGCTGGCCTCTCAAGGCATGACTTAGTTGTGGTGAGAAGAGTTAGAATAGGTCATTCAAAACTTACCCATGGATACCTAATGTCTAATACCTCCAGACCCGTTTGCTCCAGCTGCAACTCCAACCTAACCATAAAACATATCTTGACGGAGTGTCCGGAATATGCGACCCAAAGACTACAGTTTCAGCTTAGCCAGAACTACAAAGACGTCCTAAATAACTCGGTACAAATTACCTACCTTCTCCAGTTTCTCAAAGATGTGCAACTTTTCCATAAACTATAGAACAATAGTGTAATTGTGTATATATATATATCGAATGAATGAACCTTATACAAATTGTATTGTTAATCTTGTAATCGCACCTGTGCAAGTGGCCACAGTAGCCGAGCACGTTAATTATGAATAAAAAAAAAAAAATTAATAATGTTTTCAACTTTTTGTTATTAAACTGACAATATCTCAGGAGTTAATGATTTTAGGCATAAGTAATGCCTGATTAAAATGAAAGTTTATAAGGTGTCTTTTTACTTTTTGAAAGGAAATACAGGGGGAATACTTTTAAAAACTAGAGAAAAGCATGTGTTCGACTCTTGGCTAGCCCTGTTGTAATATCCAAAAATTGGCACATTATCATGAAACTAGACCAATATCAAAATGTTATGTCTGCAAAATATTGATGTCAGATTATTTGGTTTGGACTATACAAGGCGTTGAACTCACAATGATTTTCTCGTACAATTGGGCATAACTTCTGAAATACCTTATATACTTAAATGAAACCCTACATTGTAAGTATGGGGGAGGTGAGCCCAATCTGAATTTAAAATAATATATAGGGTGTCTTATTCTAAAAAGATATGTTTGTTCTACTCTGGTGGTAGGGAACACCCAGTACAAATGGTTTACAGATGTCTACAATTTTCGTATATAACTTTATTTCATGTCATCTATAATAACGCATATATCGAACTTTGTCACACTAATGGCGCACCCTGTATTTAAATAAGTACTTCTTTAGTTCGTTTTACGTTTTATTCAATAAATCGATGATCTATCAAAGTGTTTGATAAAAGGATAAAAAGGAAATTATACATTTTAACTAAATTAATAGTTTCCTTAGAGTTGACATGCCTACAACGGTAGGGTTTCGTGCAGTGCAGTAATCCTCAATTATCTAATGTTCTTGAGATTCTATCTGATTATAACCGCGTTTAGGAGTATATTGGATTACGTGTGAGTAAGGTCAAGTCAATTATTAACTTTGATCCACTTAACCTTTCACTCACAGAAGACTAGACGTTTTGTTTTTATGTTATGGTTTCTCTTCGAAGAAATTGTACAATTACGATGAAAAAATTAAGACTGAAAGAATAAAATGAATTGGAAGAGACTTTATCTTGAAAATCTCGATTTATAGGATTAAGCTCTTCCAATGACGTAGGTATTTCGAACTTCTTCAGATATTTATGCATTAATTCAGTTTGTAGAGTGGATATTTATGTTACAATTATCATAATAACGATCATTATAAGTATTGCGCCTCGTTTCGACAAATGAGAATAGTGTAGTACCCCCGCCTATGGTCAAATCTCACAGGTTTTAAAGCGAGAAAATCATCCGCTTATGTTCGCATTCTCTTTGTCCCTCATACTTAATCTGTGTATCAGATCGGTCACGTAAAACAATTTGTCTATAAATATATTACCGATATAAAATGCCCAAACATAAACACAGCCGTAAACGGCGTAGAAGTCGAAGCCGTAGTGAGGAGACAACAGGTGGCTAGAAAAATGCAAAATCAGCTGGACGAAATGCAGGCACAAAATTTTTTCGCAACGAAATAATACACACAATGTTCATTCTAATACTAGAATGGCGTCTTCCTATGAATCACAAGTGAGCGAACGAGTGCTATCGATTTTACATGATAGTAAGTATTGTGGGCAGGCTAGAAACAACTTCCCGTTAAAAGAACAACCTTAACTTCTGTTTATTAGAGATACGTGAAATAAAAATATTATCAACATTCTTATGGTGTCAACTGACTTTGGCCACATATTTTCTGGCCTCACTACAATATATCAACAGCAACATTTACTTTGCATGAAGCTTAATTGCTTATACAAATGTTTATTAACAAGTATTATTTATTTATAGCGAATTTGATACAAGGTAACTGGGAATTTTATCAATGCTATAATTATAGAGATTATTCAATAATTAAGCTTCATTTTGTTGTTTGGCAAACAACTTATTTGTGTTTTTTGGTGATACACGAACCTATGATTCTATTGACAGCAACATAATTGATTTCAATATTTTCTCATTGATGAATATCCAATAACAAAGTTATTACAATAAAGAAAGTTGTTATTGGTAACGACTTAAGTGTATTAATGACTTTTTCCTTTTGGCCGAAAAATCAGTTCTTTCACAGAATACGACATCGATCACGACAGTATCCCTGTGTTTTTGGTAACACACAGTTACTTTGTTTTTTGTTTCTGGCAGGAAAATCAGTACTTTTATCGATCCCGACAATAAACTCTGTGTTTTTGGTAACACAGTCACCTTGTTTTTTCCTTTTGGAATTTCTGTTTTCCATGCCTGAAGAATGCTGAGGTTGTATCGCACCCACTGAATGTGTGAAGGAAGAGTATGTGCTCCGCAACTTCTTCTGAATGTTTCAACGACTTCGTCGAGTAAATTTTGCTCTCAATTTTTCCTTTCCCTGGTTTCATAAGATACACATTCGACAACGATGATGCGAGGCCTATTAGTAGTACGAGGAGATCGACATCTTCACCCACTACCACCACGGAATCATAGTCTGGCTATAATTCAATCGCGGTGTTAATTATAAGAGTATCAGCGTCTTCAGCGGCTTGCTTTACGAGAAATTCTGCAGCCGAAGTTTGCCCTCCGGCATAGAAATGAGCCAAGTCTTGTTCTGGTCGTTACCAAGGACTTTCTCTTGTGACATGGTTGCTGTCATCGTTTCATCAAACATCACATTAGCAGCGACATGCCTCTGCGATCTACGGAGTGGTTCAGCAGCTTTAGTACTTCTGTTGTTAGCGTCATTCAGATAGCCGTCAATAACAACTACGCTGTTGGCCTTGTAGTACCTCTGTACGCACTGTACATACTTCACAAGAATATTGCAGAACGTCTCTTGTTGGTACCAGACTACACGATGGAGAAGGAATCCACCGTCTATAACATGTACCACGTTATCTACATCGTTGATAGAATGAGCCACATGAGAAAACATATTATACAATGATGATTTATTTGTCTTGCGCATTCCTATTTCATCAAAAAGCGAGAGTGGATAAGGAGCTAGATCGAAGTGAAAATATTGCTGCAAATCCTGTTCCGTTTTCTTGGAAATTGTAATTCTTTGGAGAATTAATGATGGGTCAACAGGAATCACTTCATTTTGGATGATTATTGAATAGTTCACTGCTCTTAAAGGAATCACTCTCTTCTTTCGCTGGAATTTGACATCTCCAAAGTTACCGCCAACGATAGCTGCCATTGATGACATGCCGACTTCGTATGATTTCTAGCAGTCGATTTTAACATCTCCCTTTACTCCTGTGCTGATAGACATAATCTCGAGGCTGACTGGGAAGGGATTATGCGATGACTACCAATAATCAAACTTTTCGAGGTCCTGTGTATCCCTTAATATTCGAGATACTCTGGCATCTACATGCTGTTAGGAAGTAGTAATCGATACGCTGCAGACATTTTCAATGGTCTCTGACAGTTCCGCAAGAACGGGCATTGCAAGAATCCATTTCGCCAGGACACTGTCGGTGATTCCTCGGCCGTGTGTCAAACCACCAGTCGATTTCATAGATCTCATGAGAGTCTGTTCTATCCTCATGTCATGAAAGGCTACTACTCCGAAACTCTAAGTCCCATAAAAAATGATAGCTAACTATTTTATACAGAATTTTGTCACCTTTAACTTCATATAGGACCATTTTGGCCGTACGATAAAGAGAAAATGAGATATTGCCGAAAAACCAAAAATGTGTACCTTTGTAGCCTCACGGAGATCGACGCGGGCCTTAATATATATAATGGCTTGATACCCCTGCTGGGGTTTCGCCGCTTCACGCTTTCTAGATCCATTTTTTTTGGGGTGGATCAATCCCCGTTTTTCCTTTTAGAGTTTCTCTGTCAATACTCTCCATAGTTTCCTATCCTTAACTTTGTCCTTCCATCCTCCAATTCCGGCTCTCGTCATATCTTCCTTCACCTGTTCCAGCCATTTTATTCTAGGTCTACCCCTACGTTTTCTTCCTCCGAGATCCCATAGTGTTATTTGCAGTGTTATTTCTTGTTCTTCTGCTCTATGTATGTGTCCCAGCCATTTCATTATTTGCCTTTTTATTTTCCTTACTATGTCCTCTCCTTCCAGTTCTTGCTCAATTTCATAGTTCATTCTTTGTCTGTACTCGTTATCTCTCAATTTGATTGGTCCCAATATTGTTCTCATTATCTTTATTTCTATTATTCTCAAGTCTTCTTCTTCCTTTTTAGTCAGTGTCATTGTTTCAGCAGCATACAACAGGACGGGTCTTATTAGCACTTTATAAATATTGATTTTGGTTTGTCTTGAGAGTAATTTGCTTTTTAAAAGTTTTTTATTGGCATGGTAAGCCCTATTTGCATTAATGATGTTTTCTTCTATTCCATTTTTCCTGTTTCCAGTGTTTGTTACTGTGACACCTAAGTATTTGAATTTCTCCACTTTTTCAAATTCGAAATCTCCGATCTTTATTGCACTGGTTTGATTTATTTTACCAAAAATCATTATTTTTCTTTTATCTGCATTTATTTCTAATCCCATCCTACTTCCTTCACTTTTGATTTCTCTTATTATGTTTTCCAGAATCTCTCTTGTCTTTGATATGATTACTATATCGTCCGCATAGGCAATTATCTGTCTTCCGCTCGTCCTGAGATTGCTTTTTTGTATTCGCCTCATTGCATATTCAAGTGTTAGGTTAAATAATGTTGCAGATAGCGAATCACCTTGTCTTACATCCTTATTTATGTATATTTCATCAGTTTCTCCTCCTTGTGTTTTTATCGTAGCCCTTGAGTTTTCCATAGTCATGTGGATTAACCTTCTTAATTTATCATTAATGCCTAGTTCTTTCAAAGCAGACGAAAGTTTGCCTCTATGTATTGAATCGAAAGCTTGCCGAAAGTCTACAAATAACATTTCCAGATTTATTTGGTGTTCATATGCTTTTTCTATTATGATAGATAGGGTGGTATGATTTGAAGTTATATCTTATGAACAAGTTGGTTTTGTATACCATTCTGTTTTTATGTTGTTGATTTCATATAATGAGACATCAAAAAAAATTAATTTTACCATTTTCTTCCATCTCCGTTTTGAATTGAATTTTTTTATAGAAAGAATAGAATATTCGGTTTGTATTTTCAATTTCATTTTTTGGTACAACAGCAATTCAATCATCTACATAACGAAAAAACAATGGAATATTTATGTTAAGTTTACTTTTTATAGTTTCCTCAAGATCATCCAATGATAATTTTATTCAGAGAAAAGTTATAAGAGAATATTCAGATTCATATTTGGTTAATAATTGACAAAGTAGTAATGATAGTAACCCCTACAAGACACTCGCCTTTTTGTGTACAGGGTGTTACACTATATCATATCAATATAAAATATGAATTTATTAATAAACATAAATAATAAAAATAATAATTGTAGAGTCAAGTCAGCTGAGTGTACTAGAATGAAAAAATGATAGAAAAGAAACCAATTTTGTATGTTGGTGTAGATGTTTAATGTGAGCAAAGCACTTTCAGTTTGTTAACAAGCCATCGTCAGTGCCCCGGTAAGAGTAAGAGAATGTATCTTCCAGTACCAATATCAGTTAGATTCAATTAACTTACATGGTCAGGGTGTACAACAAATCCTCACACACATGGAAAATAAATTAAAATATAGTGTTTAAAACACGGTTACTCATTATTAAAATCTGAACTAAAATGACACTTGGTACATGATATGACTCCCTAAAATAGTGTAATAAATAAATTATAAAAGCGATTATTGGAATTGGGACAACCTGTATCATATAAAAAAATCAAATCATATATCTCCAGTTATTTCGTTACGAAACTATATCAAACAAAAAATGTTTATCATTCGTAAATCTAGGTGATTGGAAATTATAGCTATTTCAAACAAAAAAATTGAGAAATACACTAACTCATGTATGGAATCGCAGACTCAGCGACCCACATATGGAGTTTAGTCGACAGGTCACTAAAAAACTTAATGATGAGGGGAATGAATTAATTGAAAAAGAATTAGAGTGGGTCCAGCCGACGTTCTGGAATCACGCGGAAAATTCGCGACCAGAGCAAATCACTAGTATAAGTGATTACTCCTTTTATTCGTTAACAGAAAAATCAACTTAGTTTTTTTTTTGTTTTAATGTGTGCATATTCTTTGGGTCAATCGCTCCACGTCCGAGAGGAAGAGATTTCATCTCTGGTGAGTAATTTGAAAGTTTATTCAACCTACTAACCATTATTCAGAGAGTGTGTGTAAAAGCAGTATCAGTAGATAAACCAATATATCCTTCAATACATTGCTTCTCGTGGTCGATGACACATAACTACTAATCAGATTTGTCAGGGTAGTTATTTTATCTTATAAGGGAAGTATTGCAAAATCTTGCCACCGAAATTCATAAAAGGTCATTAACTGATCTACTGATCAAGAGGGCCAGTACGATGCGATAGTTTGTAACGGCTTCACAAGAAACTGTTTTTTATTTTTATATATTTTTTGTTATTACTAATTCTTTATTTCATCAAATAGTCCCAGGCAGTTTTAAATCATTTCATGTTATTTTTAAACACGTATACAGTGACATTAAGCGGATACATAAGTTTTTTTAGAAGATGGAGGAACTAATCCTCAGTAGTTCATGATATTGTGGACCAAATTTCACTGAAGCCGTGTGGACTCGTTCCATTAGATTACGGCCGTATAGGTTATAGCTAAATGGCTAAATGTATAATTTTCTTTTGTCATTTAAAAAGGTTCCTATTTTAAAGTGTTGTCTCACGTTTCTCTTATAAATTTCACCTCGTTTATAATTTTACTAAAAGCTAATTGCATTGTAACCTCAGCGATTATTACTTTTCCACCAACCTATCTAATATGCGAGAAAAGTATTGGTTTACCCACAAAAAAGTTGGAAATTTTTTTTTGAGTTATTTTCACGTTATCCATCAACAACAACACGAAAAAACGGTTTTTAGAAAAAAAATCCTGTGTGTATGTCGTCGTCGTCGTTGTCGTCGGCCACTTTTCCTTGCCAGTCTTGTTAGCACGATACAGCCTCCGGAGTGCGATAAGTCACCAATTTCATGAAGGAATATTGTTAAGAACATTTCACAGATGAACCCTATTGATTTTCAGCTCACCAGAGCCAGTACAACGGGTGCTATGGTACTTGAAGTACGACATTTTGTCGTTTTTCGAGAAATTTCAGTTTGTTAGCACGATACAGCCTCCGGAGTTCAACAAGTCACCAATTTTATGATTGAATATTATTCAGGGCATCTCACTGATGAACCCTATTGATTTTCAGCTCACCAGAGCTAATAACCAATTTTATGATTGAATATTATTCAGGGCATCTCACTGATGAACCCTATTGATTTTCAGCTCACCAGAGCCAATACAACCGGTGCTACAGTACTTTAAGTACGATATTTTTGTCATTTTTGGAGAAGTTTCAGTTTGTTAGCACGATACAGCCTCCGGAGTATATACAAGTGATGAATTTTATGATTGGATATTATTCAGAGCGTCTCAAAGATGAACCCTATTGATATTCAACTCGGTAAAGCCAGTACAACGGGTACTATGGTACTTGGAGTACCAAATTTTCGTCATTTTTGGAGAATTTTCAGTTTGTTAGCACGATACAGCCTCCAGAGAGTCTACGATTAATCAATTTTATGATTGAATATTGTTCAAGGTTTCTCACAGATGTACCCTATCGATTTTCAGTTGACTAGAGCGAGTACAGCGGGTCCTATAAAACTAGATATACTAAATTTTTGGTTATTTTTGGAGAAATTTCGGTATGTTAGCACGATACATCCCCCGAAGTGTATGCAAGTAACAATATTATGATAGAATATTGTTCAGGGCCACAGATGCGGAAAAGTTAGTTTTAATCTTTAAAGCTGTTTATTTTTATTTGTGTTATTTGTACTGAATAAATTTCCAATAAAAATGGTGTTTGTGTGCTGCGTTAAAGACTGTTTTAACTCTACTAAAAAAGGGTTTGAGATGCATCGTTTTCCGAATAATCAGGAAGTAAGTTAACCTTAAAACTTTCCCTAATGTTAATTGTTTATGTTGAATATAAAAATACAAATATTTCAAACTAAATTTGTATATATCTAACTAAACACATTGTGTACTGTCTTTGAGGATATTTTGTTACAATATTTCAATAGAAGTAATTGAATAAGCTTGAGCACACAGCATTTATTTTATAATTTTAGTTGTGCAATATTTGGTTGTCTGCAATTGGACGTTTGGATATGAAGGAAAAACCTCTTGAAAGAATTCGCGCATCCTATAGAGTTTGTGGCATACATTTTGGACCCAAAAGCTGTTTATGTTGGTAGCAGATATGGATCAACAATAAAAGACGATGCTGTGTCCACCTTATTGAAATATGTGAGTGTTTTAATGAAATACCAATGATGAATGAATAACTAATTTTTGTATTATTTTGTGGAAATGAAGGAAATGTAATTATAAATTTATTACTTTTCCGCCGAACCTATCTCATATGCGAGAAAAGTATTGGTTTACCCCAAAAAAAGTTGGTATTTCGAAATTTTTTTTTGAGTTATTTTTACGTTTTCCATCAACGACAACACGTAAAAACGGTTTTTAGAAAAAAAATCCTGTGTGTATGTCGTCGTCGTTGTCGTCGGCCACTTTTCCTTACATGTCTTGTTAGCACGATACTGCCTACGGAGTGCAATAAGTCAGCAATTTTATGATTGAATATTGTCAAGGACATGTCACAGATGAACCCTATTGATTTTCAGCTCACCAGAGCCAGTACAACGGGTGGTATGGTACTGGAAGTACGACATTTTGTAATTTTTTGAGAAATTTCAGTTTGTTAGCACGATACAGCCGCCGTTGTTCAACAAGTCACCAATTTTATGATTGAATATTATTCCGGACATCTTGTTGATGATCCCTATTGATTTTCAGCTCACCAGATCCACTACAACAGGTGCTACAGTACTTTAAGTACTATATTTTTGTCGTTTTTGGAGAAGCTTCAATTTGTTAGCACTATACAGCCTCCGGAGTATATACAAGTGACCAATTTTATAATTGGATAATATTCAGAGCATCTCCAAGATGAACCCTATTGATATTCATCTCATTAAAGCTAGTACAACGGGTGCTATGGTACTTGAAGTACCAAATTTTTGTCATTTTTGGAGAATTTTCAGTTTATTAGCACGATACAGCCTCCAGAGAGTATACGATTGATCAATTTTATGATTGAATATTATTCAAGGTGTCTCACAGATGTACCCTACTGATTTTCAGTTGACTAGAGCGAGTACAGCGGGTCCTATGAATCCATATATACTAAATTTTAGGTTATTTTTGAAGAAATTCGGTTTGTTAGCACGATACATCCCCCGAAGTGTACACAAGTAACAATTTTATCATAGAATATAGTTCGGGGCCACAAATGCGGAAAACTTAGTTTTAATCTTCAAAACCGTTTATTTTTTTTGAGTTGACTCTTTTTGCGCCAAATCAAGAATAGGTTAATTGTTAACTTCTTAGATTTTTTTGCTTGTTTTCATTTGTTTGTTGATTATAAAATTTTGACTATCTTATAAAGAAATATATATGGATTAGTTAAACTTAGGTTTTTCATTTAAAATCACTCTAACCTTATACAAGGAGCAGAAAATCTTTTTCTAAAAATAAATCCTCGTATTGTAAACCGAGCTCTTCCGGAAAAATAGCTTTAGACCGCTCGAAGGAAACTAAAAATGGCTGTACTTATTTCATAATCTTTTTTTGTGGTGACAGTCACTAGGCATAACCAAATAAGCAATCAGATAGCCACGCAATGAGAGGGGTGAAATCTCCCTCAAAATTACTTTCGTCAGTAATCCGTAAATAACGTAAATAGGTCTTCAACGACCCTCAGGGTTACAAAAGGGGATAAAATGTTTACTGAATATAACATGTGTGAAACAACTGTATGACATTTGACAGTTGAAAAATGGAAAGATTCGAAAATAGACAATTTTTAAAGGTAATATTTAGTAAGGTAGTCTAACAACAACCGGTACTTTGATGACGTTATCAGAATCAGAATCAAAAGTTGACAAGAGCTAGAATTGTTAGGAAAATTTATTAACAATCACGTTCTGATGACCTCCCCATGGGAGCAAATATGCGGTGATGTGAATAACTCAAAATAGTCCAGGATCTTGTACAGAAATGTTATTATAAGATAATATTATCTTAGAATAATGTAAGAGCCAGAAAAAAAAAACAAGGAAAAACGAGAATTAACTTCAACCCGGCGTCATTGTTGCCGGGTATCTAATACCCGACGGATTTCAAAACCGTAATAACTTTAAAGCAAAATTCCCGCGTTAATAGACACTCACAGTAGCTGCGGTTGTTGATCTCTTAGAGCGTATTAACTACTCTTTTCAGTGTTGCTGTAGCTTCTACAGAGTATACACTCCTGAAAAGAGCGCGCGGGTAAGTTATACCCGGCCACAATGGCCACGTAACATTTATACATACAATCTGCTTATTTTTTTTATTGTTACTCGATAAATTTCATATCGTTTTCACAGTTTTACTAATCATGTCCTAAGAAAACAAACAAAGACGACTCCTAGCCTTGTTTGAATAAGCAGCACCAGTGACAATGAACAGTACAGTTCAGACGACTAAGGTGATATCGACCAGATTTCGGAGCGAAGTCAAGGCAGTGCTGCGGAACAAGAATGCAGCGATGATGAGGAAGAAGCAATTGTTCCACGTCGGACTAACGTTCGCACAAGTTCAGAAAATATAATATTACAAAAACCTGGAGTAAAGCCTACTGCGCAAAATGATAAGACTGAAATAGAGTGTTATAACTAATAATATGTTGGAACAAATACTTTGTCATACTAATGCCAAAATAAAACAGAGACAATTTTCTAACAATGAACAATCACATCAGTATTTATTCAAAGAGACAACTATAGATGAACTATTAGCTTTGTCCGGCTTGTTGTACTTAGCCAGACTAAATCGTTCTAATCGCCAAAATTAGAGTGACTTATGGCGAACCGATGGTACTGGTGTGGAATTTTTTGGCACTGCTATGTCTTTGCAACGCTTTCATTTTTTTTGCAAAGCTCTTTGCGTTTTGATGATGCATCAACACGCCAAGAGCGAAAGCAACTGGAAAATTTGGCTCCGATTAGATCTATTTTTGATGAGTTTGTGTCAAAATTCAAGAATACTCCCAATGCATCTCTTACCATTGATGAAGAGCTGGAAGCATTTCGCGGTCGGTGTTCGTTTCGTCAGCATATCCGAATAAACCTGCGAAATGCGGGATAAAAATTTATGCTTTGCTTGATGCAAAAAATTATTATACAGGCAACCTTGAAATTTATCCCGGTAAACAGCTTAATGGGCAATTTTTGCAAAGAAATAAAGCTTTTGATGTTGTGGACAGATTAGTGCAGCTTATTTCTAAAAGTAATAGAAACATTACATTCGACAACTGGATTACGAGTGTTCTACTGATAACACATTTACAACAAAACCATACACTAACAGCTACAGGTTCATTTTGTAAAAACAAAAAAGAAATCCTACCAAACTGGATAACCACGCGAGGAAAAGAAGTTTACAACAGTCAGTTTGCATTCCAAAAAGATAATATGACGCTTATTTCCTACATGCCTAAACGGTCTAAAGTAGTGCTGGTACTGTCTTTCTTTCATCATGACCAGGTAGTGGTGATAAACGGAAACCAGAAATAATCACATTTTATAACTCTACGAAAGCCGGTGTCGATGTTGTTGATGAACTCTGTGCTACCTGTGATGTATCTCGAAACTCTAAATGCTGGCCAATGACAGTATTTTATGCCGTCATGAATATAGCTGCAATAAATTTTTCGTGACAATAATAATTCGAAAACCAACCGACGTGATTTCCTCACAAAACTCAGTATATCTATGCTTGATGTTCATCTTCCGAGAGGGAAAATATGGAAAACTTATCGAGAGGCTTACGTAAACGGATTCACGAACAAGTTGGTGATCTGCTCTCCGAATAAAAGTTCGAAAACATATACGAGATGTTATGACTGTCCTTCTGCCAAAGATAAAAAACTAGGCATAACTGTAATAAATTTAACAAGCCTATTTGTACGGAACACATTATCCCATTATGCCAAAGTTGCGTTTATGTCGATAGCGAACAACTTTGTTCATAGGTAATAAATAAGCTTTGTTTTATATAGTTTATAATTTCATGTTAACGTGTAAAAGTCAAATATATGTTTAGTCCCTAAATGGTTATTATTTCTTGTTTTTGAATATATCATTCAATTTGTGTTGTAACAAATTGATCTCAGGATGAAAAATTTTGTTTTTTAATGTTTGATAGTAATATGCTCATTTTCTAATAAATAAATGTTCAATTTTTACAAGTAATGAGTATAATTATCTATTTCTTTAATGTAGAAAACTAGTATTGACAAGTTTGATTCAGTTCCGTTTAGTAGCCACAATGACACCGGGTTAATGAAAAGGTGACTATCAGCTCACTCACCCTCTGCCCCACCCCCCGAAATCTCGAGCAGGGAAGCGACCCGAAAGCCTCTGAAAAAATTATTCTGCGCCTATCCTCTTCGGGGTCTCTTAGAGGGAATGGGCCTGTTTGTTGCTGATGGGATGTAATTCAATGCCTGTCTGAGCAAATACCTCGAGAAGTAGTTATTTTTCCTTCAGAGGCTTTCGGATCGCTTCCCTCTTTGGGATTCCGGGGTGGGAGGATGTTTCAGCATGGTTCCTCTTGTCTAATTGTTAGTCAACTTTTTGATTAAGGTTAACTTTCGTTTTTCCTTTTATATCTCTTCGGAATCTTACTTTATTTTAAGATAATAACGTAGTATATCAGTATTTCTGTATAAGATCCTAGTTACCACCACATATTTGTTCCTATAGGGAGGTAATTAGAACGTAATTATTGTTAATAATTTTTCCTAACCTTTGAAGCTCTTGTCAACTTTTGCTTCTACGATTCTCATGACGTCATCAGAGTACCGGTTGTTTTTAGACTACCTTACTAAATATTACATTTTAAAATTCGAAAAAGGTTTGTGTTGAAGGGGATTTGTTTAAAAGTTGAAAAATGTTCGTTTCATTTGGTTGCCCTGGTGTAGGATTGGTTTCCTCTGCAGGGTTGTTTTGGGGGTTGTAGTGCGTGTTCATAGATTGAGGAAAATTAGCTGGCTGGCTGAAAATCGGCCGGGTTGAAAAAATGTCTAGGAACTTTAAGAAAAGTGACAGAAAGAATTTTTAAAAGATGTATGGGATTGACAGTATTGGGACGGGCTGTTCGCTAGAAAGTATTCCGGAAAAAAAGTTATTTCGGGATATCGAGTGCGGACGTATAACCTATATAACTGTCTTTTCTGACGGATTTTAAGAAGTATTCGTTGCGGAACAGGATGATAGTTAGTGTTTATGGTGGTGAGAGGTACGGCGATGTGTTGTGCATCGATTAAAAGGAATTGGAATTCCTCTCCGTGATTATCTATGTCATCAGTCGTCTGATTACTGACGAATTGTGGTAAATTAGTGGAGTCGTGGTTTGCGAAGGAATCCCAATCGGCTTTCTTAAAATCGCGATATGTGAAAATTGTTGACTGTGGTGGTATTGGATTGTATAGATACGTGTTAACCAGTAGTGGGGCATGGTTTGAGGTGATGGGGTCGCATATAAAGCATTCGTTGTCTATGCGGGTTATTAACCTGTCAGCGCAGGTTATATGGTCGACAATGGGGGAGCCGAGGGCTGGATTATTGTTTTTAATCCGAGAAATGGTAAGGGAGACTAGCTGCTAGGCGAGTATTCCGCCGTTTGGGTTGGTGAGTGAATCGGCGAAAAGAGTGTGGCGTGAGTTTAAGTTGCCCATTATTACGGCTCGTTGTAGAGTGGATGCATATTCGATTGATAATTGTTCATTGGATTGTTTGTAATAAGGAAACAAGGTTGTCGTGAAATTATTCCACGATATGTTTATGGTTATGCAATCCAAG
Source organism: Galeruca laticollis (assembly GCA_963921935.1). Taxonomy (NCBI): domain Eukaryota; kingdom Metazoa; phylum Arthropoda; class Insecta; order Coleoptera; family Chrysomelidae; genus Galeruca; species Galeruca laticollis. Next base: position 216,061,150 of record OY998180.1, on the reverse strand, counting down.
TTCTGTAGAGACATAAATGCAGGGAGCAGGTGTGGGGAAGCGAGGAGTCCGTTTCGGACGAGAAGTCCATTGCCGTGACAGTAGCAGTTCCTGTCTAGGTGGAAAGTGGTATAGCCAGCAAAGCGAGGGGAATTTTTTAAGAGAGTATCGATGATGGATCATATTTGTATATTTTGGGAATGTGAAAGGTGTTTATAAGAAGTCGCTTCCTGGCTAGACCTCGACAATTCACGTTCCCGATTGTAATGTCCATGACTTAATTTTGTCTTTTTTAGGTAAAAATAAAGTGGACGCGGTTGCCCATGCCACTGGTGATGGTACAATTGTAGCCGTAAAATTAGGGGACGAGGTGAGAGAGAATATCAGCCACTACGCTATGGGCTGTCAGGACGGCGTTCATGTTCGTTGCTGCTAAAATATCTATCAAGATTTTTGTGTCGGTTAAGAAGTCGTTTGGGGTTTGAGGTTTATGAAGTGAGATAGGAGCGATTTCCTGGAGAGTTCTCGTCCTATCGCTTCAGATATCGAGGATGATAAGCGAAGTGCGAGCCGCCGCAATTTTTGCGTTGAGGGCATTTGCCTTAGGGCAATTCATGGATTTGTGGTCAGGTGCAATACAGGAGGGACAGACCGGTTTGGTCTCGTATGTTTCATCAAGATGGCCTGTACTGGAGCATCTGTTAGAGTATTTGGATACTGCGGGTAGTGGGTTGGTAGAGTTTGAGGTCTCACACTGATGTGAGAGACCGTGGAATCTGATGCTCTTCGATAGAGCTATGTGGTATGCCGCTTCGGACTCTGTAATAATGCGAAACATAGAAGTGATTCGCCAGGATTTGGTAGCTAGGAAGTTTACGTCCTTGTCTGGCATGGATATGTCTACATTTCTGCGGACGAGAGAGAAGGTGGGTTTACGTGACTTGGAACGTGAACATGCTTGGGGAGTGGGATTGAGCGGAATGATGGGGACGCTGTAATCCCCGATAGTGTTATGAAGCATTTTTGCCAAAGCTTCGTAGAGAATGTTGGCGGGTATCTTGAGGAGGGGGGTCCGGTTGGGATTCGCTTTGAAGAAGGCGATATCTCTTCTCAACAGCTCATTGGTGTTGAGGAGGTTGAATAACTCCCTCTGGAAAATGAATTTAGGTGGCAGGTTCCGGATTTTGAGGGTTTGAAGTGATGGGCTTCATTGGGATGGTCGGGGCTGGTGGGTAGGTATGTGTTGTTGGGAACGTTGGGTTGGCTGTTGTCGTAGTTGTTGTTGGGTTGGTTGTTGTCGTGGCTGTTGTTGGGTGGTTGATGGAGGTGGTGTTGGGATTCTTCGATCTATCTTAGGCAAGGTGCCCAAGTGAGTGAAGTTCCCCAGTTAAGCGTTGCGGTTGGAAGTACCTAATGATTGGTGGGACTGCTGCGAGTTGTATGATTTGGCTGAGGAAGTGGGGGATGGGCTTCAGGATTTCTGTGGTGGTTTTAGTTGATTTTGTAATTTGTTAATAAGTTGGACGGCTTTCTCAAGTTGGAATGATACGTTGGATACTTATTTGGTTACGTCGGTGGTCGGTTTGGGGGGAGTTTTGACGAGTTCTGGGTATTCTGCTTATGAAGAAATTGATGGGGAGGGTGGGAGTTTTCTGGCTCCTGGTTCGGATGGTGGAGCGGTTGGAAGACATGATTTGGTCGGAAGGAATGAAACGAATGTTGTTTATTTCGTTAGAACGGGGGTGGTTAATGAGAGGGGTGGCGGACAAAAGCCGGCAGCGAACTCGCTGCCAGAGTGAGTTTCCTCCCCGGTCATAGGATTCCCGACCCTAACCTCTGCCGGTTAGTATTTTATATTCACCTAAATACCTTCCGCTTACCTTCGTTGTTCGGATGCCGTTTTCTTTGTATGTGGGCACTTTCCTTCGCTTTTATTGGTTGAAAGCAATTTTCATAAATAATTATAATCGATAAAGAGCAGTTTTTTATAATTATAAATGTCCTATAAAGGACAGTGGAGAGATAAATCTCTCTAGTTTTGTCGAAGCGGGTGGAAAGCCTCTGCTGGTTTTATTCGGTATGTACCAGTGCCCGAATATCCAGGTTGTTACTTCTTGCTGGTGACCGTCTTCGATTGATGTGAACCCTACAGTCGAGTCAAATCTTTTTCAAATAATTGGTTTATATAGTTATGATAGCCCATTTAATTTTTAGATTATGGCATTATGAATTTATAATTGATTGCATTGGGTGGTGAAATTGAAAGTTGTTCTTCCCAAGTTCAAATAATAATATTTTGTTTTTGGTAGTTTCGTAGGATACTGTTTACTTTTCACTTTTCCTCCCAATCCTATCTAATATGCAAGAAAAGTATTGGCTTACTCAAAAAAAGTTGGATTTGAAAAAAATAAGTTATTTCTTCATTTTTCAGCAAAAAAATACGAAAAAACGGTTAAAAAATTCCTGTGTATATGTCGTCGTTGTCGTCGGCCCCTTTTCGTAACATGATTGAATATTGTTCAAGACATCTCACTGCCAAACCCTATTGATTTTCAGCTTGCCACAGCCGGTACGACGTCTGCTATGATACATAATGTACCACATTTTTATCATTTTTGGAAAAATACCGGTTTGTTAGCACGTTATAGCCTCCAGAGTGTATACAAGTGATCAATTTTATGATTGGATATTGTTCAGGGCATCTAATACATGAACACCTATCAATTTTCAGTTCACTAGACCCAGTAAAACGGGTGCTATAGTACCTAAAGTACAACATTTTAGGTCTTTTTTGAAGAAATTTCGGGTTCTTAGGTTCAGGAGTGTACACAAATGACGAATTTCACGATTGGATATTATTTAGGGTGTCTCACAGATAAACTGTATTGATGTCCAGCTCACCGGAGCCAATACAACGTATCCTATAAATCCAGATATACTACATTTTTGGTCAATTTTGGTTGAATATCGATTCATTAGCATGTTACAGCCTCCGAAGTGTATTAAAATGACCAATTTTATGGTAGGATATAGTTCAGGGTGTCTCTCAGATGCAGACAATTTAGTTTTAAGCTTTAAAACAGTTTATTTTGAAGTTGTTTCATCATGTTATCAGTATAATCTTTTCACTTCACTTGTATTCGATTGTTCTGCTTTCAGATGTTTGTTTTGCTTTATAAATTCTTTGGTTTATGTTATATTTTGTCATTCAGCATTCCTCTGTTGTCCTTAGTTCATTTTTAAAATTATTGATAATATTGCAAAAATCAGAGCTTATTTTATATCTTGTATCGTTATTCAGATGATTGGTGATATATTCAATATTGCATAAGATATTTGCCACAGGTAGTTCTATTCATAAAAACTATGAAAAAAATAAAACAGCATCTCAAACCATGAAATAGCAGACAAAGATACATTTAATTTATTATAAAAATACAAAAAAATCTTGAAACAGAATTAGGCCCAGTTTTGACCTTTATCAATATGATATCAACTATTTCTGTGAAACAACACGTTATTTATTAAAATAAACAGACAATCAAAAACATTTAATAATGAGAAAACATATAACATGGTCTAATAAGTAAAAACTTGATATTTTTATGTTCAATGAAATAAAATATTAATATCTGAACAAACTGTTTACATATTGATTGAATACAACCATCTAGTTCAACAACGAAAAAAAAAATACAAAACCCAAGAGAAAATAAAATAAGACACTTGGTCCTTTATAGTCTAAACTGTTACTGGATAGAATGATAAGTGAAGTAGAAAAAACGAGAGGGTAGCAGAATGGAGCCACATAAGATTAATACTAATGTTATGCGGACAACGTACTACTAGTAGCTGACACAATGATGATTTATAAAGGCAATTTCGTTTATTTATCAAAAAAATATAATATGCAGAGTTCACCATAAAAAAAAACAAAGTATGTGGTAAAGAACAGACATGCAAACATATTTGAGCGTGAGTAGAGGAACTGACAGCTCTCACATACTTAGGGTTCGACATAAATTACATGTGATAAGGACGTAACTACAGAGGTGAAAATACAATGAAAAAAATGAATAGATGAATAAGAATATTGTGGTAAAAGAGTTTGACTACTAAAAAGCTATCGGTTACTGTGAAGAAAGCGACAACAAAGACTTTTTAAACAATTTTGAATAGTATGTTTCAAACAAAATCATAATACGCTAATACATTTTTGAATGAAACTATAACGCTTAACTGATTTTGTTGTTAAGCGATCGAAAAAATTACAGTTCAACAAGTTTTTCTTCGATTAAAATATATTCTTGTTAGCGGATCTAGATTATTAACACCCCTTTGCAAACTGTAACCTGGCAGTTCTCCGTCGTAGAGCTGATATGAATTCTGGGGGGATGCTGTTGTTTCAATTGAACTTAAGGGTAAAGGGGCGCCACCCTGATTTTGATTTAAGTTACAAAAATAGGGAAAATACTCGTGTAAGTCGACGAAACAGTTTTATAAGTATCGATGTAAGCTAACAGATTTAAATAAAGGCTATGATCATAACAGAATTGAATTTGATATTAAATATAAATCGTTACCTTACCTTTAATACTAGGAAAATGAAAAAAAATATTATTGATAGGATATTTTATTATCAATTGTTGAGTTGTTTCTTTTGTTTTTATATTTTCTCAGATTTACACATATGTATAATTTAATTGTCAGACATCATTGTTTAAAATATCTATCTGGATGCAGAGGCAGACAACAGCGCATTAAAATACAACAAGAAAATTGTTAAAGGTACCCAAAAATTTAATGTTACACTTATGTAGCTATGTACAAAATGATATGGTCTTATAAATGAAAAATTGATCATAACCAGTAGTAACGATGCACTTACAGCAAAATAAATTTATTAATTTTAAAGACCTTCTTAGGATCACAAGTTAGTCTTGAGTCATATAGGGAGTTACGCAATTATGTGAATAAAGCTATTATAAGAGAAAAATAGATTATTTTAGTTATCAATTAACTAATAAAATAAAAGTACTTCTAGTCTATTTGGCCCCCCTTTTGTACTTAAGACATCTGTGAAGCTGGCAGAACCATTTCGGCAGAATCAAATCAAACCAACTACGATTTTTAGTACTCATTTTCTACTAATTTATACCACAAAAAATAATTTTGTACCTTCACCCATTAAAGAAAAAAACACGGTGCAGCCCAATTTTTGCTGCCTTATACCAAAAATTGGGCCAAGCCTTATAATTTTTTTTATTGCCAAATGATTTTTTTGATCAGCTTAAAATTGGTTGGAAAATAACTATGTATACATAAAAATTTTATCTGAATAAATTTCAGTCAATAAATTGAGAATTATTTGGAAGAATGTTTCTTTGTAAGTATCAATTGAAAATAGAATAAGGTGGTTAAATTTAATATACGACATGGTATTTTACGTGATTTCAAAAATTTTTGTGATTTAAATTTGCTTTAATTGTTTATTGAATGGAAATTTTATTCTTTGTAGAGTAACTTGAGACGTGTACATAACGCAAAGTTTTACTGACATCCGTAGATGGCAGTTTTAGGTAGTATATGTACATATGCTTTCCATATATTACAAACCATTTAATTACTTCTTGTATTGAGAACCACCTTAATGCAAAGTGTTCCCAAATTTTTCTAATGAAATCTTGCGATCTTTGATTGTTGGATTGTCCTCTTATTTTATCTTTACGATTTTGAATCTTCTTGTTCACTTTTTCATTGCTCCCTTCATTCCTATTGTTTACGCTATTGTTACTTTCTTCCTATTCCTGTCAACAATTTATTTATTCCTATTACTTTTTATGTTTCCGCTTATTTTCTTGTTACCTTCTTCTATTTTCTTATTTCTATTCTTCTTCATATTTTCATTTACTTTCTGGTTTCTTTCATCCATTTCATTATTTCTAATCTGATTATTTTCTCCCACCTTCTTGTTAAAGCTTCCATTTTTCATATCATTTCCATTTACTTGACTTATTTTTTCTTTAAGAATTTGTATATTTTTATTTCTTTTCATTATATTACTATCCATTTTTCTTTTTCCTTCCATTTCCATGAGTGGGTTTCCTAAAGAAGCATGAATTATTTCTAAATTGATGTCGTTCGATACAAAACATTTATTTGGTGATTGAATATTAGATATATAAATTTTAGTGATATTATTTGCATTATTTTCTATACCATTCACAATATTAAATAATTAGGACAAATCAGGTACTGAATCTATTCCATTTGCATTAAAATCGCAATTTAGTTCCATACTTGATAAAGAATTAATCGCAGAACTAGATTTACCTAAATGTGTTTTATTAATGACATTTCTTCTATTTGCTTTATTGTCTGGTAAAGACTTCAATTTTGGGCTCTTCTGAAAAGTTGGACTTCATCAGATGCATGTTATTTTTGAGGAAACCGGTGCATCCTGCAATAAAGGTGTTCAGTGCCGTCTTATCACATTGATTTACAACGTATCTTTCATCATTTTGAGTAAGACTTAAGTCTTTACTAATCCTCTGTATAATCTCGCTTTTTAATAATTGAAGCCTAGTCCCGAAGTCAATTAAATTTTCATTTTTAAAAGCCCTTGTTCGTGTTAATTTCTGTACGATGCAGTCCAGTTCTCTTCGATTTGAAAAACACTGTTTCAAGGCTTCCTTGGTCTTTTTCCATGTATTTAGTTCCATTCGGTTTCTTACCACGGCTTCAGATTTTTCTACCAGTTTTTCTTGTATACAATCCAATACACGGCAATTTATTTATATATCATTATATATGGCATACGTTTCTATTAAATTTTCACATTTAGTTATAAATTCATTTAACGTGTTACTGTCACCGTCATATGGTTTAATATTTTCCAATTTTAATTTAAATAACTCCTAATTTAGGGTTTTTGTAGCAGCAGTAGGTATTTTGTTTATATTTTCAGATGAAAATGAATTCTCAAAATTATTATTAGAATTATTATTATCTTCAATATTTAATATATTAAATGTTACCAATAAATTTTCCAATCCGTTCATAGAATAAATTGGCCGCAAGTTTATTTAAAATTCTATAAAATATCTCTCCTACTCTTTAAAAAAATGTATGGAAACGTAAAAAAGGAAACTAGGCACTTACAAGCGATTTGAAGAGCTCCGGTTTCTTCTTTTTTCGATAGTAGATTCTTCTGGAATCCGCGCTCGATGTTTGAAACACCTAACCTAACCAAATCATGAGTTCTTTATTCAAACGATTCGACAAAGTTTTCACGACCGCACAAACCCAACAATCATAATTTTTTAACACCGAAAACTATTTTTAGAAAACTTTATTTTTACAATATAATCAAAATTACAATACTAATTCTGCATTTCTTATCATATTTATAGTAACATAATATTCTTATTAATGTCTAGAATTTTCTCGTCCTATATCTAGGGAACATTTTTATATCACTTTTTAATTACTAATTCAAATGCCGTTATCAGTAAAAACGCCGTTTTTTGCACTAATTAGTAAATTTTAAATTACAATTAAATTCCGGTCGAGCTTAAACTTGTCGAATCAGCACATGTCTTTACGCCACGAATGAAAAACTGATACTGTGAAATGTGTCCAACAAAAGATTGTTTAATGCAGTTGAAAGTATTTAAATAGTTAGATGGAAGAATATTTCAAATAGAGACTAAGAACATTTTCCTTGTAGTCTACTTTATAGTTTATTGGTTAAAAATTAAATGTGAAATTTTTTACGCTGGTATTCGTTTCCGCTAGAAGAGTTATATAGACGATGAAAATTTAGTAAATATGTAGGGCAGTTTAATCGTGATTGTTGGTGTAGTAGCAGTAAACAGTCTGTTCAGTGCGATGAAGAGAATTTCACTAATACGAATTTATCGGGCATTACCAGAACTACGTATTTTATGAACCACTGCACTTCAGATTTGTTATCACATTATACAAAGATCCTATCAAAGTGACTATACACATACTTGAGGTTAATTCTACAATAATATAGAATTTTATTGTATTTATTGGCCACTGTAATCAAAATATCTTATATAAATCGCTCGGCAATGGAGTGATCTCGACAAAAAATGAATAACACATGGATCAGAAATATTGATTCACTTTAAGCGGATAATGTGTTATAGCAAATTGAGAAATTCGCTATTCTTCTTGGTCAAAGGCTAAAAATATTACCCTAGGGTCTGTCATGTATGTCGAAATCTTTTGTTTTATTTTCTTATGTTCGAAACTCACTGGAAGAAATATTTAAGTTATGTCAGTTTCGTTTCTTTATAAAAGTTATAACAAATGATTGGTGGAATGTGTCGTGAATACTAATAGGAAAACGTTTTTTCTGTTACTTTTGAAGCAATTCCTCACGATTTTGAAATGAACTGGAAATTTGTCAGAAAACTACTAATACAATTTCTGTTAATAAATGTTTGTGGATTATTTGGATTATATCAAGCGTTTAATTGGAATTAATCATAATTTACTCAACTAATAGTCCAGTAAAATTTGAGCTGAAAGTGACGTGGTGAAAGCTGAAAATAATTCTAAAATCTTAAGATAGTCTCGAAAACAAGTGATAACTTAAGGTGCTACAAAAACTTCGGAATTTTCGTTTTTTACTTCTCCTAAAAACTCCTAAAAACCTATCTATCTAAAGAAATATCATGTATGCAGATATGGAAAATATGTTCGAGCTTTAAAATGGTCGCCCAATTGTGATACAACTTTGATTAAATGGAAAATTTCTTTTTTCAAGTTTTCCTGCATGAAGGAATATTATATATGTATAGAGGAAATGTGTGTTTCCTATACTGCCGTGCTAAGCACAAAGGGGGTAACTGCAGCATAGTTACAATTGAGGAAACAATAACTTTATTTTGATTTTTTGCCATCTCTATTTTATTTTGTGTAAAAACTTGTTTTTGATTTTTTTCAACTCACATTTTTCTGCTGAATTGCAATAGGGAAAAACATTTCATCTATTATGAGTCACTATTATTAATAAGGTAGTTACGAAAATAATCAAATTCGACTTAACTTGAAATTACTAACCATTTCGGTCGTAACTGGAGTGTACGAGATTGTTATGGTGGTATCTACACAGATACGGCCATATTGTAGTTGTAGTTACTGCTATGAAGCCTAGTAAGTAAACCCGTAGAAAACGTTAAAGCTATTATTATATCGGATTCCATCTTATCCTTTGTTAAAAATATTTATGTTAAGAAACTATGACTTAATCATTTTTGCAAAAATGGAACGTTCATTTTTATTGGAAAGGAAAACTATTAACAGCAAACTAAAAAGTAATAATAGTATCTATCATGAATATAAGTGTTAATTAATCTTTGTCTTTCTCCATGTCTGCGCCATCATCGGGTGTCAGAGGAAGTTCATACCAAAGCGTAAACCGATTGTCTGGGACAATATCATTCTTCCTCTGCAGCAGATTATTTATGATTGAAGTTTGATGCTGTCTAGAAATTCCTCGCCGATTCAAGTAGGGTAGTGGTAAAGCAATTCCGGTTGGTCGTATGGTCGCTCACAATTGCTCATGATCTTTTTACGGACTGAGTAATATTTCTACTGAAGGAAGTCTTTCAGTTCCTTTTCAACAGCAGTGACTCCTGGTGTAGAGCTCTGCACAGCAGTTTTAAAGTCGTTGAAGTAATATACTTTTTTCATTTGATGTAAGGATTTCTCGACACGAAGGTGGAAGGCATGTGCCGACATGAATGTATGTCCAGGTTCAAAGTACTTTATATGTATAGTTTCCACACCAATGGTAGGACAATTTACGCAAAATACTGAAAAAGTGTAAAAAGATCCCTGGATGCTGTGAGTAGAAATTTGTAAACAGAACTAATAACACCTTCCTTTTTTCTTCCTTGAACTGCATCATGCCACAAGCAAGCTACTTACTGTAACTTGCTTTTCTTACCGACAGGTACAAAACTTTCATTATAAACAGATAGCCTTTGAGTACAACTGATTTCAACATGTCACAACGTGGCATCATAATCACTTTTTGTAAGTCTACATAGTAGAATATTTCATCTTCCAATTTCTTTTCTACGTCATTTCTGTATTCTTTCCTGGATACCTCAGATTTTTTTAATATGCGCAGCCCAAATCTGACAATCTTCGCAATATGGTTCGAGGTTTTCCTTATTGTGTGGGTGAAGGTGGAAATGCTCACACTGCTCGCATTCTTCGTGCCCAAGTTTCACAAAAGATATCTTTAATTTAGATACTTCAGCACGATATAAATCATACGAGCATTTGAAATCACAGTGTTTCTTGACAAAATCATGATACATTTGTGTCACAGTTAAATCGCTTGGCAAATACCTCCTATTTGTGGCTAATCCTCGTCTATAATATGCCACAGTAGGCTCACATGATCTTGAATTACTGTATGATCTACTTTGTTTCCCAAGATTCGTCCTTACCTTCTATCGCAAGCTGTAAACAGTTTATTTTTTTTTAAATAGATTCTGCAATATTTTTTCATTGGTTTTGGCATAACCAAGAGTGGTCAGAAAAAGATCTTGCGCACACGTACAGATTTTTCATGTTGGTTGTTTAAAGAGTACTGATTTGTTACAGATCGTCGAGAAGCGGATCCTACTGTTCTGCGCTTTACTTTTGTTTTGCTTGTACATCCAAGAAAAAACGCTTTTTGTTCTTGCCCAGTTGCAAAGTCCCAGTGTTCATTTGTAAACGCCTTACCCCAGATATTTCTTTTGAGCAGTTTATTTTACATTTCATAGGACATGCATTTCTAATATTCTGTTCTTTATTAGTTCACGTCTCTCTGTAGGTTTATATAAAAATTGTCTTCGCTTTCGAAGGTTGCCTGCCCTTGTAGTATCACTTGATGGACATGCTAAAGCATCCTTTCCAGCTTTCTCCGGGTCACTTTGAGTTGCTGTCCCTATTTGACTGGACTTCAATGTGAGTTTGGTAGTAGCAAAGTCAAATATTGTTTTTCATAACCCGAAGATTCTCGTCGTGTTAGAATTGATATAGTTTTGAAAAAATACCTTACGTTTAACTATCAGTTACTGAAGATTTCAATTACAATGAAATTCGATTGTGTATCAATATGAAACCATCAAATTAGTTCCATCCAGTTAAGCATTCGGTAATTCTTCAATTTTAGTTTTCAGCCAGAAGATTTTAACGACAGCACAAACAAATCCCTAGTTTTACTTCCTAAAATTATATTTGATTCAATAGTACTGTGTACTTTCGAGTTTGTTAAAGTTGTGCGTTGTGAATACTATATTTTCATAAAACTGTAAACTTCTGAAATATAGAGACGTTCTTTAGAGTAACAAATAGAAACCATATTGTATAAATATGCAGAAACTGAAAAAAACTCATTTCAAATTCATTTAACATATTCGAAGTGGTAGGAGTTACCCCAAATTCCCAAAAGCCTCAGTCTCGTTTTTATACAAAAATGTATAAAAACCGAGACAACATTGTATGAAACATTTTTATTGACAAAACAGAAGAAAATGGTCGTGTCGATTGAGTATTACCATAGACGTACGCATGGGATGATTGAAACATGAAAATGTTTTGTTTTATTGATAGAAACATATTGACTGTATTCCGCATAACAAACTGTACAGAGTGCGGATAAAGTCAGTTAACGCTATCAAAAATAATTGCGCAATTGTATCGCGTTTACAATAAGATATATTATACTCAGTGGGGGCATATGTTCAGTGTTTAGTATGCGTTTGTCGTTTACCAGACTCACATCACGATGTCAGCACAACTTCGTATAAAATACAGGAAAGCTGTTATGATTCTTGAAGAGTTTGTGGTGCAACATCCTGGCAGACCTATTCCTACGAGACAAATGGTATAAAAACTACAGAAAAAATTCTTAGAAATCGGGTCGATTGTGAATGCGCTCTGTACTGGTCGCCCTCGCACAGTAAGCACAGAAGAGAAAATTCAAGTTGATCTTCATGGCTTTTGTGATGCCTCAGAAAAGGCGTATGCCACTGTAATTCATTTACGGTCTGAAGACGATAATGGTAAAATCAAAACACATTTAGTGTATAGCAAAACGAATACATGGTATAGAAGAAGGTAACGAAGAAGATGAGGTAGAGCTAGAAAATAAATTAGAAAATGTAATGAGGAAAGTTAACAACACAGTAGTGTTCAATCAGATATTTTGAAATGTAGAGGAATAGGAAATAAAAATAGTAACAAAAATAGATCAGTCCTAATGCAGATGAAAGACTTGAACAAGAAAGTTGGAACTTTCAAAGGAACGAATACATTAAAAGGAACAAATATATATTGATGAAGACTACCCAAAAGACATACAGGAACAAAGAAATCAGCAAATAACATATATGAAACAGGCGAGAGAAAGAGGTGTCAAGGCTAAGTTAATCGATAACGCATTACTGATAAATAACAACGTGTACAGTCTAAAAGACCTAGAGCAAAGAAAAGATCAGTTAGAGATACATGCAAGATGGAATAATTCAACAATTATGAAAATAACAAAAATAATCGAAATACTTTCGATACAACCTTCAGGGATAAAAGATTTAAATAACTCAGAGACGCATCAATTGCCAATTCTACAATTTGTTAATAACCGTGTCTCACTTTGGATAAGCGTACGGATCAAAAACAGATTGGAATTTAGCGAAGCCTTACCTACCGAAATACACAACTTCGACACAGGACGAACGTTGGAAAAGCTTGATAAGCTTTCTGTAAAATTTGAGATAAAGAAAATGAAAATATACGTGAATGATTATATTTTTAAAAAGTGAACGATAAAAGAATTTATAGAAAATTGGAGGTAAGTGTTTCCCGAATTAATGGCCTGGAAAATAAAATAGTTTAGTATATGGTACGCTTACCTCTAATCATCACACTGCTCTAATATGATTGTCTTTTCTGCACCATACATTGTTATCGGTTTTACTACACAAAATGTTGAATGTAAAAACTCTCTTTTTATTAATCAAATATATCGGAAATCTCACCCCTCAACTCGGCAACTTAAAGGGTCATTAATTGCGTAATTAAAAAAGATTACTTTTTATTTTTTTATGAAACAGTGTATATATTTGTAAAAATCATATTCAATACTCAAACTTCCCCATATACGTTCAAACCGAGCCACAAACGTTGATTCTGTAATTAAATTTTTCAAGGCATCAGTTAATCGAATTTTCTGTTAGACGTTGAAGTACAACAGCTCCTGTGGTTCACCAAATAATTTATAATGGCCAGCGGATGTACCGTGAGAAAATTACCTTTTGTTTTTCATTTTATTTAAACGTATTTTCGTTACCATTGCGATACAAATAACGACGGCAGTACTTAAATAAATTGTACCGGCTGAAAATCTAGAAAGCGAACGTAACACACCCAAAAAATTACACAGATTATTATGACTGCTCTAATTCTGCTGTTATTATATTAATACTTACTTTTAAGTGACAATATACTGTATTGCTTACTACAATATAATTTCTTCGATAGACTACCATAAACATATTTGTTCACATTTCACGATTTACGTGGTTACACTCTAAATTTCACGGCGATTGAGCGCCACTGGAATACAAGCTAGCCTTTTTCAAGGAAAAAGAACACAGCGCATGTTGGTATTAATATATAGATCATGCGACGTGGAAGTAAGTCAAGTAATAGCTTGTGAATGGTTTTCCCTGTTCTAAAATAAATTGCAGTCCGAGAATTGGAGCAGACAAAAAGTAAGTAAAAAGACTTGTAATGAGTCTATGCGTGGAACTGATAAATCAATCATCAGCAATCAAACACAATCCTCTCCATAATCTTGGAACAATCAACAAAGCCTCGGTTTCTTCCTAAACTCCCGTTGCCGTTTCTTCTGCCAGCCAATCCAAACCCTATATAAATCCGTCCTTACACTATGAGGACTGCTCTGACTTTGTCGACTGGTGTCTGAGATTAGAGTCGTGGTTCTAAGACTACAGGTTGAGTTTTGTGACTGAGGCTTGGTTGACTGGAAGTCAGGCTGCGGCTGTCCAAGCATAGACCTTTTCCATTTCTTGAACAACGCGGACTCAATCTGGAAGTTTCTCGTCTCAAATCAGTCATGTTTATCAACAAATTTATTGGCTCAGCAATGGACAACCGACAAACATCAAATTAGGAGTTTCCTTGGACTCTGCACATAGTATAGAAGATTTATTAGGAAGTTTGGAGATATTGCCAAGCCCCTAACTCAACTCACAGAAGAAACAAGAGCTTTCTATTGTGACGAAGACTGTCAAACGGCTTGTGAAACCTGAAAGAGGCATTTAACCATGGCGCCGATATTGAGATATCTATTACCAGAGGAAGGCTTTATATTTAACACTAACGCAAGCAACATAGGAATTGGAGGAGTGCTCTCACAGATCCAAGGACGACAATAAAGAGTGCTAGGATATTTCAGCAAACCAGAACGAACCTACTGCGTCACAAGAAGTGAAGTTTCGGCGGTAGTGAAGTCCGTGGAACAGTTTTACCGGTATTTCTATGGTAGGAAATTCCTAATCCGGACTGACCATACAGCACTCAAGTGGTTGATGCAATTCAAGAATCTCAAGGGCCAGATCGCTAGATGGATTGAACGACTACAAGAGTAGGAATTCAACATCGAACATCGAGCTGGTGTGAGTCACTGATATGCCGACTCCCTGTCCGGACAGCCGTGCCTAACAGACTGCTCCCACTGCAACAAGGCGGAATCTAGGGAGGCTGCGGTCTCAAGAATACGGTAGTCAACGCAGAATGATCACTCACCAGGATCAGAGAAGATCAGGAGAATGATCCTCACCTAAAGGAGATTCGGCGATGGAAGAGAGAGAATTGGCGAACTACCTGGCAAGAAGTGTCAACATTTTCACCGACACTCAAAGCATATTGGGCTCAGTGGGACTCCCATGCTCTGGAAGAAGGGCTATTGAAAATAGTCCTTGAAAACGACGATAGTTCCTAGATGAGAAGACAGAGACAGGGTATGAGTCAAAGTACTCTTGAATAAAGTTTCATTTAAAAATATCAACATTCAAAATGATTTAATTAACTAAAGTCTTAAAAATACACGGAAAATTGAACACGTGGAAAAACGATAATATTGACTTCAAATTGTTTTTCGCCCTCAATATTTATCTCGTTTCTCTTGTAATAATAATGTTAGATAAATATTTAAAACAGTAAATCTAAAAGGAATTATCTCTTAAACAATTATTAAACAAATATGAATTAAAATTGTTGATTGTCTTGTTAATACTTATTTTTTTATAAATGAATAGATTTCGTGTACAACTGTTAAAAAACGTCACTTTTTTGCTTCATTTTGACTCCTGAAAATAGCACATTTGTTTATAGTAAAATAAAGCCTTGACACAGACCTTTTTTACGGGTTATGATCTTAAATGAAATTAGCTTTAATTACATAATTCGAAAGCTATTTAGTAATAAGTGATTACAAACATTATTAATTATACATATAATGATACTAAACAAAAGATTCTAAAATATTTAAAAAAAATTGAATGTGCTACCTCTAGCATTATTTACACTGGTATCAGAGAAAGATGCAGCGCAATATTAAAAAAAATATGTTTGAACAAAATATTTCATTCAAAGAAGCTGAACGTGTAGAAAAAAATCTCAGCTATTCTAAAATAGTTAGCAACAACCGATTTGACAAAATAAATAATTTAAAAAATTCCCCCATTTTGCCAAGCAATGATAATAGGGATAATCCTTCAGAGTCCCCTTCAACCAGTCACAACTCGGTACTTCGCCCACCAATCGGACATTATAAAATACGTAAAATAATATTCCTGGTCAGCAGTGAATTCAACAATGCCCAAAGGTATTCTACCAAATCCTCAGAGAATATTTTCAAAATTATAAGGAGAAATTAGAAATTGTACACAAAATACCTACTCTTTTCATGCACAGCCTTAAAAAATTAAATTTAGCTATTCCATACAGATCCGTTGTTGAGGAAACACAAAAGGAGTAGAAAATAATTATATATTCGTTATTGTAAGTTAATAGTATTTCAATTAATCAAAATAGATAAAATGAATATTCAGGTTTGGCAATGGAACTGTAACTCAATTATTAAAAATATACTTAACCATAAAAGTTTCCTAAATAACTCCAAATATGAATTTGATGTAGTGACATCAAATTAAACTTGGCTTTCTCGACGAAAAACGTTCAATTTAGCTGGTGATAATTTTGTTCCCGTCGATAAATTGAATGGATACAATGGTATTGGTATACTCATCAAGGACAACTCATATTTTTCTGAATTAAAATATAGGAATAATTTAATAATAAAATAGAAATCTGTCCAATTTAACTTTCGGATCTCAAAATACATGTTACTTGCATTTTCAAACCTACTAACGTACAAGCTACTAAAACTGACTGGCCCAATATTTTCTCTCAGACACAAGGGGATGTTCTCGTCCATATAGATTTTAATTCCCATCATAGTTGCTCTGGCTCTCCAATTGATAACAGTCAAAATAATAGATTAGTAGATGTTATTGATGGAACCAACTGAGATAAGCAGACCAAATGAGAGACTCTCAGCAATTGACCTCACTTTTATTTCACCTTACCTCTTCAAGTCTACAAGAATGGAATGTATTATATTATACCTTAGGATCCAATCATTTGCCTCTCCATATAACATTGTCCCGTAATAACGTTCCATCACATACTACCCCTTCAAGAAAGTGGATAGAGTCTACTGCAGACTGGGAGCTTTTTCAATATTTCATTGACAACGAGTTTTTTACCAGACATATACTGCGGGCAACGCAGATCCTAGCTCTGTGTGGACGCACAATGGCTGTGGTAAATGATAACAACATACTAGACATAAAACTCCTGTGGTCCAAACATGTACTCCATATTAATAACAAATGTGAAAAAGGTTACAACCGAATTAATTGTGTCTTCTTTTTCTTAAATATTGGCAGGCTTTGTTAATAATATTTTCATAAAAACAAATGGATATAAGACGAAAGATGAGGTAAGATGTGAAGTTTTTATCCAGAATTGGGACTTATCATATAGTTACGAATTTACCGATATATGTAGCATATGTACAGCAGAACTCGTATCTATACAGAAATGCCTCAATTGATTGATTATGTCATGCTGTAATTTTTTTCTGACGCCACATCTGCTATCGACTCAATAAAATCTACTTCTATCAGAGGTAATGTTTGTCCTGTACTATATAGTATCAAATCTATGCTTTTGGAGTTAAATGATACGTTTATTTGGTATATTGTAGGTATATTCAAGATTTTATATTTCCATCTAAATCCATTATCTGGTAACAGAAAATTGTTTTTTAAAATAAATGTATCCTTTTTAAAACCATTATGAGGTATTGGTAATTAAATAAAAACAAAACTTCCTAAGAGGTAACATGCAAGGCAATTATATTTTGTGAGTAAAAACCCACGCATGTTTCTAAATTCAATATAAAAAGGAAAACCATTAAAACGGTAACAATAAAATCAACAATTCTGGCTTAATCATACCTTCAAATGATGAGGAGTTCTCAGAACTTATATATGTTTCTAACCGCTAAATTTTTCTCTTCACTTACTTCTGAGAATTCAACTAAAATCCTTCGCCTTTTGCCGGCAATTTTTCATAATTTGAAACCCCGTACTTCAGTGCATAATAAAATGGATTGATATTAATAGGACAGTATCGCCGGCTCAGTGGGTGAAGGTGATAAGAAATTTCACAAAAAGCTAATTACTGTGCGTTAACCATAGGATAAAACGTACCTGCCAAAACCTATCATAGAAAAACGGAGATGCGAAAAATAATGTGTGTTTTTTATTGTTTTTTCTTCTAAATCTCAGTACTTACAGTTAAACATCCGTCAATACACAGTTGAAGTTGATGAATTTTCTTCTTCTTGGCTTATCCTCATACCTTTTCAGGTATCGGATCCCTTGATAAATTCTCAAAAATATAATACTAGCTAAGCAGGAGCTATCCAAAACCGGAAAATATGGTAAATGGTTTATGAGATCTCTGGTATAGTCAGTGTAAAATATCTGTAGTATACCTTGTTAAAGAGTCCATAGTTATATAATTTTGTTGATGAAAAACATTTCAAATACATCATTACTAGATTAATTATTTTTTCATACATTTTCTACCATATTTTGTGCTCATTATTCAGTGTAACTTACTATTTTGTTTCTCCATTTATACATCATTGATCAATACTTGGGTAATTGTGAGTATCTACTAATTGATGGACTTCATTAATATTACCAATCTGTCTGTCATTAGTCAGAATTACCTACTACTTCAATGAATATTATAGTAATTAAATATATATTACAGTAATTACTTCACCCAGTAGTTCATAAGCCAATATACACAAACAATATAATTTTGATATTTCACATATTGTATGTGCGTCGAGAAATATCCACTATTTTTATTTGTTCCAAATTCAAATATGACATCCTACTTTTTGAACAAACATGTTCAAATTACTTTACCAATTTTCATCGCTTATATACCTTTCAAAAACGTCGGGAAGTATTTTTATCGGTATAATTGATCTCCATTTAATTTTTGAAACAAAATAAACAGCTGACTATTATCACAAATCATTTAATCATCAACAATTGTAAAGATATATCAGATAATCCAAAAATATCTTTTTTGACGATTGTTTGCGAGTATCAAAGATTTCCCACTTTTCACGATAATTGCAGTCATCGTATTCCGGTTCTTTTTTTTCCAAGAATTCATCATGTCAGTAAATACATTCGCTAGAAATTAAACTTCATTATCTCGAAATTGTTTCAGTAGTCTTCAAAGCAGGCACTACATTGTACATTGACATTTTCAGGCGTACGTTCGTTTTACAGGACGAGCCCTAAAAATTATAATATGACGTTGTGGCTGGGAGAAATATTAAGAAAAAGTATAACAGATAACAAATTTTTTTATTGAGTAACAACTTCATATGTGGCACAGATTCTGTTAGTAATTAATGCATATTTTAGGTTCTTTAGTGAATATACACATATCGAGTGTTTTAGATATATCTATTCTTGTTAACTAGAAAAAGAAAAATCAAGTTTATTCTTTTGACTAATATGTCGAGATGGCATGACATATTTTATATAATATATTTTTGATCTTTATAAACGTTAAAATGAAATGAAATATATAGAAACACCACTTTAGTCCAGTCTAGAAATATTGAAGCATTGGGCTTTCTGTTTGACCTGTGATACATTTGATGAATTGGAATATCAAACTGGTAACAGGTAATGAAAGAATTCTATTACATGTACTGGGTAGATTTGCATTACTGGAATTTAATTGGAAGTTAATTGTGGTTGATTGTATTCAGTTTAACAAAAAGGTTAAGCTTTGGATTATTGTTTGCTGATTTTGTCCTGATTCAATAGGCTAATTTATCGAATTGAAGTAGACCTAAGCTTGGTGAAGTGTCTTTGTTCACTTTTTCCTCATTTATTGCGTGTTTCTATATATTTATTAACTCAATTTGCGTGACTACTGGGTGAGCATTTAAAAAATAACATGGATGCTAAAATTAAAGGATTTAAATAGAAAGAAAGGTTCCATTAAAAGTTAATTAACTTATTTTGGGAGACACTTAGATAATTTTGATAAATCGAAAACTGTCGAGTTAAAAGAAAGGTTAATCAAAACTGAAAAATTATTAGATAATTTTGATGATATACAGTTTCAAATTTTAGAGATAATAGTAGATGAAGCATCTGGATACTAGGCAATCTATCTAAATTTTTCAAACTACATTATCACTATTTTATAATTTTATTCCCTGTCCAGAGACAAGGAAAGGCCAACATGATTCTTCGACGTAAATATATATATATATATATATATATATATATATATATATATATATATATATATATATATATATATTTTCTAAAACTACATTTTCAACCGCCGTATCTCTTACACCCCTACAGATACCCTCTTGAAACCACCATAGTGACACATGGGAACATCGAGGCTACTACCAATGACAATCATAAATTGCTCTGTAGTTTGGATAAAAAGTAACATATAGGGACGCACACGTCCATTTTTAAATACATCAAAGAATATTTTATCTATTGGATTTTTTAACGAAATAATTGTTTTTTTGCTCAATACCTTGTTGAAAAGAATGCCGCAAATAAAGTTCCAAGTGATTTGATTTGATTTGAATTGAATTGAATCATTGTTTACACATCTTTTCTGCTTCAACGGCTGTTAACAAGACAAATAACTGAAAACGTGCACAACACCAATTTTTCATGATTCTCATAGGACGAGAAAATCGAAACCAGACGACAGGTCATTACATAAACTATCCAAATTTCCAATTCCTTGCACATTTCACCAGTTTTTTAAGTCTTTTACTCTGGTTTCATGCTTCTCAAGATAAATTTTCTCCTTTATTTCAGAAAAAAATTCTGGGAGCTCCTTAATAAGTCATTTAACAATTATTTCTATGAAGTAATCGTATTTCTCGCTAATTAAACCCTGTCAGTATCTGTAAAAAAAATGAATTAGCAATTCAATGCCCAAAATAATATAATTTTGAAACACACGGCTGTAAAATGCTCATGTTCAGCGGTTTATTTTTCCATTATTGTAATTATTCACTTCAATGAAATAAATTTTGGAATTTGTAATGTTAAAATGTTACGAATATTTGATTAAAAAACTTACTGCAGTGAATTTGATTGACTGTAAATAGGAAGGATCAGGTACATACAGAATCTTGAGAATTTAGAACCTGATGATTATTATTCACGCAATATTATACAGTGCGTCTATAGAGTAACGCATAAATTAACTTTTTCCACTAGTAGCATCTAAACCTAACTATATTAACTTTTGTTGAGGTAGAAAAGTTGTTCATCATTGACCAAGGTAGAAAAATACAGAGCCTACTTGATTAGAACTAAATCTCAATCCACTTGACAGAACACCTACCTATTCAAAAATGAAAATCAATTGACTTAGCAATGCAGTTTTCATAGCAATTTTTACAAAACAATATTATCAAATCAAAACAAAAATTATTGGATAAATGTGTTATCCGTTGCCTTCGTTGTGCACAGCTGTCATGTCACGTGAAACGGGAGTGACTGGTGACCCGTCCAAAACCGGCCGACAATATAAATTTAGAATTTCATATTTTATGTCGAAACTCTTAATTGTTCGCAACAGTAAAAGTAAAAATGAATCAAAATTTCCAATTCTTGCTTCATAACATATGACTGGAAAAACAATAAACTGATACTAAACATAAACTAGAATTATTTAGGTACCTATTTAAAATTGTTATATAGTGTGCAGTTATTGCATGTCATATCTTATATCTTTAAATGAGCAATTCTTGTATATATACTCGTATATATATATATATATATATATATATATATATATATATATATATATATATATATAATTAGAATCTCGGAATCGGCTCCAACGATTTTCATAAAATTTAGTATATAGGGGGTTTCGGGGGCGATAAATCGATCTAGCTAGGAATCATTTTTAGAAAATGTCATTTTATTCGTGTTTTATCGATAATCAACTTAAATATAAACTTGGAAGAAAAATAACAAAAAGGAGGCGTTTGAGTAGTCTCAACTGAAAAATATGACTCTTCCTGACATCTATTGGCGAATAATAATACTATTTTTGACAGCAGATGGCGTTGTTAAGTAACACGAAGTCAATGAGTGTTTGCTTTGAGGTTAGACTAATATCAATTGTTTATTTATGTTATTTGTGTCTTCTTAATGCACGTGTTCACTTAAAAATGCCTAAACGATCTTGGAAAAAAACGCTTATAAACAATCTAACTTCACGAAGCCGCAACTCGTCTCAAGAACACCTAGAAGAGCATCGTAATCAAACTGATTACGTCAATTGCTGAATATTTACTAAAATCAGGCAACGGCGAACTGACTTTAAATGCTATGGAAGAAATTGAATTGCCACAGAATAGCATTTCAAGCAACAATCTTATTGATGAAGTATTTGGTAACTGCTTAGCCAATGGAAATTATGAAGGGATGAAAGATAGAGCAATACTTGCGCCTCTTAACAAAGATGTTGAAAAAATTAATGATGATATAGTTGCTAAACTTCCCGGAGAGTACAAAACTTACTATAGCCATGACTCAATGAAAGATCAACCTGAAGGAGGACTCGAATTTACAACAGAATTTCTCAATAGCGTCAACATTTCAGACTTGCCACCATACGAGCTAAAATTGAAAAAAAATGCGTTAATAATGTTGTTGTGTAATTTAGACGAGTCAGAAGGACTATGCAATGGTGTGAGACTTGTGATCACAAGTCTGTGCAATCACATAATAAAGGCAAAAATTGTTACTTGTGAACAATCCGGCAAAGAAGTACATATACCAAGGATAACCTTAGACTCATCAAAAGGACAACTGGGATGCACCATGCAGCGTCACCAATTTCCCATTAGATCTGCATTTGCCATGACTGTTCACAAATCCCAAGGACAAACTTTCGAATCTGTTGGGGTTAACTTAAAGTCAAGTCCGGTCTTCATGCATGGCATGTTATATGTGGCATTTTCTAGAGTTAAGCGACCAACTACGTTAAAAGTCAATCTTTCAAATGAAAATCCTCGACATACCCGCAATATAGTATGGAAAGAAGTATTAGATTAAAATCCGATTTCAAAATTAAAACTGTGATGACATAAATATATATATATATATATATATATATACACTTACCTAATTGATTGATAAACTGTAAAAAATTAAGTATTTGTTGCTAATATAAGATTAAACTAATTGCACTCATGATTTTTTTCTTTAAATAATCAGTTCATATTTTTGGACCGAAGTTCCTTATCGCGCGTTGTGAAAGGAAGTTGTCACGACACTTTTTGAAGCTATTGTAAGCTGTGCGGCGTGCGCATGTTTCTCCAACGAAGTCATACGATTTATAATCTCCACATTTTGTGTGTTTAGCAAGTGTACGCGTCATAATTTTGATAAATTCAAAAACAAATCATATTTTAATATAACTTAGTATAGTTTTTTGTCTTTATTATGTTAATTAATTGTTGAGATTCTCTACAACAAAAATTGAAATAATATACTTCAGTTGCTTGCTGTATAATGAATAATACTTTTGAAATCTCCTAAACATATTTCTCGGTAGTATAGTGGTCAGTATCCCCGCCTGTCACGCGGGAGACCGGGGTTGGATTCCCCGCCGGGGAGGAATTTTTATTTTCTGAAAAATTCTTTTTTTTGCTTTTTGGAACGAAGTGAAGTGAAGTGAAAGGGGGCTAGACGGAAAAAAATCAGGACTTGCACGTAAGACGTACAAATGTTGCAGATTTATGTGCGGCAGAATGTGCAATGGAAAACGGTGTTACCTTAATCATGGCAGTCATATATGTCTCACCAAATAACAAATTAATAGATATTCAGGAGTTCATTCATCGAGCACTGCTAGAGTATTCTAAAGATGTATCTCGAACGCTTAACAGATACAACAAAAAATTAGATAAAGTTCCACTCATTTTAGCCGGTGATTTTAACATCAACTTCAGTAATGAAAAATCAAAACCATTGGTACAGTTTCTAGAGGAAGAATTTTATTTAAGAATTAACAATAATCCAGCAGAATCAACAACAAAATATAATACTACCATTGATGCAGTTTTTTCAAAACATTTAAATAAAATAGAATCCCAAACATATGTTTCCTACTTCAGTTACCACAAGCCAATTATTACGAAAATTGAGCCTACTGATTAAGTTTATATAACATTATATTTGTTAATAATACAAAAAATATTATTATAACTTAAAAAAAAAATTTTATTACAATTCCTTCACTAAGTAATCGAAAGGAACCTCGTTCCATCCGGGTGTCCCTTGACACCTCTCAACTTTTTTTTTATTATTCTATCGGTAAGATCGAAAAATATTATTCATATTTCATCATTTTATTAGTAATTCGTACTTAAATATAATTTAAAAAAAAAATACCGACCAAAGCTCGGTCATCCAGGTACTTAAACGTAACTCCAGCAACACCGGACGGGATAATATTAATTGTACGATTTTCAAAGTCATAATTATTTTCCGTCGTTAGACTGTTGATGTTTGCCGTTGTGGTCGATGAAGTCGAAGCTTCTTGAAAACTTCCATTATCATTATCTGACTTTGAAGTCGACGGTTGGGGATCTGTTCGTATATTTTGTATCATTCTTGCTATGCGTTTTTTTTTCTTCAATAGATTCTTCTATACAACCCTCGGCCACTGTAGAAATCTTCCACCCGCCATGGCGTTTCAAATAGAGAATATCGCCCCCACCTTCTCCTAATATAGTGGCAGATGTCCTTCTTAAAGTGCGCCTAGTGAAAGTATTTTATATTTTTTTGTCTTAAAAACTTGGCTACCTCTTTCGGAACACCACTTATGGTGTTGTGACCCATATTTTGTTTTAAAGCTTTTAAATTACTTATTCCAATAAACAGTTTCGCAATATTTAGCGTACGTCTGAGTGATATATATTTTTTCACAATATTAATCCACAAAGAATCCATCATTACAAATTTCCTCGACGAACCATTTTTACTTTTATTAACATTAAATGTAATTATGTCTTCTCGTATATCCACATCCTCAAATTTCATATTCAAATGTTCACTGTTCTACAGGCACCCGCAATTCGAATCAGAAGAACAGCCTAAATAAAATATAATTAAGTTATTTTTTCAATACAATATTTTTATTTTCATTATTTCTTTAAAATTAATTTTCGGCATTCACCAGCAATCTATAAGGGAAACTAAAAGGACAATAATGTGTTTTTTAACTTTTTTGAACTAAGAGACATTGTAAATATATTCAGAGATTGAGCAAATGTGAGTTTTATCAGAGGAATCACATAAACTACGAAAAACTAATCAATGGTCACTTATCTTAACTTGGGATCGGTAAGTAGACACATACAAATAAAATCACTCGTTCTGTCAGATTCTACTCCCGATGCAGTTCGGTGCCAAATTAATTTTCACAAAAAGAAATAATTCAAATGTTATTTAGAAAAGAGTAAAATATTTCATTTTCATATGAGCTATAAGTACCTAAGTAAACAAGGTACTTATCTTTTTCGACACATACATTTCATTTGGTGCTTCCAAAATAAATTTCGTTATGTCATCTCTCGAAAAAATAGATGCTTTTTTGGTTTGTAAGAAGAAATTCCTCTTTTCAAAAATTTGACAAGTTTAAAATAATTAGAAATATTAATATTTTCTTTAATGTTAAACACGGATTTTATCATCGAATATTAGGACCACAATGTTGAAGTCTTATTCGTTTGGGCTACTTCTGACGTCTTTAATGCATCCTTCTCATCGCACCATTTTTTATATGCCATGTAGGCCTTTTCATATAATACCTGTGATTTTTTTTGCCCTTGCTCTAATTTCAGGAGGAGTACAACCAAGGACTACTAATTGTATATTCGGTTTGACTCCTCTACTGTGGTCGCCATGTTGTGCTAATTTTAAGTTGGCCGGCCTGAGTCACGTGATTCGTACAGGACCGGTTTAAACAATGAATCAGAAATCATTTATAAGATTTGAAAATATGAAACGGTGAGAGAAAAAAGTATACCTACTTTATTATTAATACTAGCTACTGCGTATTGTGTATCTATCTAAGTTGGGATTATGGAAAACTTTTTCATACATTTTAAGGAGTGTTTAATTATAAATTATATTATTATATATTCTTATTCAAATTCAATTGATCAGGAAATAGATAAAATAACCGTTAATTTTAATTTCCTTTAATCACGGTCAAGCCCAATTCACATTATTACAATATGGAAATATGAAAAAATGCTACAATAACAAAAAAAGAAAAATATGTAAAACTAGAACAAGATAGAACAATTGACACATGCATTAAACTCAGTGTACTTAGAATCAATCTGCAGATCCCCTTCCAAACCAACAGACAAAAAGTCAACATATGTGAGTAAACCCAATTCTGCAGACCTTTTAGAAGTGAAGCCCAATTGTTGTGATGTCATAATACTCGAACAGTCATAGGTGAGATAATCTAAAATGATACTCTCAAAGACTTTGGGAATTATGCTAAGGATTGATATAGGACGATAGTTTGAAATGACTGATTTTCTAACCAATTTATACACTGGTGTGACGTATGAAGTTTTCCAATGATCTGGAAATTCGCCTGTAACAAGAGACTTATATATGAAAGAGCGGACGAGATAAAAGGAAGCTAAATTCCCTAAGAATGGAAGGTATTCCGTCAGGAATAAGTTTGCATAGATGTTCGAAGCCAGAGGTTGATTTGAATAAACTGATGAGAAATGTTTAGCAAATAGATTTGCAATATCATTCCCGTTACCAACAGTAAGGTCCCCAAGAGTCATTTCAGAAGGTATAGTGTTATTCACCCCCCTACTGTTTACAAACTTCCAAAAAACTTAACAATATCTGTAACACAATTTTCAGTATATTTTACATAATTTCGGTAGCACTCTCGTGATAAAAGTTTACACTGAGCCCTTAATCTACTAAATTCTATTTAGTTTACAGGATACCTAGTAATTTTGTGAGCCACTTCTTTCTCGCACAAATGCCTCCTTAAACTCCGGAGTATACCAACATGGAAACCTTTTTCAGCGGAACCAAGCAATTTATTATAGTGTACATTATATCGTAAAATATGGACACCATCTCAGTCAATTGATTCCAAGCAAAGGAGCATTGCTTCATAATTTGCACGATTAAAATCGTAGTTTTCGCCTCCTGCTTGTTTTCCTGCAAATTTTTAGTTTGTTTCTGCATACTCTAATTGCCTCTTCAAAAAGCGAATCTTCTCTCTCAATTTTACATTGGTATCTTCTGTGGAAGGTTTGCTGAAAATAGAACATTTCTTTATACTAGTTAAACTTTGGTACTAAGGCATTATATAAATGCTACGTAAAATTTATATAAATAAAATACATATAACATTTTGATTTTAAAGAAAATTTGATATCAAACTTACCTATACGGATGAAAGAATTGTACCATCCGTACTATATCAGAAGAATGAGCAGATGGAGACGAGTCTGAATCACTCCGTTTTATTTGAGAAAGTTTTGTCGGAGATTTTGGTGAACTACTTTGAGGTGAATCAACACTTTCCAGCTTGCTGCTACGATTAAAAAATATTTTTTGATTCTTCGTGAGTACTAAGTGAAAATTAACATACCATGTAGATGGAGGTGAGCTAGGTAAATAACTTTTCTCCACGTGATCTACTTCAAAACATTGAGGTAGATTAAGGGTTGGAATTGACTTTATTCTTAAACGTTTCCGTTCGCCTGCCACTTCAAAATTAGTTTGTACAAAATGTTCGGGGCACACCCTTTCATAGGCAATATTATAAGCTGGATCTTTTCCAAGTGCTACCAACCAGGACCTTTTATGCGTATTGTCACTGGGAAATCTACAAATTGGAGAAAAAGGAGAATGTAAATTAACTTACATACAAAAAAAATCATATAACCCACTTATGAAATGTCACACCCTCTTTCAAACGAGAAATGTAAGTGGCGTTGGAGCAACCTCGTACAAAACAGGACGGCATTTTAGCACAGTTTGAAGTCTCCTAGAGTTCTAGATCTTACAAATAACACTATACTATTAACTACCTTACTAAGATAACACTACTTATAAAATGTAATTAACCACTATTAATTTGTAATAAACACGAATATAATCCAAAAGTTAACACGCAAATATCAAACTTGCACTTAACTCAATCAAATACAATGCGAAAATTGCGAAATGTGACCTGATGCCACTCCTGACGCTGTCACAAATCAGTCAAATCGCATTGCAACAACGGAACAAAGGAAATAGAAATTGACAGAACGAAAATGTCGCGTCAGTTCATCCAGCTAAATTCTAATTAGTTAATTATTTATATTATACTGTCAATTATTTCGCGCATTCCATCCTCAATATCAAGAAAACGCATATGAATTGTAGCTTCTTAATACTAACTTAAAATTAGCACAACATGGCGGCCATGTATAGGCAAAGTGAGGGGTCATTTCGGATGTATGGGAAACATATACTATTAGAAGTCCATCGACCCTAAGTCCGTGAGTACAACCACTAGAATCGCTCATTTTTAGCAATCTCGACAACCAGCAAACTATTGACTGACTGACGTTTGTGTTTTACATTTGACAGAAGCATGGATGATTCGATTTTGGAGAAAATTTTTAAGTTCATATTATATTCGATATTTGTAAGTTCCAAAAACTAATATTTGAAAAAATAAAATGCCAATAGTGAAAAAAATGCTATATGAGCCACGGTAGAAGAGTGTATTAATGTCTCGGATCCATTAAAGACCTTGACAATAATACCCCACTTTTCTACCTTGGCGCATAATTACTATTATTTTTCCCTATTTTTTTAAAGAATTATCAATAATACAGTGTGAATAAACTTTGAATGATGATTTCGGCGATATATTTTTTATGACGAAACACTTTTTTACAATTCAATCCTGATCCTAGAACAAACTCTATTAAAACACAATGAAAAAAAACTAAGAGGGTAGGAAAACTGTATTTTTTGCGGCTGTTTGGTGGCAACCTTAGGTTCAGGCTAGCTTACAGTGAAGCCTATAGATTTACTTAACTTTTGTAGTATTTACTTAGGGCGCCAACTGATGTCGCCCAAGCCTATACTTTACATAAACTGTTCCTTAAAAATCAGAAAAGAGTTTAGTAAGTTTACCTTGGTGTTGCGTGGTGCGGTCGAAGGCTATCCATATCGTTAGGAAAATTGAAAAAGAGGTTTTTCTTACTTTTGGTGATCCACAAACCTATGGGGTAGCAGTGAGGTATGACGCATTATATAACCCACAAGTTAATCCTTCGGAAAGGTATATAACGGATAATCACAGGCAGTGGAATAAGAATTAAGCAAAACTTGCGTGTGCCACTCGCATCGTCTATCATGAATCAACAGGTCAAAACCCCTATTCGTAAGTTTTGTTACAAACATGTCTTTGAATGGGAAAGATTTTGGGAGAATGGACAACTTAAGGTTAAGGATTCTGAAACTGAGATATCTTAGAAGGCAATCAAAGGTTGTTCGCAGGGCTTACATTTGTTTACCGATGTTAGTATTCGTTTGAACAAAGCCTCTCGGAAATGTGAGCACACTTACAATTGCGATAGCTCACAGAGGAACGTTCTCTTGGTCAGTTAGTTTGAAGGCGTAATTTTGCTTTGTCAGATGCGGCCAAGTATTCAGAAAAAATTGCTCCTGTATTACTATTTCATGGTCAAGAAAAAAGTAGTGTCATGGATGTATAACCTAGTGCAGTGGTTCTCAAACTTTTTGGGTGACGGTAAGCGATTTTTTGACGGAATCCTACAATAAAAGAATTGTTTTTAAAAATGTATTCTTCATTAATAAGCATAATAAATGTTACTACCTATTACTTACTTTACTTAGTAAATTACTATATAACAAGTATAATAATAGAAGATTTTAAACAAGGAAAAAATTTAACTATTTTTCATCAACTGGTTGATGTCAGGTTTGATAGAAGACGGCTGAAATCTCATATCAGGTTCGGCGTCAATTCTATTGCGGTATTTTGTTTTCGTGGCTGCATAGGGTGAGAACCATGTTTCGCACAAATATGTTGTTGGGAACGGGAGAAGAATATTCAGAGACTCCATACTTGTATCTGACGAACTTTCTAAAAGAGATTCATATATCTCGATTGACATACTTTCGGGCTTTTGCAAATTGGGTATATTTAGCACTACCTTGCAAGAGCGAATAAATAATTTGAAAGAAGTATTTAAGAGGTTACGCGAATCGAATTTTGAAATACAAATCGACAAATCCTAATTTTTTAGGAAAGGAGTAACCGATTTGGGACATATTGTTACCCCTGAAGGTATAAAAACAAATCCCGATAAAATAAGTGCTATTCAAAAATTTTCCATACCAAAAGCTAGTAAAGAAGTTGAAGATTTTCTCGGACTTCTTGGATATTATAGAAAATTCATTAGAGCTTTTTCAAAACTGACGAAAGCGTTAACTAATCGTCTTGAGAAAAATGCAGTAATTAACATAAAAGATCCTGATTATATTAATTGTTTTGATGCTTGTAAAAATATGTTATCAAATGATCCTATTTTACAATACCCCGACTTCGCTCGTCCATTTAATTTCACAAAAGACGCAAGCAATTTTGCCCTAGACGCTGTTCTTAGACAAGGAAAAATCGGAACCGATATACCTGTGGCATATGCTAGCAGAACACTTAATGATTCTGATGTAAATTATTCAACAATTGAAAAGGAGCTCCTTGCAATTGTTTGGGCTGTAAAATATTTCCGCCCATATTTTTTCGGAAGAAAATTCACGATAGTAACAGATCATAAACTAAATTAGTTAGATGGCGGTTGAAACTCGAAGAATACGACTATGATATAATGTACAAGAAAGGTGTATTGTAGAAGATGACGATTTTAATGACGAAATTGATGACGATAATAATACTATTCACACGAACATTGAAAATCCTATTGCAGGAATACCTATATCGGAATCTGCAGTAAATGTGGGAAAAAATCTAATTATAATCTCTGAAGTAAATTTTGAACCAACTACACCAACTGTAATCAAATTATATGAAACTAAGCAAAGAATTCTAGTTCAATCAAAATTTTGAAAGAAATTTTCCTAATCAAAAACTATCCATGTAAAATAACTTTTAAAAACCAAGAATTAATATTTAAAGATAGAACTTTTGGTCAACGACTGGTACTGAATAATCTTCAGACACATTTTAACAACATTAAAATCCAACCTTTGGAAATAAATTTGAAAAAATTAAATTTGAATGAAATATCTTCGCAAGGACTGACACCAATAAATGAAGAAAAATTGACTCTCCACATTCCTAGCATATCGACTGTATTTCTATATTCTAGCGCAGTATTGATAATTATTTGGCTTCTCTTGAAGAAAATTCAAAAAAGAAGAAAATCAGAAGAAACTTCAATGGAATTACAAGAAAAGAAAATTCAACTTACAGGGGGTGCCTCGTTAAACTCTTTACTACATGTTAAATAAATTGCTTAATCAGTAAATTGTGTAATCACCTGTTATTTTATAAATTGTTGAACCTTATTTTTGCTCACATTATAATGTTTACCTATTGAATTGTTTAGTTTTTATTGTCAGTCTAGACTATACTTCGAATCTTGGAACTTGTAACTTGTGTTAAATAAATACTTTTTTGAGAAAGCTTTTTCCGAGTGTGGAAAGTTATTTTATATATATAAATAAGTTTACAAAACCATCACATATACTGGTAATATTTTTAATACTATTTCAAAGGCAATATCTTTAGCAACAAATATACATTTTTTTTGAAACATATAGTAATGTGAGCATAAAATTGTTAAACGTAAAAACAAAAATATCCCCATAAAAATGTCTGGAATATATAAACTCAAATGTTCAGAATTTAATGCTGTCTATTTGGGTTAATTCTTTAGAAATTTTGAAATTAAACACAGTGAACACAAGAATAGAGATTATAACATCCAGAGAAACCCCATTACACAAAGCTGTCTCTTGACATAAAACGTTCATTATCACCTAATACAGAACTAGAAGTACTACATATTTGTGATAAGAAACAATAATTAGATTTCCTCGAAGATTTAGATATTAGAAGACACTTAAGAGACCCACAATATGAAGTTGTCAATGAACAGATAAATCTATGGAGCTTTCCACTTTTAAAGTGTCTTCTTAGGTAATAATAATTACAAAAATCAATAAATATAGTTTTCTTCGTTCCCTATATGATCAAACAGTTATAATTATCTTATATGGAGGAAAATATCTAGGATATCCCTAGAGGGCTAATAATATCCAAACTTTAATATATATATAATATCATATCTTCGTCTTTTCTCTATAACAGTCAAGAGGGCGGACGTTGAAGTTGTGTTGTTAACAGCAGAGCTAATTAAACTCAAAATAAATGAACTAATGGAAATAATTATAAATTTTAATCTTCCCTCGGGTGTGAATAGTGTGCATCTATTAGACTATGTGAAAAGTTTAAGTATAACTATAGCTGAAGAAATCAGGAGGTAATCAAGTTAACCTCAAAAAAGCTACATGTTCACAGTGCGATCACCTCTTGAAAGACTTAAACGCAGTTATAAGTGAACTTGTATCTGTTGGTAAACTTTCTTTTCACCTGTAAAAACAAACAGAGGAACAGGAAAGCTTAATTTTGTTGCTCAATCCAGGTAATTATCATAATCCTTTCGATCATTTGAATACAGCAGGGGCATCTAGTGGCAACAATGTCAACTGCGTAAATTCAAATTCTACAATCACTCGGTACCACAAAAAACTTGTCTCAAACAATATATTCGTCCATCACAAACAATCAAGGTACAAAAACTAGTACTGATAAATATAAATCGACAACTACCCAAAAGCCAACTTTACAAAAATCCATACTAAAACCATTTGTAAACATAAACACCATTAAAACGGGCAATTCCAGGGAGTCTCTCTCAGAAAAACGCTAGCATAAATAAATATAAACCGATTATTGGAAGCAATGATGTTTCAAATTCAAGACCATTGCACGTCAAGGACATGTACGTGTCTCTCGCATAAGTGTCGATATGACTTCATAAGATCTCTTAGACTTTCTTGAACAAACAGCTCCAGACATATCTTTTTCCGGTGTTGGATGGAGTAAAAATGAATATGCGTCCACATTCAAAGTGTCTTTATCCTTTGATAATATAGACCCAGTTTTTAACCCACATATTTCGCCCAAAGAAGTAGCGATAAGAAGATTTAATTTTAGAAGAAATTCTCACCAACACCAGACGATCGACGAGGAAATGTAAATCCAAACAATCTAAATAATTTCAATACAACCAATATTCTTAGTGTGTTAAAAAAATGTAATCAGCGCTAAGTATGTTTCATATTAATATTCAGTGCATCTCTAATAAAGTGGAAACAATAAATGTTTGAGGATAACCTCAAAACAAATAAAAAAGTTAGACTCAAGGTCTTTATTTAGCAAATGTATTAGCCAAAGACGCTGGTATTTAATTAGTATTTTAAATTAATAATTTTTGGAACTAAAGCGAGGATTGTTCAAAGACAACTCGAATTAAACAACTAATAAATTTAATTAATAAAGGAGATTATGAATTCACAAAAATATATCAAAAATGAAAGGTTTGATCTCCTGTAAAATACAAAGAAAACTTATCAATAAATACGCACAACTAAATTGAACGTCCGTTCTTCATGAATATTAAAACTAGTAAAAAATGTACAAACTCAATTTAAATCTGATAAGAACACTAAACGCAAATAATCACTGCGAAAATAAGTTTAAATCTAACACATAAAATATTTCTGTTGACATAAACAATTTGGCACGCGACCAATGTATTCTTGTTGAGAATAAACACAAAGTTATACGTAATATTATTCTCTGAGATCTTTCCGAACGTACAACCTTGCTTTAATCTCCCTGTAGAGCTATTTCCTGGTACAGAGCACGAATAAGTGAATCCCCTTTGCTCATTATAAGTTTAGAAAAGGTTTGAAAGCCAACAGTCAAAATTGCAATGATTACATTCGTAATTGTCAACGTGGTTAAACATAAGTTACTCGTTGTAAATTACTGCAGGTTTGAATATCTTTTAATATCTGTTACTCTATGAGGTAATCAGTAGAATTAACTCACAATGCTAATACAAACTAAATTAAACCTTTCCATGTAAATCAAATTGGATAAAACATTCACTGTTCTCGTGTTGTTGTCACTCTGAATCTGAATATTTAATATAATATCTTTCTATTCTGTTAACACCAAACGTTAGTTTGCGTAATGAGAATGAAAAACCTATTTCAACTTAAAAAACACTTTACAAGAACTTCACCATTCCCGACTTGTCACTTTGACACATGACTCTGTTTTTATACCAATTCCGTCGCCAGCTACTGCGCGAGGATGGGGTGGGTCGTGTAAATTATTTTGACTGGTCTTGGTGACTTTTCAAATTCTACGTCGGAATGCGAAAACTAAGCCGAATGCCTTTACGAGCAAACTGTAAAATACGTTGGATGCGGTGTACAGGGCGAATCAAATTCAGAATAAATATCTATTTACATTATTTGGATCGAACTAGTTTTCGAACAATAAATGCTTTTGTTTCTGATCATCATTTTGATATTGTTTGTTTCTCTGGCAGATTGGGAACTGCCATCAACATATCTGGATATACAATAGCTAACTTTTTTGCCGTAGTAATAAAATTCATGGTGGCCTAGCTATTTACGTGAAAGAAAACAATGATAGTTCAAAGTTTAGTTCAATTAATTTGGACGACTTTAACAACGAACAAAATTCAGAATTTACGGCAATTTATTTACCATCCATAAAAATGTCAGTTAAAGCACTATACAGAGCTAATGGCAACATTGCGAATTTTGAGCATTTATTGCATAACTCATTAAGTAAATATGAAAAACTGGTGATTTTAGCAGACTTCAATTTGAATTTTAAAATTGAAACTGGTATTTTGAATAAGTTAAAATGTTTGCTGCAGTCGTACTAGCTATCGTCATTTTAGAGGATACAAGGATTACTGCTATCTCGTCCAACTGTATTGACAATAAAATTACCAATATCACGGAACAACAATTTTTGGTCGGTGTTTTCGAGGCTCAATATATTGTCATTGAGAATAATATCAATCCAACTATAATAAGGCGCAATTTCTTATGAGACGTATTACAAATAAAGGACTAAATAAATTAAAACGTCATCTGGACACTATTGACTGGAGTCCTTTTATATCGGGACTATCAGATGAAGACGTTTTGTCCTCTTTTGTTGTTGACACATTTCATAATTTAAGTTCGGAGTGTATAATAGCAGACTAAAATCCGCTAAAAAATTCGCTTGTGATAATTTTATCATGTCGTCTGAAAATAGAACAAAGGCTTGTTGGATAGTTATTAACTACGAAAGAAAGTAATCGAAATACTCCATAATAACTGCTGATTTGTCAACAAATGAGAAAATACCTTCTTTTGTGAAATTGCTGTCAATATCATTCAATCACTTCCCAATATTTCTAATGACGAGCTCTTATGCTTTAAAATTTTCCCTGATCCTTGTGGTTAATTCTATTTACACCCGATCACTCAACTTGTCATTAATTCTAATTGTCTTAATATTCATGAAATGAATAGCCGCATCTTGTAGAAAACCAATTCTATTGCTGCAAAACCTTTTACGGAACTCATAAATCTTATTTTTAACACCGGTATCTATCCAGATAGTGTATCCAAAGTGCTTCCTTTTTTTAAAGAAGGAGACGTTTCCGTAATCTATAATTATCGCCCTATTAGTATATTTCAATATTCAGAAAAATCATTGAAAAATTTATAAATACAGCTGTATGACTATTTTGATTCTAACGAATTTTTTAGTAGCTCCCAATTTCGCTTTAGAAATTCCCACCCAGGCAGTTCTTAATGTTGTAAGTGGCGTAGTGGAAGAACTTGGACATGCC
Source organism: Galeruca laticollis (assembly GCA_963921935.1). NCBI lineage: Eukaryota > Metazoa > Arthropoda > Insecta > Coleoptera > Chrysomelidae > Galeruca > Galeruca laticollis. Next base: position 216,025,308 of record OY998180.1, on the reverse strand, counting down.
ATCCGTACTAATATAAAGCTAAAACATGCTAATTTTTAATTTTTACATCCACTGATAAACCTGCTAAAAAATATTATGTCGTTAAGTCAAAAGTTACTAGAGATATTAGTGCATATGATATATGTTGACCTATTTCACAGATTTTGACTTTTTAAACCCTCCTATACAGTCTATAAAATTGCCCTTTTTTACTATTATAGAAACGCATAGTTATCCTTATTATTATTATTTTCATTAGTTCTCTTTTTAAGGCATTTCACATAAACTCAGGCCTTTTTTGGTCTGAGTGTAGTTTATTCAAATATACAGATATAGTTCTATCAAAGTATATTTGACGTTCCACCTTTTAGGTAATTTTCCCAGTACTATCCTCACAATGGTGCATGTGCCGAAAATGGCTGTTTTCTGCATCTTTCCAATTGCAGATGGACTGATTTTGAGCGTATCCACAGCCTTACCAAGCTGCCGTGGTACAATGCCTGTTGTGGATAGGACCATGGGTAGAATAGTAACTTGGTCTACTTTCCACTGCTCTTTGATATACTGAGCGAGGTCATCATATTTTCGAAGCTTTAGGTTGATTGTGTTTTCCATGTTGTTATCATTCACAACTGCGAAGTCGATAATCCATACCTGTTTTTCTCTCAGGCTCCACAGAACCACATCCGGCCGGTTTGCTTCATTTGTCCGATCAGTAAATATTGTTCTATCTCAGTATAATTTGTAGTGGACGTTTTCTAGCATGCTTGCTGGTGTATACTTATAAGTGAGTTTTTCTGTTTCGGGTATCAAGTTATATTTGGAAGCCAGAGCATGGTGTACTATCTTTCCTGTTTAATCGTGGCGTTTCTTGCACTCAGATGCGACGAGAGAGATGCATCCTCTAGTTATATGTTGGATGATTTCCCCCATCCTGCAACACATTCTACATGTGTTGTCTGTCACGGTTGGTTCTTTAGTGATATATTTGAGATAATTTCTAGTTGGCACAACCTGATCCTGTATGGCAATCATAAACCCTTAAGTCTCAGGAAAAAGGTATCCTGTTCGTAAGTAGTGATTAGACCAATTTTTATCTGTACCCTCTGCGGCTAGGATAGTAGGATGTCTTCCATACAGTGCTTTCCTCTGCCATGCTTCTCGCATTTCTTGTACAGATGTTGGGTGAATGTCACGGTTATGATTAAGGTTCAAGGGGGTGTATTTATCATCTATAGAATATACTACATTATGAAGCACGGAGGTTTTTGCTTTTATATGGAAATAGATTTTCATTGATTTATTTGACGAATGTTCATGTCATGTAGGTTTACTATGCCCAATCCACCTTTCGAATACTTTTAGTTGGTCCTGAATCCCTATCTTTGTTGCTGCGTACTGTTTGAGATCGTCCATTTCAAGTAGATGGCTGATCTTGTGCTTCTGTCCGTTTTCATATTTCATCTCAAATCCTTTCATCGTGTCATTCAACAGGTCCGTTAGCGGGTTTAGGGCCATACAAAACCATAGTGGACTTAGTGTATCTCTTTGATATATACCTTTTCATATTTGTATTTTCTCTGTGGTGTTTTCAGGTTTAAGGGCGCGCGCCACTTTTTCATGATCTTTTCCAGGAAGGTGATAAGTTTTTTATCTATTTTATAAATTTACAGGACTTTCAGAAGCCAATCGTGGGGGCAGGAGTCATACGCCTTGCGGTAATTATTATTATTATTATTGCGCGCGTCATTGAGGTTTGGCTCTGTGGGAGCTCGGGCCAAATGGGTTAGGGTTTCCTAAGTTGGATTAGATGGTGTTAGGTTAGGGCCCGAGCCCATCGCTGGTAGGGCTCGGCACGGTTAATGGGGATGAAGTTCATCATGTCCCATTAGTCCGGTGGATGTTTCGATGGTCTATCCTTCGTCGTTCAAAAATTTTCTGGTGATATGACATGTCTGGAGAATCACCGTCCTCTGGATTATTTTTGCGAGGCCTTTAGATAAGTTGAGTTGTTCCAAATATTTCAAGAACCTCTTCGTCACCACGCCTGTAGCCGATATTATGACAGGGATTGTTCTCACTTCTTCTAATCTCCATACGTGTTTAAGTTCGATAGCCAAGTTTTGGTATTTATTTCTCTTTTCAATCTCCGTTTTCTGCAGGTTGCTGGTTAGGGGGCATCCTATATCATTATTGGTGGCCTTCTTATCTTTCTTTTTGATCACCAGGATATCAGGGCGGTTGTGATCTAAAGTCCTACTGAAGTGGATTGGTCTATCCCAGTACAGCACTGTTTCTTCGCTTTCTAAAACAGCTTGAGGTACATATGTATAGAAGGGTGGTGGGTTAGTAACAAGTCCTAGGTCAAGTGCTAATTCTCTGTGGATGATCTTCGCCACTTCGTTGTGTCTTCCCAAATACATTCCCGTAGCCAAAACCGGGCAGCCCCCAGTGACATGTTCGATAGTTTCTCCCACTGCTTTACACTTTCTGCAGACATCGTTAACGTCGGGGACTTTAAGAATGTATTTCTCATAATTTCTAGTTCGGATGATGCTATCCTGAATGGCTGTTATGAATCCCTCGGTCTCTGGGTGTAGCGTTCCTTCCTTCAGCCATAGAAGGGAGGTTTCGTTATCAATCTCCGGATTGTTTAACGCATTGGGATACTTTCCGTGGAGCACCGTGTCTTGCCATGCTGTTGGGATATCCTCCTTCGTAAGGATCGTTATAGCTTGTTGTCGATCTTTGAGGTTAAGCGGTGTATATCTGTTGTCACTCTTCTCTATTTTCCTAATGAGAGGCCTGTTCGAGTTATAGAAGTAGAGTCGCATGTTCTTCTCTTGGGTTCGGTACATTCTTTTGACGCTGCTTAATCCCCTGTCCCTTGCGTTCTAGGCATATATAGTATTTCAACTGCGCTCTTTGGGTGGTGCATTCGAAACTTTGTAAGTGTAGTCCTCGTCATTCTGTCTAGGTCTTCCAAGTGTATATCTGAATACTTTAGTATTCCAAATGAATACGCCAGACTAGGGACAGCATATGTGTTGATGGCTGTTATCATGTTCCGAGAGTTGAGTTTAGTATTCAGGAGCTTATTTAAGCGCTGCTTGTATTTTTCTCTGAACTTCTTCTTTAGTTGTGTGTGGTCTATCCTTCTATTCTGCAAAATTCCGAGGTACTTGTACGTTTCTTCTGGACGAATTTGCGCAAAATAACGTGTATTTTCTTGCTGCTGTGTTAATTTTTCTTGTGTGACATGTATTTCGGCACATTCCTCCAGCCCAAATTCCATTTTAATATCGTTGCTGAATGTTTTCACATAAGCCACTAGTAATTCCAATTGTCTTGGATTCTCAGCGTACAGCTTGATGTCATCCATAAACAGCAAATGGCTGAGCCTCGAATTTGGTTGCATGGGATCTATTCGGAAACCGTAGGTGATGTCATTCAATATTGCAGAAAGCGGATTGATAGCGAGGCAAAACCATAATGGGCTCAGCGAATCCCCCCTCTTCTAATCTTGATGTTCGAGATAGTGCTTCCGCCAGCTCTTGTCTGAATTTCCCATGTCGTCATTGCATATGTTAGTAGCCGGATGATGGCGGGGCTAACTTTGTAGATCTCTAGAGCTTTTACCAGCCAGTCATGAGGTACCGAGTCGAATGCCTTTTTGTAGTCTATGTAGGCCATGCTAATGTTTCGACGTTTTATTTTAGCTTGCTTGATTGTTACCGCATCTATAGTTATTTGCTCCCTGCATCCAAGTGATCTCTTTACGCATCCCCGCTGTTCTGGGCCAATTATATTGTTTATCTCACAATGTTCATTTATTTGCCTATGTATTAATGACGTGAGAAGTTTGTAGATCACAGACAAGCAGGTGATTGGTCTGTCGTTTTTCGAGTTTTCCAGGTCTTCTTTTTTGGGTAGAAGGTAAGTTACTCCTTGACTCAGAAATTCGGGAAATCTTGTTGGATCTTCAAGGATTTTGTTGAATGCTTTGGCAAAATGTGGAAATAGGGCTGGGAATGATTTCAACCAAAAGTTCTGTATGTTGTCCGGACCAGGCGCTTTCCAGCTTATAGTGTTCTTTATGCACTCTTCGACATCTGTAGGGATAATATCTCCATCTGGCATATTTGGAATATCACTTGCAATCTCACAGTATTTGACTATATCCCTTGCCAAAATTGTCTAATGCGGTTCTGATCAATTGTCTCCGGTTTCGTGTTGCCTTGGTGATTGTTTTCAAGATTGCGATGAAATATCTTCTGGTTACTAGAAAATATGTAGTTTTGCTACTTGCGTTTCGTAGCCTCGTTGTATCGCCGCAGTCTCGCTCCCTTGACTTTGCTTTTTTGTCTAGCATCGTCGTAGTAGTTCATGAGGGTTTCTTTCAACTGGGGGTCATTTAAGTCCACTTGTTTTGTTCGGCATAGGTTTGTCCTGTTAATATTATTATTATTATTATTATTATTATTATTATTATTATTATTATTATTATTATTATTATTATTATTATTATTATTATTATTATTATCTTCTTTCTTCCGACTTGATCAAGTGGTATTTCTTTTCTGGGATGACAGGTTGTACCAGGTCGTCTCAGAGTCTATTGCTTGAATTGAGGAAAGATCGCACAATATTACATGTTTTCAGGATGACAGACTTTTGTATGTTTGTATGGGTATTTGGGTGAAGACTTAGTTGTTCAAGGTGTGAGTTAAAGGCGTGTGGGGTGATGCCTGTGGTTGAAATGATGAACGGTATGGTTTCTACTCTTTTCTGTTTCCAAAGTGTCTGAATTTCTATGGCTAATTCAGTATACTTTGCTATTTTTTCTCTGTATTTTACTTGGATGTTGGGGTCGTTAGGAATTGATATGTCTATGAGATAGGTGATTTGCTCTTTTTTATTTTGGAAAACGATGTCCGGCCTGTTGCATTTTATTGTTTTGTCAGTACGGATTTCTACATCCCAATATAGTTTGTATTCGTTGGTGTCTATAATTGTGGTTGGGGTGTATTTGTAGTAGGGTGTTTCCTCTGTTATGAGTCCATATGTCTTTGCAAGGGCTTGGTGAATAATTTTTCCTGCCATGTTGTGTCTTTCGGTATATTCTGTGCCTGCTAAGACTTTGCATCCACTGGTTATATGGTCTATGGTTTCGTTAAATTGGTGACATTTTCTGCATTTATCGGTCTGTATGTTTGGGTCTCTTATTATATATTTTTGATAATTACGTGTAGATATGACCTGATTTTGTATTGCGATGAGAAAGCCTTCTGTTCCAGGGAAAAGTCTTCCTTCTGTAAGCCATTTATAAGAGAGTTTTTTTGATATGTGATCATGTTCTATGTTGTATCTATGTTTTCCATGCAGTTGTTTTGTTTTCCATGAAATAAGTTTTTCTGCAATATTTTGTGATGGAGTGTAAGTATCCAATGGGAGATTGGATGTTGATAGATTAAGTGGTGTATAATTATTGTCAGCTTTGCAAACTGCTTGGTGAAGGGATGTTTGTTTATTTAGTTTATTTATCATACCTCTTCCTCCATCCTTCCTGCTAATTGTTATTCTTGCTTTACATGAGCTGGGATGGTGTTTTCTGTGTCTGGTGAGCTCTGATCTAGTAAGGGTATGGATGCTTTCCAGATCTGTTTGGGTCCATTTGATTATGCCAAACGAGTATTATTATTATTATTATTATTATTATTATTATTATTATTATTATTATTATTATTATTATTATTATTATTATTATTATTATTATTATTATTATTATTATTATTATTATTATTATTATTATTATTATTATTATTATTATTATTATTATTATTATTATTATTATTATTATTATTATTATTATCTTATAACTCAAGTTTAAATGTTAATGTTGTACCTGATAAATAATGTGTAACTAGTTTCGACTGTTTGGTTGATCTTTTGCGTTTGTTGATTTATTCAACTTACAATGAGATCACCCTGTAAGCATGAATTTTTAACATTGCCATCAGGCTTTGCTCAAAACATTTGCGATTGCAATAAACATGTAATGATTATACAAAAATATAAGTTGAATAGGCCTATACCATTTAAAACCAAATGCGCCTAAGGATCTACCTCAGGGGTGTGGGAACGAGCTTAAAACTAAATTAAATCACACATCATTTAGATTCAAAACGCAAAAAAAGTAATAGAAAAAATTGTTTCTACTGTTTGACGACTTTCTTGGATTTGCTGCTTTTGTTATCTTACAAGCTTAAATCAGATCACACTGTAAGTATGCATTTTTGTAGCCTACCAACCAATAATACAACGTTGCAATATAATCTAATACGGTGTGTGAAAATATTTAGTTTATGATAGTTCTTTTATTTCGTATTTATGTTGTATTACTAAAAAATTATATTCTACAGACTAAGCGTTTAATATTTCGAAAAGTAACCATAGGGGATCTAATCCTACCAATGAGAAGTTTTAACGAGGACTAGGACACTATATCCAATATTCAGAAACTTCGACGGTGATTTTTTTAATATTTGATGCTATTTTCCATTGTAAAAACGTAATTTAACAAAAACAGGTCTACGAAAGCACGAATCACCCTGGGAACAGCAAATATTTTATTTTTACTAACAGGTATGTATTTTGTTTTGATATATTTGGCAGTAACATCAACAAATATTTAAGAGGGACTTTTTGGAGACCGTTTTAAAAACGTCCGGATTTTGAATTTCATCGCCCTATATCTCAAATTCTAGCCATAGTATAAGGTTGGGGCCATGGAGACTTTTGATCAGGACATAAATTACCTGTACATATCAAAAATTCAGACAATTTGGCGGTGCTCCCGTTTCGATATGAAAAGTGCGGGGTCCTTTATTGTTAAAATAAATTACTTGCTTTCAAAAGCATCTTGAAATTCAAAATGAGAAAAAAAAGGAACCTTTTTTACTATATGAACAAAATGGTTTTCAAGTAGCACAGTTTACTGAAATTTATTGCTTCGGCACTATTGTTTATAGTAATGATTTTGGTGTTTGTGTTTGGAGTGGTGTATTGAGTAAAGAGAAAAACACATATTTTTGGATATTTCAAAGGGGACGTATAAATATATAAATGATTGAGTGCAAAAAGGACGCTTGCGCTTGCCAGCTTCTTAAACTAGGTGGCGCGTTTTCACATCCCTGTTCGCATCTGGATTCTCAACAATATTTACCCCGAATCAGTTTTCAACAGGCGCTTTTCCTATCGCCTCATGTTTCGTTTCGTCATAGAAACGCGCGCGCTTTTCGTGATTTTCAAAACTTTTCCTCCGCTATGAACTTTTTAAAAATTCTTCAATCACAGAACTTGTAGTTCTTTCGTGTCAAACTAATGTTATATATTTAATTGTGTTGTAAATATCCAAATAAATATGTTTTTCCTGTTCTTCAGACATGTGATATTAATATTTTTGCTACTGAACTTTTTATCAGGGCTAATATTTTCAAGTGATTTGCAAATAAGGCATCGAAGGGCACGACTTGTTAGAAACCGAAGACACGGTAATCATTATTTAAAAATCGAGAAATTTTCTTCCGATTTTGAAGATGTAGCTAACTTTGTAACAGAATCATCAGATTTCTTGTTTGATAATTCCACTTTAACGATAACAGATGAACAAATTATTATTAAATTGTCCTCTGAAAGTCCAGAACCTCGTAAAACTACTAAGGATACGAACAGAACGAAATCAGATGGAAACATAAATATAAAAGTAAATACGAACGCTGCCATTCATTCAAATAATAGCTGGCAACATATTGACAAAACTGTTTTATACATGGGCGAGAAGCGAATTTTCAATAAAGTTGATAGTAATGAAACTGAGAATGCCTCGGAAGAGTTTCCGAATGCAAATGATATAAATACGCCTAAAGATCACAATTCGGGAGAAAAAACTTTTCGACGGGGTGAAAGTGGCCGCGGTCATGCTGACATCGTTACGCGATTTTTAAGAATAGTGGAATCTCAACATCTACTTGGAGAAAATTGCACCGCGGGAACAGATTTGAATTTAGGTGAAGGTGTAGTGGACAGATACGCTCAGGAAAGATTTAGAGTTGAAGCGGATCTATGTGTCAACAGGGCGAATATGTTAACAAGAATCTGGAAATACGGCGATCAGAAAGCACTTACTTCCGAAAATCTCCTATATTCAATGGTTTATTCCTTAGTGGAATTTAACGATGTTATATTCGCTGCTGGCAACTGCTACGCCGAACATCAGTATAAAGATCATTTGCTTTTTTGCCCTTACGCTTATCGTTTACCCGAGGGAAACATCCTGGTGAAGGATCTATCTGTCGAATACCATTATCTTGGCAACACATCAGAGTGGTTCTACATCGCCAGAAAAAATGCTGAAAAAGTTATCAAAGAAAATTCGCAATACATTCATGGTAAGTCAACTTTTCATTTTGTATTTCATATACAGAATTATTTGTGAATAAATTATAGCGAGATTCACTTTCTTTCAAAATATTCATTGTTAATAATTATATAGCAGATAACTGTGTATTTTTTTGCTGTGGTTATTTTGTTGGAGATGAAATCTCAAACTTATTCAATTTCAAAATAGCACACACGCAACAAATATTATATACCAATATTCGCTTCAATATAAACACCATTAGAGCCAGCGCTAAAAGGAATTGAATATGCAAAGTAGAGGCCGCGTTTTATTGATGGATATTAGCCGTGAATAGCTCAAAGGTAAATAACTCAGATGTTTTTAGATATTTTTTTACTTTATATTTTTTAATATATTATTAAAAGTGGAATATTCATTGTTACTTTCATATAATGAAAAATTTTGTCTATTTTATTACTTCAAGACAGCTACTAGATATATTTTTAGCCTTTATCAAAGACATTTCTCAATAAAAAACGCGTTTTTAATTGGATTAGACCCGCATAATTTTGAGTGCAACTTAAAGTGAAGCGGTCGCCAATCCGCAAGTTTTTCTTCGAAAATTGACTCTGGCCCCGGAAGCCTTCGATTTTCTACAATTTTTTTTATCTACTTTACTTTGTTGATAAACGTTTAGGACTTTCTACCTCCAAATTGGTAAAATATGTGGTGAAATTCAAAGCGTGAATTCAGAAAAGTTAGAAGTTTTATGACACCTTCGCCCAAGAAAAGAAGAATGCACAATAAATAACTTCTTTACGATTAGGCCCCATTGGCTACACCTACTAATATCTACCTAGGTTCCTAGTAGTAGGACACCCAAAAAATTAGGCAGATTATTTCGATGAATTAATAAATAAATGATATTTTCCAGGAAGAGTAGTGGACGAACATAGATCAGATTTATTCTACAATATTTACTAAATAGAGTTATCTACATTTTGACGTAGTAAAAAATTTAAATATCGAAATATGTATCAGGCAATATGGACAGAAATAGCCATTTTCAACTAAGTGGGACTTTTCCTTAAAAAAGGAATACTTTTGTATCCTTGATACCAGTTGAAAAAAATAAATTCACTTACGTTATTTATTATGCTATTTCCTTAAGTAAATCTAGATCTGAACACACTTTGCAAGATAATTTATGATCGTGAAGCCCATGTTCAAAATCTATACAAAAGATTTTTGAGTCGTATAAAATAATCGATACAAATTAAAAATAAACATATTTCATTAAATATTTTGCCATTTCCCTAACTGAATCTGAATCTAAATATACTTTGTAAGCTAATATATGACCATGATGTCCATTTTCAAAATCTAAATACAATATCATTGAATTGTATGAAATAATTCATGAAAGAAAAAGGCAAATTGAGCTATTAAGCCATTTCTTTAAGTGAATCTAAAAATAAACATACTTTACAAGCCAATATTTGATCGTGAGGTACATTTGCGACTGCTAAACACAATATTCATAGAGTCGTATAAAATCATTGATAAAAGTCAAGAGCAATGTTATCGAGTTAGTGAGCCATTTCCTTGAGTAAATCTAAATGTAAACACAATTTCCGAGCTAATATATGATCGTGAAATACATACTCAATACCAGTTATTGGACAGTTAAACTTTTTTTAAGTTCAAATCGCTGTCTGGAGAATTTTTCAACGAACAATATTCTGAAATTGACTGTTTCGACCTTTACCGTATGGAATATGCTCACATTACTGTTTTAAACAAAGCTAACTGTTTCTAAATTCCACAATATAATGAAAAAATGATAAAAATTCTAAAAAGTTTAGAATTGTTCCGATCTTACTAAATATCATCGTCAGAATGTTGGTAAAACGATGTGATTATACGTGTGTTTTATCGCTCCGACTTACTTGTTTATTTCTGTTGTAATTTCTGGACGAAAAATTTCATTTTTTCACGTGTCATCAGCTACAAATTGGCTGTTGTGTTTCATCTACTTTGTGTTAAATTAATGCAAGTATTTACGTGAAAATTGACTAATTCTATTTCCCATCGGCTTAAACTCAAAATTTCTTGAGTAGAAAAATGTACACTATTCATCCTCAATAATTGTTACTTTATTTAAAAAAACTCTAAAATGCAAACAACACTTAATTACTGCTATTTTTAAGAAATAAAATATAACGACTATCATTTATGTCAAATTTTGTCTACACTTACTGAGAAAATGTAATGGTTTACAGCATTGTATTGAAGTTAACGGTGAACAGTTTGAACATTTAGTTAAATATTACGTTTAGGATTATACTTTGGATGACTTGTTTTGTTTACAATGAACAATTTATTAAGATTTATCATTATTTAGGATTTTTTGTTACATTCAACATTTATTGCTTTCATATGATAGGTTAATAATTATGATTAACAATAGATATTACAAAATAATTATGTTGGGTATAGGGTATACTTAAAAAAAATTAAAGTTACATGATCGAAGATTCTATTTTCGCTAAAAATACAGGGTGTTCCATTTGAAAGAAGAGAGAAAATGAAAGGTTCGAGTTTCCGTCCACCCTGCATTCAAAAGGGAAAATAATTAAAATTTGATAGAATACGGAGATATTGCATCATATTATGAAACTCTGTTAGAGAAAATAAAATATTTTTTCTTCAACGTGCAATAAGCTACAGAGCGTTGATTTACCTACGATTTTCACATAAACGTGTCCATACTTTTTGAAGTACTCAGTATAACGTAGCAAAACCTTTTATCAAAAGATTGAAAAAATGTGAGTAATCCGATTTGGTACAATATACAGAGGTTCTCATTTAAAAAATTATATATACGCTTCATTCAAATTTTTAATTATGAGTGATGCAAAAGATGCTGTAGTGGCATGCTGCTGCTGCAATTATTATTGCAGTTGTTGGAAACCAGCAACAGCGTTTTCGTCGCCCTCGAATATTTTGAGTACGACCCAGCTTCGTCAATGGTTGGAAAAAATATCTTATACAGGAATTTATAAAGGATTTACTGCTAGATGAGATTGATGAGTTAAACCTGGAATACAGATTTGCTGCGGGCTTCAGAAACTTTTTTAGAATGAAGATATCCGATTTTAAAAATGTTGAACAACATGCTTCGACACGTCCAAACTAGCCATGTCGATTCGACTTCCTTTTATTCGTACCGACTTGGTTCGGGTTGCATTCGATTCGACCCGACAGGGAACAACAATGTCGGGCGGCCATCCACAATGGATCGGCATTGTCGATCGACACCATTCGACTATTGTGGACGCGGCTTAAGACAGAGTCGGATTCAGGCTCTACACCAATGTACGATTTCGTAACATTACACCCCCTCCTGGATCTTTTGAGTAGCCAGGACTGGATGAAAAAATCGGCAACTGGACCCATGTCTGCACTTTCCGGCCGTATGGAAATGAGAGGGCACCGTGTGCATCGGGTACAGATAAGAAAGATGTAGTTACAAATTAATATGTGGACACCGTTATCTTGGAAAATCACCTCTATTATGTTCCCGATACTCGCCAATCCATCTGGTTGCTCTCTATCCTGGGCATTGCTAGTTTCTTCACGTGGGATTACCGCACATGATCTCGAAGGCTTCGTACCACTTCCAACCCTTTATGGTAGTTCGATCGATCTGGAAATTCGTTTCTAGTTACCAGGTAGAAGACGTACCGCGAATTGTGTTTGAGTCTCAGTGTCTTGCAAGGGTCTGGCATCTGATCTTCAAGTTTTTCTAATTGCCCAAACTTTTTTCGAAATACAGTTGCCAGCCCTCGGGCGTTTTTGTTACTGATGGAGATGTCATGTGCCAGTGGGAGCGTGAACAAATATTGTATTTATTCTGTAGTGACACCGTATCTAGCTTTTCCGGTACCACCGTATGCACCCATAAATTCTTCGAAGGCTGGGTCAGACTCTTGTTGTATATAGTTCACTTCGTCCTCTTTGTCATGGTCTTCTTCGAATGGCGCTAGTCGGTTTTGGTGGAGTTCTTTAGGTTTTTCATTGGGGATCTTGCTTATGAGATAGATGACATTAGTAATCCTCTTCTTTATTAAGTAAAGACCCTTCCAGGATTTTTGTAATTTTGGAGAGAATCCTTTTCTCCTCGTCGTGTTGTGTAACCATTCTTTGTCCCCTTCTTTGAAACTGCCCTCTGTGGCCTGCATATCGTACCGTATTTTCATTCTGTCGGTGGCAACCTGAAGATTCGTTCGAACCAATTCGTGAACATCGTCCATCCTTATTCTCAATTGAACCCCATATTCTTCTCCTGCTAGATCTTCGCCAGGCCGACAGCCAAACTCATTTCACGCTCAGACAGGATTTTCCAACTGTTTTGTTATATTATGGTATTTCCATGAATTAACAAAATGCGGGAAGTTTAATCACATGTATGTTCATTACTTTTATTATATCTCGAAGGAGCAGCCGCTGATTCGCGACAATGATTCACTGTAGATTTATAGGAGTAGGATGGTTGAGTAAATTTAATTCGTTGTACACTTGCACTTACGTTTATTGCAAAACTATTTTGCATTTGTTCACTCTGCTTAGCAATTGAGAATATCAATACTGTTAACGGTAAGATGTATCGAAGTATCATTTTCTAATATTGATGAATGGTTGTATAATGTATTATACCGGTGCAAAAAGCCGGTCGGTTATTAAAACGAAAATAACATGTTGTGCGAATGTTGACTGAGAAGTGCCTGAAAAGTTGAGTCTTAGTCATATTTATATGACGTTCAAAGTGGGTGGGAAGAAGGAGTATCGTGTGAGGATCTGACCAATGGGAGAAGAGAGTTTGAAATTTAACGGCCGTACAAAACGGTTGATGAGTGTAAGCAGAGGAGCTTTTTCTTATAGGAAAAAACGTTTGTTTGTTGCGGATAAGAAAGGTTTTTGCGGTAGTTTTTATGAGGCGATAAGGTTAAAACTGATATGGAATGCTTCAAAGTTCTGAGTGGAGATGATTTTAAGGCAATAATTATCTGTGTTTTTTATATGAAAGGTACGTTAAAATGGATTTTTGCGTATTTAAAGAAATATTGGAATAGTTGAGAAGAATGATATTTTTATTTATGATGTATGTGAGCTATATATAAATTATGATATACAGGGAGAAGATAAAGTAAATTTTACAGGAAGAAGTTGAATGTTAATTCAAATTCGTACACCACCCGTGGACTCATTTATGGCAGATTGATGAGCTAACGCAAATAAGGAAAGATACCGGTTCCAATCTCTCTGGTTGCTGTAAACTACTTTGGACAGGTATTTTCCAATGGTCCTGCTCATTATTTCGACCATTTCATCTGACTGTTGATGCAACGCTGTTGTGCTGGTCTTCTTCATTCCAGCTTGTCACAAATATCCTAGAATATCTGGCTCTCAAAATTTCTTCCTTGATACCTGTGGACTTCCAAGGGTACTCCATATCGGCTAATAAATTCTTTCACCAATACATCCGCGACAGTTCTAGTCTCTTAATAAAGGATCGCGTAAATTTCCACTTTGTGGAATAATCACTTACTACCGAGATGTATTTACCGCCATTTTCTGTCGTTGGAAACGGTCCAGCGATATCTAAAGCAATCCTTCCGAGAGGACTTCCAACAATATATTGTTTCCTGGGTACCTCTCTCTTTCGATGTGGTCCATTACTCGTAGCACAAGTCGTACATTTCTTACACCAGTTCTTCACATCGTCGGAGCTGTTCATCCAATAAAACCTTTCACGGACTTGCTGAAGGGTTTTCTTCATTACTAGATGACCTCCCGATAGACTGTCGTGTAACTTTCTCAGTACCTGCGCTACTCTCGTTCTCGGGATAACTATCTGTCGTCTAATCATAAATAAATAGTTGTTATCGTTGCGCATTCACCAAAATTTAAACTTTCAAATATGGTATAAGACTGAGCCGGTTTCAGGCTCTACACCTGTGGGCGATTTCGTAACAATATTTTAATACGTTATTATGCCATTTTTTCAACTTCGTCTACTATAAGCACACATAGCAAGCTAATTTGTTTATAGAGTCCATTTTCAACATCTTAACACAATATTTATTGAATTCTATAAAGGAATTAATAAAAGTCAAAAACAAACATATGTTATTGAGTTATTAAGCCATATTCTTGAGCGAATATAAACGTAAACACAGTTTGCAAGCTAATATACGATCGTGAAGTACATTTTCAAAATTTAAACACAATATTTATTCAATTAACTTCATCAACTTAATCTAAATCTAAGCACACTTTTCAAGCCAATTAATATATGATCGTTAATTCCATTGTCAAAATAAGTTGGATATGAACAATATTTTGATATTCCACTCCAGATATTTGAGAGAATTTCTCTTTTCTGTATGGATACAAAATTTCGCATGTTATGGTACTTATAATTCAACCACTGTTTTTCTATTTTCACAATTTATTTTCTAAGTAGACTTCAAAATGTAATTAAACTATGTGTAAGTCCTATCTGAAACGACTGTTGAAGTAGCAATGTTGAAAATAAGAAAAAGTTGTCACCTACAAGTAAAATTGACTTATAAAACGTTTCTTTTCATTCGCCCTATTATCAAATAAAACCACATGTCGAGTATTCCTTGTAGATTTTGAAATGCAATAGATTTTAAATTGAGTTATTTACTTCATGTCACAGCATTTTCCTATATTTGTATTCGCAGGAAACTTTTCTTGTGAAATTTCTTTAGCTTATTGCTACCAAATCACACACTGGTGTAGTCTAATACGATATCTAAAAGTTAAAGTTTTTGCGGGAGCGCAACCATTTCACATATATTTCTTTCTAAGAATGTCAATCGTTTGTTGGGAGCCGCATTTTAGTAATTTTAGGAATTCGAAGGTTCCAGAAGACGCTTTAATATATAAGCAACTACCTGAGAACCGTGAGTCAGTCCACAGTTTGATTGCATAGCAGAATAGTGAACAGTGTATTTGATATAAATTAGAATTAATTGTGTAGATAAATTAAGTATAAGTGATTAGTTAAGTAATAATAATTATCTTTATTCAGCTCATGGTATACACATATGTACAAACAGCTCTTGTTGTACAATATTATTTATGGAAGATCAATGTAATACGTATATGAACTGGTAGAGTATTTATTTTTTCTAAAAATGATTTAAATATATACTGTATTCAATTAAATTGATTCTCCAAAAATACACAAAACAATATTTTACTTGTAAACAAAAGAAGGATAACAAATACATATAGGGAATTCGGATCTGGCAACTACGGTTTAAACACCTTTGTGTGATCGGTCCCGAATAAATAACAAATTTAGTGGAAAAAGTGAATGATAATTTCAAGACTGTGAATTACATCGTTTACATTAATACAAAGTGCTTCAAGCAAATAATTGTAAGTGAAAAGTTTACCAGTAAATAATAATCAACTGATAAAATATCGTCTGAAAACAAATCAAAACATATATATCATAAACAAGGCGAGCGATAAGGGAACCAGTTCCTTACGCACCTTACCTCGAAAGACAGGCCCGCATTCAGAACACCTACTAAATAGAAAAATGAACCAATCTCAAGCTAGCACAATGTCTTATTCAACTGCCTTATCAAAACAATCTCAACTCACACTCTCTTCCAAAGATCAACCTATTATTTTTACATCATTAAATGGTCCTAAGCTTGAAGATTATTTATATCAAATCGGAGACATTGTAGGCCCTCGAATGTCAAACAACAGAATATGCATATATCTATCATCCAAACAAGTAGTAGACGTATTTTTCAGTGAACAGGGAGGAGAATTCTCTATCAATGGAAACTCTATTAAAACCCGTAGATTACAAACACCTTCTGAACGGCTGGTACTATCAAACGTCTGTCCCTCGATTCCCAATGATGTACTACTATCAGAATTGCGGTGTCTAGGCATAAACAACATATCCCTAATAAAGCCCCTAACAGTTGGAACGACAAAACCAGAATACAACCATATCCTCAGTTTCCGACGCCAAGTATATGTAACCCCCTCAACAACTCAAATATTCCTGGTAGTATTATCATCCAAGATGACAATACTTCGTTACAAAATCTTCCTGAAATCAATAATTCCCAAAATATATTTGATGGAGAGAAAAATCCACAAGTAAACCCATCCCAAGTAAACCCAACATAATCCACAAGTAAAACTGCTAGCATCTCCCTATCTTGGTTAAAAAATCCCATAAGATCAACTGAAGATGACTTAGAAAAGCGAATGGATTATACAGAAAACTGTAATAAACGACCTTTATCCGAAACTTCTAGTCCCATAATATAATCAGACTCGGCATTCAAAATACCTGATACATTGAAAAAATATAAAAGTGATGAATTTACATCCGAACAAATGCAACCTGTAAAACAGCTAATGGAAAAAGATCCTAAGAACTTATGCTCTTACTTTCGAATAATTGACCGACTTACTGTCAAATATAAAAGGAAACCCAGATCCAATAAGCGTGATTAGAAACTACACGTCGGAATTTGAAGACTCAGTAGATACTATTAAAAAAAAATGTAGCCATCACTACAGAGCAAAGCAACGAAGATGCGCTTCACAAAAATTAGGAAGAGACTTGAAAGATATATTGCTGAAGGACCCATAGATCAAGAGCCAATCAGTGACTCATCAGACAGCAATGACATAAATTCTACTTCAATAAATTTAAAATAAAACAATGAGTATTCTACAGTGGAATCTAAATGGATATTACCTCCATCTGAAAATGTTGAAAACTATTATATTGAAATACAACCTGGAAGTTAGGTTAGGTTAGAGGAGGAGTTGCCACATATGTAAATAAAAACTTTCATTCAAGTCAAATTGCTTTAGATACCAATATTGAAGCAATCGCTGTATGTGTTTATTTCCCTACAAAAATAAATATATGTAATATATATATATATATATATATATATATATATATATATATATATATATATATATATATATCAGCCTCTTCAGCCGTGCTGAAGAGGCAAAATGAGCCAGAAACATGCATGTCCTCTATTTCAGTAGCCCTTTATTTTGCGTGAATTACCCATGAATCTCTTTGTTGTTGTTGTTAACATATCACGCGATATTCCTACATCTTCTTTATATATATATATATATATGTATATATAAATAAATATATATATATATATATATATATATATATATATTCCATCCGACCGAAACCTAAGTAAAATGGAACTGACTGATCTAATCTCCCAGGTTCCTAATCCTAAAATTATCATGGGCAACTTCAACGGACACAATTTCATGGGGGAGAAACAAGATACTCGAGGAAACACAATAGAAGAGGTTATGACAGACTTAAACTTAAACATTCTCAATGATGGAAGTAAAACCAGATTTAATACCTATATTGGAACTTCTTCGGCTATAGATTTAACTTTGTGTAATCCTTCATTACATCAACACCTAACATGGGAAGTCTTACCTTTTTCATATGACAGTGATCATTTCCCAATCCTTGTAGTAGATAAACGTAGAAGTGCGGACAATTCAACGCCTATACAAAAGTGGAAGCTACATGAAGCAGACTGGGAACAATATACCATTTTAACTGACGCACCTTTATCAAAATTTTCAATACGTGAGGACATAAATGAAACAATGTCAATGACATATTGATAACAGCTGCAGACATAACAATAGGGCTAACTAAAAACGGAACACACCGTATGGCTGTACCATGGTGGAATAAAGAATGTGAATAGGCACTTAAAGAAAGTAAACATGCTTTTCATATCTATAAAAAGCATAACACGATTGATAATCAATTACGATTCAAAGCACTGAGGGCCAAAACTAGGTATATTTTTAGAAAAAGTAAAAAAGACTCATGGATGAAATATGTGCAAAATATAAGCAGGTCTACTAGCTTAACATCTGTATGGAAAAAAGTAAATGCCATATCCGGCAATAAATCGTACAATAAAATCACTGGTATAAAACAAGACGAAATCTTAATAACAATATCAAAAGATATAGCTGAAACATTGATGGAAGCATTCGAAGAGAACTCGAGCGATGCCAAATTAAAGGAAGATTTTCTAAAAAATAGAGTATCAATCGAAGAAATCCCAATCAATAATGAAATCAATACATCGTACCTCAACCAACCACTCACGCTATCAGAACTAGATGAAGCGATAAAAGACTTCAAAACCTTGAGGCCTGATCCTGATAATATACCGATTTCTTTCCTGCTATATCTATCGGAGAGCGGCAGAGAAGTACTCTTAAATATTCACAACACCATTTGGATACAACAAACTTTTCCAATTCAGTGGACTGAAGCAACAATCATACCAATTCTAAAGACTGTTAAGAAATCAACAAGTATAGAATCATACAGACCTATTGCACTGACTAGCACGATGTGTGAGCTCTTAGAAAAAATTATAAATAATCGTCTTAGGTGGGAACTTGAACGTCGCAAACTAATTAAACCAGAACAAAGTGAATTTAGGAAAAAGAGAAGTACTATTGACAATATTAGAGTAGCGGCGCGTAATATGAAATACACCGGCTAATATGTAATACCATATAATTGGCTAAACTTATGATGCCATCTACAAGGCGGTAGCAAAAATATGCTCATCGTAAGTGCAGATTTACACACAAACACGCGCGTAACTCTGTAATCGTTCGTTAAATAGTTATTCGTCAACACCTGTTTTTCAGTCATGCAGAATTTTCGTGGAGTTCCGTGAAAATTTAGTTTATTATCATTTAGTTGGTGATTTTTTATTCATATTCTCATCAGAGAGCAAGTAAGTACTGTAGATTAATATAAGATGTAGTTATTGCGGGTCTATACTCGTCTAGACATCTTTAAAAAATCCTAACCTCAACACAACTAAGTGCAGCTAATATGGAATACTATTCCATATTACCCGCAAAAGTTTGCCCCATAAAAATGCCATCTAAAAATTAATTTCTATTGTTTCAGTCTTATTCGAGCACCAGGGTATCAATAATGCCTAAAACTACGGTCGTGGATAAAAAACGCAAAAAGTGGAATGAAGAAAATATGAGGAAAGCAGTGATAGCAGTCAGGTCTAAACAAATGGGTTATTTGAAGGCTTGTCAAACATATAATGTTCCTCGAGCTACACTTTTCAGGCTGTGCAAAAAGAACATGAAGCCTGAAGTTGTGTGCCATACCAAATTAGGCCGTAAGCCCGTTTTACCTGATTTTTTGGAAAAAGAATTAGTTAAGCACTGTCTAGAGATGGAGAAATCATTCTTTGGCTTGACGCGTCGCGATGTTTGTAATGTTGCTTTTCAATTAGCAAGAAAAAACAATATTCCTCATCCATTTTCATTACTAAGAAAATCAGCTGGCAAGGATTGGCTTCATCACTTCAGAATGAGGCATAAAAATGTTTTAAGTCTGAGAAGACCTACTGGAAGTTCGTACGCTCGCGCCTTAGGATTTAATAAAGAAAATGTAGACACATTTTTCGACCTGTTAGAGACCCTAATGGAGACGCATAATTATTCGCCAAGCCAAGTTTATAACGTGGATGAAACTGGTTTAACCATTGTTCAATCAAGAAATCCAGAAGTTTTTTCTCTAAGGGGCAAAAGGCAAGTTGGGTCAATGACGTCAGCCGAACGAGGTTCACTTATAACCTCAGTCCTTTGCATTAGCGCAAGTGGCAATTTTGTACCCCCCCTTCTGATTTTTCCCAGAAAAAATGCAATTGAACTTCTAAAGAAGGGTGCCCCGCCAGGAACCATTTTTTTTTCATCCGTCAGGCTGGATTCAGATGGATATCTTCAAACATTTTCTAAAACATGTTACACCGAGTGCTGAAAATCCCATTCTACTGATTCTAGATGGTCACCATACTCACACTAAAAACTTAGACGTTATTTTGGATGCCAGAGAAAACCATGTGACTTTACTTTGCCTACCGCCACATACAACTCATAAGATGCAGCCATTAGATAAAACTGTTATGGGAGCATTAAACATATTACAGTGAGGAAGTAAGGCTATTTTTAAGAACAAATAATCGGCCTGTCAATCATTTTGATTTAAGCGAACTTTTTGATAACGCGTATCTGAAAATCCAAAGTGGTGAAAGATGTGTTAACGGATTTCGTCAAACTGGATTGTTTCCAGTTAACCGTAACGTATTCACCGAAGAAGACTTTATTCAGGAGGCACAAAGAAGTGAGGTCCAAGTACACTCAGAAGATGATGTGCTCCGGGAGAAACCTAAACCAGAAAACACGGCTCAAAATGCAACCATAGTTTTACCACAGGATATAATTCCCAAGCCAACTTTGAGGAAGAAAGAAGGCACGAGAGGTCGGAAAGCAGGTCAAGCCAAAGTTTTGACGTCGACCCCAAACAAAGAAGAGTTGAAGCAGTCAATAGAAATAGCGTCAGTTAAAGAAAGGGATAAAGTTAAAAGAAAAATAGAAATAACTAACAAAAACAAAGAGCATAAAAAATTTAAACTTGCAGATGCAGAGGTAGCTGGACCAAGTGGCGTACCAAAAAAGAAATTTCAAAAAAAGGCAATAAAGAAATCAAAAGAAGGTAAATATTCATCAGAAGATTCCAACAGTTCTGCATCTTTACATGACTCATCATCCAACGACGATGAAGAATTTCCTGTTTATGATCGTCCATCTGAAGAGGCTGAGTGTTTGTTTTGTTCGGGATTATATTCGGCTGATACAAGGGGAGAAATCTGGATTCAGTGCGCAAGATGTGAACTTTGGGCTCATGAGTTATGCGCCGACACGCCAAAGGATGTTTACATTTGTGATTTTTGTCGCTAAAGTTTCCCTATAAGCATATATTTTTTAGTTCATTTAGTGTTTCATATTACCCCATAGTGGTATTTCATATTACCCGACCATTTTTTTGTAATGTCAGAATGTACTTATTTTATTTAACCTTATATTTTTTTTTAATTCATAAAGTTTTAGAAATTCCAGACTTTTATTTGCTTAGATGGATAGTTATCACAATATTTAATGACTTTTCTAATGCACTGTACTGCACCTAGAAGAATTTATCACTATAATAGAAAACAGTATTCCATATTACCCTCCGCTACTCTAGTAATCTAGAAAATGACATACACGAAACCTTCGCAAATAAACAGAAATGCTTAGCCATATTTATTGATATTAACAAAGCATTCGATACTGCAGAATACTGTAGAATAAATATACTGAAATCGTTAAAGCAATGGAATATAGATGGACATATATGTTGGCATTCATTGAAAATTTTCCAAGCTATAGGACTTTTAGAGTAAGAGTAAATGGTAATCTATCGACCAAACAATGTCAAAAAAATGGTACTCTCTAAGGCTCTGTTATTAGTCCCACATTGTTTCTAATCGCTAATAATAACATTACTGAAAATGTACTTAAACCAATTAAAATAAGGCTATATGCGGATGACTTAGTGGTATACATGAAAAGTAAAAACATCGATACAATGCAACATATACTACAGAGACAACTTAATAAACTGCAGCAATGGTCAAAACAGTCGGGCTTTAACTTCTCTGCATCCAAAACCAAATGTTTATTATTTTCGAAAAAACATTGTGAAAAGACACCCCCGCTTACACTATATGAAGAAAAACTGCAATATGTAACTTCCACGACATTCTATGGTATGATATTTGTCCAGATACTGAGCTGGAATGATCATTTAAAAAAGTTGATATTATCTTGTCAGAAAGGTATCAATCTTCCTAATCGTAACTGAGGATCAGATCAAAAAACTCTACATATTATATATAAAAATCTTATACGTTCCAAAATCGATTATGGATCTATTGTCTATGCATCCACCAAAAGCTATATTTTCATGAAACTTGATACAGTTCACAATAATGCCTTACGAATAATATCTGGTACATATCGTACATCACCGGTGGAAAGCCTTTATTCAGAATTAGGGGAACCATCTTTATCTACGAGAAGAAAAATATTGACATTGTCATATGCTACCTCTATATTAGATAATACTGAGCATCCAATGTACCCAAAAATTTATACAGATGAAATTGACAATATCGTACAACAACAACCGATTCCAACTTTCTGTAATCGCGTGAGACAATACAAAGCAGATCTTCAAATCAAACATGTTCCTATATTCAAGTTTGAAGAAACATATTCTCCTTGGCAAAATTCCAAACCAATAATTGACACCATTCTTACCTCTTTTTAAAAATATTAACTACCCAGTTTGCTGATAGAAAACATCTTCCGGACAAAACTCATTGAATATAATGACCATTTCAAAATATATACGGATGCCTCGAAAACTCCTGCTGGCATCGGAGCCGCGGTTGTTACGGCAAATCATAACTTATCTTCTAAATTACCTACCTACAGTACAGTCTTCACTGGAGAAATATATGCATTGCTACAAGCCCCGTCTAAAAATGCGAATGTTTCCAACATCCTTATAATCACAGATTCCCTCAGTTCATTAATATCCATCCAGCAAGTTTATAGTCGTCATCCCATTGCTATGGAAATAAAGAAGGAACTCTTCCAACTACAAGAATCCCAAATAAATGTAAAATTTATGTGGATCCCCTCCTACATAGGAATCCAGGGTAATGAAGAAGCAAACCAACTGGCAAAACAAGCAGCGGAAAGTGATAGTGCGGTAGTTGTAAACGCGACGACCATCAATGATTTGAAGCATACCGTGAAAGAAAAAGCGATAAGTGCGTGGCAAAATCAGTGGCTTGTTTCGAAATCAAAATTACGCGAGGTGAAACCCAGTGTAAAACCCTGGAATACAATACCAAACAGGCGGCCCAACCAAGTACTACTGACAAGACTAAGGATAGGACACACTAAACTGACGCATCAACATTCACTAGCCAGGACAGAAATGCCTCAGTGTACTACATGTTCCAAGCAGATAACAGTAAAACATATTCTGGTTGAGTGGCCCAGATATGAGGACGCCCGAGTGAAAAACAATATACCAAGCACATTGAAAAACGTAAACGTATTAGTTCGATATCTTACTGAAATTAATGTAATCAAAACGTTGTAAAAGAATATTTGTCGCTAATAACCGACATGGTTGATGCGGCAATAAAAATACACATCCTTATATACATACAGTCAACAATCAAATATCAGAGTATTTTACGTACATTTTACTTCAAATTACTTGAACTATTTATCAGTGACTCACTACACTCCTTAATCATCTAAATAAAAACCTTAATGAAATTGAAACCAGTCTGGAAAGAAATATTCCAATGAATATTCTCAATGAATTTATAAAATATCAACAAAAATCATACGAACATATTTTCAATATAACGAAAAATAAACAGAGGGAAAAATTGATAATCTAACATCCAAACAAAAATCACGTTTTATATACAAAACCAAATCAAAACTGGATCACAAACTTGAGTAATGAAATTATACCAGGGGATGATTTGTTTACACTCAGTCTAGACCAAAATTTTAATTACGGAACAAATTATACACATGCAGAATTGCTAATAGCAAATTTGGAAGCCAAAATAAGGAACTGTACGGCTGAAATCCAAATTGACATAAGGTATAAAGTGAACAACATAATTTTGAATTTTAATAATGAACAATTTGATTGCAATTCATTAATTTTTAATTTTAACAGACTTTTTAGCGAAACGAAAACATTTTTGAAAGAAAATAGTAATTTTTTGGTAACATATGCAGATAAGATAAATAAAACAGTAATATTGAAAAAACAGATTACAGAGAAAAAATGACGTTACCTCTACCTATAAAATAGAAAAATTCAATCCCACTGAGAAAATTCAAACAGCTGTTAATAAATGTGTCAATAGTTGGTTTCAATCAAAATTAATAGATAAAATAACAAAAAATAAATTAATGATTCATAATGCCCAACCTCCAGCAATCTATGGGTTACCCAAGCTATGATACTGATTTACTTACAAAGTGAGTATATTCTGTGCCTGTTTCTTTACCTCTTGTTTGATAGTTATATGTCTTTTTTATAATATATCTTTATGTTTGTATGTGTACATTAAAATCGCATAAACATAGAACTGTCTGACATCCATAATCTTAGTTTCATCATACAATAAATCCGTTGCATACCTAATTTTTTTATTGAATATTATTTTAAGTAATCTCTGTTGAAAAGTTTCCAGGTTATTTTAATTCCAGTAGATAATGGAGAATTGGAGTCTGGTTTGAACAAGTGCGTAGTAAATAGTTTTAATGTGAATAACGCTAAATGTTTTTTTGAAAAATTTAAATTTAAAAAGCAACATCTTAAGGTATTGGTTAAATTATCTATATGTTTATCCCACCGTAAGTGACAGTCGAGGATAACCCCCAAGTATTTAATATTATTTTCTCTTTGAATGGTAATTTCCTGATTGTTTTAAGTGACATTGAGCTTATTAAAATCTGGTAATCTATTAATATAACTTGCAAAAAGCAATAAAATGATTCAATATAATTTATAGTAAGTATACCAATCTATAATTTTTTTGAGTCATTTTCTGTTCTTCCCAAGTATCTACTTCACACAAAATAGCCGTGTGATCAGCAAAACTCACAATTTGGCCCGTAGTCGGTTGAATATACAAATTATTCACGTAAATTGAAAATAGTATAGGACCAAGGACTGTCCCTTGCGGTACACCAGTTGTAATTAGTTTGCTTTTGCTAAGCTGATCTTTTACTTTTACTTGTTGTTATCGGTTTTTGAGATAGTTTTAATGACATTTCTCGTATTCCTGCATCTTCCAACGTCAGCAATAACTGTTCGTGATGCACAGTATCGAAGGCCTTAGTTTGGCTTATTAAGGTCCACCGAGTGATAAATTCTTTTAGTTAATTCTAGTTTTGCATCAGTTGTAGGAAGTTCATCTCGAAATCCAAATTGTTTTGTAGAAATTATATTGAATTTATTAAGATATTCTTGTAATCTTAAATTTAGAGCTTTCACTACCACTTTTACGAAAGTTGTAATTAAGGATATCGGTCTATAATTTGTCACCATTATATTATTGCCTATTATAAATATTGGACTTATGATCTCTTGAGTTCAGTGGGAAATTCTCCTTGTAAATATATTTCATTAACTCAGTGGGTCAAGAGTGGGGTGAATATTTCTGAATTCTCTTTTAATAATTCTGCTTGTATAATATCCACTCCAGGTGATTTCTTGTATGCTCTTAAGTTTATTATGTATTTGATTTCTATATTTGTTAAAGGCAACAGAACAATTGCATTTTTCTGAACATTTCTCCTAGGTTGAGGCTTGTTTGGTGGGCTTATGGTTTTTGCAAGGGTAATGCTTACTTCAGTAAAGTAATTGTTAAATGTTTCTGCTAAATATTTAGCCTCTGTTACTATATGACCATCATCAGTATGTATTTCTTCTATTTCATCGTTATTATTTTTTTGCGGTATTTTGTATCCCATTAATAATTTACCATAGTCGTTTTGAGTCTTCTGTATTTTCATTTATTTGTTTGGTATAATAATCACTTTTAGTTTTTCTTAAAACTCTATCAGTTAATGCTCTATAATTTAAATACGCTTTCTTTATTCTACGTTTTTCAAATCTTCTTTATGAACATGATGAAGTATGTTTCTTTCTGCCATTGAATTAATAATACCTTTGGTTACCCATTGTTGCCTCTTAATAAATTGCTTATTTTCTATAAGAACTTTGGTGTATTCACTTATATATTTGTTTACCACATTTATTAAATAGCTAACTTATTGATATTGAATTTCAATTATTACTGAAGAGTTTTCAACTTGAAAGTACTTGACCACAACTAAATGTGGTATATTATGTAACACTAATACTTCACTTGCAATCATTTAAAATCACTTAATTCTAATAAACTGCACTTATTAGTAAGGAAACTCAGGAATCTAGTGTTTAGATAAATTACATAAGTAATAACGTGTGTATAAATTTATCCCTCCAATTGTGATAAAAACGATTTAACCAAAAAAGAAAAACATTACACTATCAATTTCAGTAAAGGTTGTTTATAGGAATCATCAATATACATTATTGATGTTTCGAACACGGGCTATAATCAATAGAGTGCGTGATCTTGTTCCTGTAGGCTGTTACAAATCAAATTATAATAAATTCTTCATGCGTTCACTGCATTTTTAAAAATGATTATTCTATTGCGTGTCACTAATTCGAAATAGGTTATTACCTTCCTTGAAAGACAACTACACCCTAACAACTTTCAGTTGATAGTGAATCATTGCAAAGTTGTTAGACTATAGTAAAAAACGATACTTCATCTACTTAAACTTAGTGGGAAAAGAGGCAAAAAAAGATTATGAGATTCAGTTTCAGTTACCACAAAAGTTTTCAATATAATGTTGTAATGATTTTGGGTTTAAATAAACTATAGTCAACATTTCGTTGTTAATTTTGCTGGTTCTTACAGGACTAACTCAAACTTTCCGTTGTTCAATATTGTAGTATAAGGACGCACTGGGGACTATTAACAGAGTCGTCAGGGTAGACAGATGACTCGAGTTGATTTCGTCGAGTTCTGCGTTGTGTGTGTGTGGCACCGTGGAGGTGTTGCAGCGGTCAATAGTGACAGAATTGGCATGCTGTGATACGTCTGGGGGGTGTTGCGCATGGGGCGGTTGCTCATGCAGAGTGAAAATTAATACCTACAATTAACGTTTTCCTTGATACTACTAACATCTTATATTAAAAAGCAGTTTCCTTGTTGTGGCGATGACTAGTGACAGGGTTATCGTGACAAATAGGAAATACGAGTTCAATTAATCGATGATGAGAGCCTGCGTCAATTGGAGGCTGCATTGAAGTCGTCATCTCAGTACAATGTGAGAGAGGACATGAGATGTGGGAATTGATTGCGATCGCCAAGACACAAAGGCAAAACTTAATTACACAGATGTTGTTAGCACTTTGATATTCACAAGAACAAACTAACCACAAAACGACATAGCAAAAGGCCACAAAACTATTTTACATTAACAAACAATAAAAAAAAAAGAGTGATATTAACCTAACTAAGAGAAAATTGACAGTAACACGCGTCGGCTCGTTGTCATCAATTTTAATCTGTTGTTATGTGTGTTTTATACAATTTTGGATTAGATATCTTTTTACTATTTTAATCTCTAACCAAAGTTCAAGCATCTAAGTGATTACCTATGATTTAATATATACATCACCAAAATTAAAGCATCAATGGTTTAACCTCACAATGATGTATTTAGAACTAAAAACTTAACTCAAATAAGTATTGTTAACAGTTACTTCATTCACTTGTAGCTTCCCTGAAGATGAATATAATAAATAATATTCGAAAGCTTGGATAATCCTACAGAGTTTTCTTAACCTTTTGCTGATGTCCCCAAAAAAGTGCGATAAGTTTTATACTAACTAGTGAGCAACGACTATATTACTCAAAATTTACACATTTCTTAGGATATCTCGTAATACGAAAAAGATATCGACATGCGGTTATCGCTATTCTGTTGCTAATTTGGTCTACTTTTATATTCCTTGAATAAAACTGCATGTTTTCATCCAACATTTTTCAAGGATAGCTACATTTAAAAAAATAAATAAATAGCGTCCTCTAGCGTATACGTTACTCATTAGGTTGTTTCGAAATTATAACTCTTCCATTGGTAGAAAGGAGCTCTCTTCAAAAAGACTAAGTTTGCATAGATAGGTTAAGTAGAACTGGAATTACAGGCGTTTTACCCCCCACCTCTTATTTGAAGAGATAGACTAAAACTTTTAAAATCAAATATGCGCTGTATTACTTGAAGGATACGATAATCATAGTTTAAATGCATTTTAATTAGGCAAAATTTGTAAATTATTTATTTTATAATTTTTGGTATTTAATTACGCCCTCTGGTGGTGGACCTACAACTCTGTAAATAGTTTCCAGGTTTTTCCCGAGGTCACTTTTGTTATAATTTTTTTTCCCGAAGCTGTACTATAAACGGTTCCCGAGATATGGCCGAGAGCCATTCTTATTGGGACACCCGGTACCATATGATTTGTGGTGAAGTTGAAAATTCATGTTTACGCCCCTTATGCCTAAACCTAATAATTTTGAAGACATTGCAAACTTTTACATTCATTTTGTACCACTGATTTCAATGAAACTTGGGAGTTCCATTTAAAAAAAATTAGAACTTCGATATTTTTTTAATTAAAATTTTGAAACTTTTTATGCGCCCCCTGTATACAATGAAGAGTTCTTCAACACATATTTTAATACCTTCGACCTTCCTAGTAGTCTCCCTACAGAAATTTTCCACGATTCTTTATGCGTTTCCTCGTACATACATAGTTTTGACATCAAGGAACATCAAAACGAAAAACAGCATCGAAATTTTCCTGAAGTCGCGTCATGCTACTCTCTACTATAGCTCTATTTCCTCCGGAAATAAGCCTCGAATTCCAAACTGTTGAACACTTTTTGCATTTTGCAGACAATGCAAACGTTGGTAGCGATTGCTCTTATAAGATGAGACCTACAATTAATCGCGTTAGAATAAATTGTTTAATATTTGAGCAGAAGAAAAGGCAGTCGATAGATGAAATGATGATCCCTTATAAAGGGACTAAAGCAGGATCTCGTCGACAATAAATAAAAAGTTGACCAAAAAAGTGGGGTTTTAAATTGTTTGTTCGCTGTGGGAATTCCTATGTATTTATGACTTTGTTCCTTATGGGAGAGAATATACTTTTAGAAAAATATCTTTTACGGACGAGGAGAAACGAAACTTTGGTTTTTGTGACCAATTTGTAATAGCTCTTAGTGAAAAATTAAGAAATTCAGCATGGTCCGTAATATATTTTGATAATTATTATTCCTCCCCTGATTTAATGCACTACGATAAATTAGGAATTTTGGCTCTTGGTTCCTTAAGATCAAATAGAATTAGGCGGTGTGAAGGTAACAATGATAAAGAACTGCGCCAACAAGGTAGAGGTCCTCTTTTTCAAAAAACCAACTATGAATTAAGTAAGTATTGTTAAGAAGAACGATCATAAATCAGTGCTAAAGTGCGGTTCTTATTGTAATGCATATCATTTATCAATTATTAAAAGGTATGTAAAGTCTTTAACCGGTGCCGAAGGAAAAACTGCTCACATGTCCCAAAGTAATGAGAGACTACAATACCCATTTTGGGGGTGTAAATTTTGCTGGAACGCTCATACCATTGTATAGATCTCCATTACAAACCCAACGTTCGTATCTGAGTATTTTTAGTCAGAAGGCATTTACGTATTTTACACCCCGAAAACAAACCAAATACTTTAAAAGATTTGCATTATCTTATTATAGAAGGACTTATATTGAAAAACAGAGAAGAGAGAAAATACTCTCCAGCGAACTTGCACATGTGCCTTCAAAAAAACAAAACAATGTTTCAATCTTGAAATCATATTAGACCAAACTGGACATTTTCCGATTTCTTCCAACAAAAGAAAATGTCGACATTGTGCCAATGCTAAACATAAATTTTGTTAAAATACAATCTCTGAATTCATGAACTCAACTTTTGTGGAGCAGTTTATATAGGATTGTTCAGTACATCACTTTACAGTAATTAAACTAAGCTAAGACAATATTTTAATGCATTAAACCAGAAATCATATTAGATTTGTTTTGTCAAAATATGTTTGAAAGTATCTATTTGATTTTGATTGTGATATCTCCTATAACAGTGGTTTTGTCAGTCTTCTGTCGATACAGAACACATTTTTCGTATGGTAGTAATTATTTTGCGTGGAATTGTTTTTTATCTATTCATATCTTCTACAGTTATGAATTTCCAAGCACTTTTCCAATATTGGAAATATATTATCGAACAACATAGAACATGTTTATTTCTGAATCTACGTATTAATCAATCGATGTGTTGAGGTTTTGTTCAGATTTCTTGAAAGAAGTAATTGGAACACTGAATTACTTTTAGTAGGTGTTTCTTTTCGAATTCTCGAGTGGGCTTAATTCCTAAATGTATTTTCTTACACCTTTCATTATCAATTTGGACTTAATTGAAGAAAACATTGCCAGAACAAAAAAAGGGACAAATATACTGTCGATTTTCCTTATTTTACAATTAATTAATTTGGCTTAGCTGAATTGAAGGATCTTTTAGAGATTCCGAGTAAAATCGTGGACCAATTTATATTTTCCATAAGTGGTTGATTAACGCGAAAGCGGTTAAAGTGGCGTCCATATAAATTTGTAGCGATGTGACATCCACCTATGTATACAATATGTATATAGAACAGTCCCAATGCTTCGAGATCACGCAGTTTGAATTTCTTGTATATATATATTGTGTATAGATCGCGTTCAAAGTGACTTCCAGTAATTTTAAATATGAATTTGTTTTTCTTTTGAGAGAGGAGAATGAAACACATATTCTAGTAATAGGGATGTTGACGGTTGTTACAAATTCAGGTGAATCTATATTTTACACATAAAAGACAGTTCCTAGAAACCTGAAATAACATTTCAAAAACCGTATTATTCATCTTAAGTTAAATAAAATTAATTAAAATTGCGTTATTTACAACTCATTATCACGTGACTGCGAACACCAATCAGAGCGCGATGACGTTACTGCACGAACAAGTGGACTTATTTCTCATAACCTAGTTACAAGTATGAACTATTTTCCTTGATAATTTGTTATAACAATGATATTTCACGATTTTTATCACAATGGAGACTGGATCCATCAAAAGAAATAGTTGTAACTTACCGAAGATTGATTCTATAATGGTGCGAGTTTCTTTGGTAAAAACATGGTTTCTGTGCAGCGGAGAAGAACGCAAAAATATCTTAGTAAGTACCTATAATTGTACATTCACATAACTTACTACAAATAAGAGAGACATCTTACTAATTTTATATACCCTTTAATCATATATAGAGCTGCTTACCATCTATATCAACGAAATAAAACTCGAAATCAGCTCTGTGAACTTACAAACTACTAATGATTAATTGACTTCCTATTTTTACCACAAACAAAAATATCTAAAATGATTTTCAATTTATATTTGTAGTTTATCAGGGATTATAAGTTACATTAAAGTAAATGAAAAAGACTATCCATCTCAAATGTAGTATGTAGGCAAATAGCAGTAAGTAAAACGCAAAGTACTTACTACAGCATATATTATTACAAGTTACAGAGGCAACTACATTCCGCACACTGAGCTATCATCAGGCCTTAAATGTTTATATCATTCACATGAAAAGTATTGTAACAGGTGAGCTGTAACATGACGATGTGTCAGTAGGTAATATGGGAAATATATTGTAGGACATTTTTATTAAAAAAGGAAAATTTACATAATTATGCAAACGTCAAACAAAATTAAAATTAGGCAACGTTAAGAGAAGTCATTAAAATGAAATTAATGTATAATTCTTGGCGCAGGCCATGATGGAAGGCGGTGAGGTGGTATCGGAGTGGGGCGGGTGTAGAAGATGTTTCCAGGTTGATGGCACTATCTGGCTGTCGTCCCTGGTATTCAAAGAGTTGGGAGGTTTTTCTATTTCGATTGCTTCTCGAATTATTCTGGACTTAAAGGACCGAGTTGGGGGGAAAGTTATGGTTTCATCGAAATTGATTGTGTGCTCTGTTTGAACACGATGTTTGGCCAAGTCGAAGAATGATCGGAATTTCTGACAGACAATGATTGTTCTTTTGCTCTAACGGAGTTACGTCGGTTGGTCTGACCTATGTAGGTGCGGGGACAATCTAAACAAGGGATTTCATATACTCCATGCTGTTCATTGGGAATTTTGTCCTTGACAAATCTGATTAGGTGGGAGATTTTCTGTTGAGGTTTGAAGATAGTTCGAAACCGTGGGGTCTGAAGATTTTACAGATTCTGTCTGTCATTCCTTTAATGTCAGGAAGGGATATTTTTAATTGACTATCTAAGTCGATGGTAGAAGGTGATGGAGTGGGAGTTGAAAATTTCTGAATGGTCCAGTTGATTTGGGATTCTTTTCTGATTTTCAATTATAGTTTGTTTTAGAAAATTTATTTCTGATTGTCGATTGGATTCATCAGGCAGAGAGATGAATCGGGATACGAGTGTGTTGATGACAGACTTAAGTTAGGCCGGATGGTGATGGGAATGGGCATTGAGAAAACGGTTGGTGTGAGTGGGTTTGCGATAGATGGAGTGTGAGAAACCATGAATTGTAACTTCTGTCATTCTGACGAAGATTGCAATGTCGAAACAATTGTCAATTTTTTAGAATTTTTATACTTTTTTCAATAAACAGTTAGTTTCAGCTATAAAAGTAAACAAATTATATCGACGCTTGTCAGTGAACATCAAATATGAGCTGCAGAATGTTTTCAAAGTAAAATTAAAATAGAAAACGACATATTTTTATCAAGAAAATTTTTGAATCAGAGGGGTGACTCCTGATGCCTGCAACACACTAAAGACAAAACTATGGAAATTTTGTTAAGGTTTGCAATAAAATATTTTTTTGTTAGTTGTATCAAATTTTCCCATATGAATGTATCCGTATGAAGTGTAGATATTTCTCGAAAAAACCGAAGCTACCATTAGTAATTTAATACCGTCAAAATTCAAAGAAAGGTCCCAAGTAACTACGAAAATTTATTGATTAGTAACACCAGTATAACGTCAAATCCTTTTCAGAAAATATTCTGAAGCACTATTTTAATATTCATATAGTAGATCACACAAAATTAATCATTCTAGTTGAGCGGATATTGGATTGATATGGGTAAAAAATCGATAATTATTATTGGAGAATAAGATTTTGCGAAATGCCCCAATCAATATATATATTTACTTCCGAAGGTCAAGATAATCTATAATTATTTTCACATGAAAATAAGAGAGCGAAAAGTCTGTTCGGTAGAAATAACGAAATAATTAAGTATAATCATCAGCGGAGAATCGAAATTCTATATTAACCTTAGAACCACGACATGGGGTCGCCCATGTAGCAGCTGTTTGGTTTTTCTGGACTACGCTTGTGCGCATTTTAAACACTGATCTGTGCTTCTTATTGGTTTCCTATACCAGTCAATGGATAATGGATATCATTATTTCTTATAAATTTTGTGTCCAATAAGTTCTGGACGATTCATTAAATATTGGTCTTACCATAAATATTCCATTAAAATTAACTTAATCAAACAAATGAAAAATAGAATAACCAAAATATCAGATCCTATTTCTCATGAAAAGAACATAAAAAATTAAATATCAATTACTTAAAAAAATGGATATTCAAATAAATTAACTAAAAATATACTATTTAACTATTCTCCAGCTATAGATATTGCAGACTCAAATATTACAAACGATCATACAGATGATATTAAAAAAATGACGCCAAAGTTGAGTAGGATTTTTAAACCAATGGAGAATACAATAAAGTCTATTTTTACTAATTTGAAAGACAAAACTTCGTTTCTTAATCTTTCAAATGTAATATATTGTATTCCGTGCAAAAGTTGTAATAATAAATATATTGGTTACACTGGACAAACATTAAAAAGCGGTTTAAGTCTCTATAAGAGTGATTGTAAGTTACATCCTGAGAGATGTGCATTGGCTGAACATGTAATTGATAAAGACCACTTTATGGATGTTGAATCTGTTAATACCTTAGACATACAACCAAATACCAAAAAGACTTTTCTTAGAAATGGCTCATATATTTAAAGTACCTAATACTATTAACAAAAAAGTGACCATAATAATCTAAGTGATATTTATTATTATTTACTAACCATTGAAAACAATAATAACTGAATTTAAAATTATTATTCATAATCAAAACTTTAAATAAAACTTTTTAAAATTTAGGAAATTGATATTAACATTTTCGATAACTTTATATAAAACATATTTGTTATAATATTCTATTATAATTTTAAATATCTATGAAAAAATTAACATGACCTTATATTATCATAGCATAACCTGTATTCTTTTTTTGTTTCTAATAATTTTAGCATAAATAAAAAAGAAAATGTTCATAATAAAATGTCTATCAAAATGACATATGATTAAAAAACCTATTAAAACCTTCAAATATCAGTATATTTACTAATTCATTCAAACAATTATTTCAATCTCAATTTACTAATCCTTGATCTCCTTTTTCCAATCTCTATCTGGCATCTTACTGTTTCGTAAGTGCTTTTTTATCACTTTTACTAGTGTTGGTATTTACATTTCTTCTGTGCAAATGATTAAATTAGTATTCTCAAAATTATATTTATTTGTACGACATTTTGAAGCAATATTTCAATTTATATCTCGTTTCGGCCTCAATAATAAATAATGTTAATCAGCTATTCTCAATTAGAATTTTAATTATCCTGAAAACAGGAAATAAAATTTGTAATATAAAATATCCATTAACTTCATATTTTTAATTAAATTTTGTTGTTCATTATTTTTATTACATCGCATGAAGCTACAAATACATAAAACTGGATTACTCTTTGAAGTTGATCGACACCATTTGTTGAATTTGTGATCTATTATTAAAAATTCCCTGTTGAAGGGTTCCTTGTCTATTTTGGAAAGAGAACATTTCTTAATAACAATTAATACAACTCGTTTACACCATTTTTTTCTATCCTTCTAAATATTGAATATAGTAACGTTTAAAAATAATTAGAAATTGATAAAAACAGTTCATAGTGTCCCTGAAAATGAACAGAGTTTTAAGCAATTTCTGGTATAACCGGAAGTTTCAACATGCTGCGAATATTTCCGTTGAATTCACTCTTCATAAACAGTCCACGCAAGTTTTTAGTTTCCATTAACTTTTCTCGATTTTACAAAATATCACATTTGTTTGCATAATGCAACATTAATTTCCTTGATAAGCTAACAATAGAGTAGATGATGAAAATAATGTTCAGTCCCCTGAATTTTTCGCTTTGAACTGGAGTAAAACAATTGAACCCTATAATACGGCTTCTCAAATAACAGAGTAAACAAATATGCATGATTGAAAAATCGACTTGCCTCTTTTTTGAATCCAATGTCTAACAAATGTTTTTTCTCTACAATCCTTATATTATGCGAAAGCTGGAGGTTGTGGATAGAGCAAACTTCGTAAGGTCGTTTCAATATTTTCAATGTTTGAGTACGAATTGAAGGTAGTGATGGAATACATTTACTATATAAGGCGCACAAGGGCGTTGCGTGTAATATTTCGAGTCGTAAACTAAGAGATCATTCCATTGGGAAAATAGCCCTGGTTGCTTCTAACTTGGAAGACGTTCATTTTTACTCATACTTTGTCAAGGAACAATTCCCTCATTTCAACAGAACAATAAGTTCAATAGAGTTCTATTCACAGATGTCTCCAAAAAAAGACCCTGTGATTGGATGGATCTATTACTACAGCTAATGTTTCCAATCAATCATTTCCAATCTCTTCCCTTACAATGTTTGCCCTGGAGAGCTATACTTCCATAGTCATTGGACTGATTCTAGTGCGTCTATACAATTAATTGAATAGCTTAATCACCTATCTCTAATTTGTTCTACAGTGACTTTATCAAAGACAGTGGCGACAGTAGATGGTAATTTTTCATTGGTTTCGTATGTCACGTGGTATAAGCAGCCATCTTCAAGATAAATGTTTCTTTATTTATCAATTGTTTCCATTGTGTTCTTACGTTAGCTTTTGGTTATTGAGAGTTTTTGATCAAATTTTGTTGTTTATAGTTCTATTTATGAACGTTTTGAACTGAAGACTTATTTACTAGTGTTTTGTCAACTGTTTTGCAACTTAATTTTTTATCGCGTTTTTGGTTAAACTTCAAGTACGTTGCTGGTCCTTTTGTTATAAATATTAAGTAAATAATTGTATTAAAACGTAGTTTTTATTAACTTGTTTAATCTACATCAGATTGTACAGAATTATAATAATCATAAAGTACAGGTAAAATGATTATTTTATACCATAATATTAAAACGTCTTTATTTCGGGCATGTTTCAAATTCATGAGTAAATGTAAAATCTTAATATCTGATTATTTATTTGTTTGTGATTTTTATTCGAAAATGCATGATGATATTTTAAAAATAACACTCCCTTTGTGTTCCTTCATACCTATATACATACATTGTGTTAATTAAACTTAAAATCTCAGTTTTAGGTCCAATTGTTATTTTGGTATTCATTAACGATGTCACGACTTACGAAATTAATGGTAAATTCACTTTATTTGCTGATAACATTAATGTAACCTGGAGCAGGTCAAATATACGAACTTTACATTCTTTACAAAGATCTCATTACTATTAAGTCCTGGTCTGATTCGAACGGGCTTTGTTTTAACCCTGAGAAAACTTTAGTTTTATCTTACAAAGGAGTTTTGCAACCTCTCAAACTCCACAATGACTTAATAAGATCTTCAAATTCGATTAAGTTTCTTGGACTCCATATTGACAGTGCCATTAAATGGTCTGTACATGTAGACATTTTAGAGAAAAAATATCCTCGGCTTGTTTTGCCATTAAACGGCCGAGTCAAGCTCAAGCCCTGTTTCTGGCACTGAGGCCACTGCCCTACATATGGGACTTTTTTCTAAACCTACGTTATGGAGGTGTTTCCTCTGACAACAGTGCCCTGTTAAGAACACTGCTGTATTACCCTCTCCTTCCACAGCCAGTACGTCCGTCCTTTCATTCCCTTCAAATTCACAGTGACTCGGAATCTTTTCTAGTCACAATACCCGCCTTGCTGCGTCAGCAAGCCGTTCACGACATTCTGCAGCAAGCCCTGAGCTGATGGTATATCCACTCAGGGCCATTATTGCTGCTTGACTGTCGGTGTATATGGTTATGTGTCCGTCCACATAACCTCTATCTCGATTTATCTGAGCACATTTCAAGATAGTATACGCTATCTTGGAATGTCTAATATGCAGATACCCCTTTTCACAATAGAACGCAAACTTGTGTGTTCGGGGTTCTGGAGTAAATTCCAGCCCCTGGCCCATCGCTGTTGCATGAACCATCTCTGTACCAGACGATACCATTAGGTTGTGGATTTTCCTCTTTTTCCTAGAATTCTTTATTCCGCATCTGAACCCTATAGGGAATTACGAACAAGTACATGCGCATGCAAACATCAGCCGCTCACCAAAACTGGCACAACTCCCAGGCGTCTGAGCTTCTTGACGTGCTTCCACCCTTTCTCACTCTGCACATATCCCAATCTTTTTAAGCGTAGGAGTGCCCTTCCGGCTTCGATTACATGCTCAAGAGGCCGAAGTCCAAGAATGACAGCTCTATATATTTTTCTGTTACTTTCGCTCCATGCAGGACCAGGTTAGTTATTGGTAAAATATAAAAAAGTTGCTCCTTTTTTTCTAGATACTTTTTAGCGATCATGCGCAGTTCTAGTTCAGTAATAGAAGCACCAAATTCAGCACACAAAATGAGCACGTCAAGTATGTGTCTCTCTTACTGCTCACTAACGGGGTTAGGGTGTCCAATTCACAAAAGATGTTTATTGTTTATTACTTTTCCGCCCAACCTTTCAATATGCGAGAAAAGTATTGGTTTACCCCAAAAAAAGTTGGAATTTTGAAATTTTTTTTTGAGTTATTTTTACGTTTTTCATCAACAACAACACAAAAAAACGGTTTTTAGAAAAAAAATCCTGTGTGTATGTCGTCGTCGTCGTCGTCGTCGTTGTCGTCGGCCACTTTTCCTTACAATTCTTGTTAGCGGAGTGCAAAAAGTCACCAATTTTATGATTGAATGTTATTCAGAACATCTCACAGATGAAACCTATTGATTTTCAGCTCACAACAGCCAGTACAACAGGTGCTATGGTACCTGAAGTGCCACATTTTTGTCCTTTTTGGATAAATTTCGAGTTTAGTACGATACAGCCTCCGGAGTGTATACAAGTGGCCAATTTTATAATTGGATATGTTTCAAGATGTCTCATTCAAGGTGTTTCACAGATGTACCCTATACATTCCCCGAAGTGTATACAAATGACAATTTTATGATAGAATATAGTTCAGGGCATCTCACAGATGCGGAAAAGTTAGTTTTAATCTTCAAACCCGTTTATTTTCTTAAGCACCGTTCCCCTTGGAATTTGAAATGTTGCTTCGGCTTGTCTGGAACTCATTCCTCTACTTATTGCATTTAAGGTATCAGCCAACTCAATGTCTTTATGGCTTTAGTACTTCCGGGCTCCTAGTTTCTTCTTGAATCGGTGTGCACCATTTCTGAAAAATCAAAGTAGGATTGCTAGGAAATTTTACATCGCTAAACATCTACCCAGTACTTTGAAATTATAATTTCAAAAAAGTGTTACAATATTTTTTGAACTCTCAAATAAAAAACAACTAGTGGCAACATTGCCCTTCTCCTGATAACATTGCCCATTGAATATTTCTATAATATTCAACTATATTTGAGGTTATGATGAAACTAGCAAGCACTACCCTCTTAAAAAACTATCCAAGATCTCAGAATTGAAATACGACAACAAAATAATAGCTTTCAACCCTGAAAACTGTCAAAAACTTACTTGGCGTTTTTTAATCACAAACACTGGACTAGCTGTTCAATGATCGAGTACCTCCATTAGTAAGAACAGACTGGGGCGTTCAATGTCATTGTCAATGTTTCTCGATGGTTAAATCATGATTTTGAATTCATGACTTTTATGGTATGTGGTTCATTAGTTCTAAACTCATGGGCAAAATTAACGCAACACGTGAAATTTTGCTCATTTTTGATTTAGATCAACTCTTTTAATTTTAAACCGATTAAAATGATTTTTGTGACACTTTGTAGGAAATTTATTGAAATTATTATAAATCTTTTGAGTTTTTCTAAAAATGAACTTGACAATTTGGTATACAGGGTGGAGTGAAACAATATTTATGATTCGGAAATTTTAAACAGCCTGTGGGGTATACTGACGGCTACAAATTTTTTCTTTGGAAAATATTAGGAAGAAAAATTCATTCTCGATGTTTCGTTTTTTGATGCATTCTAATATTTTTAAGTTGTTGCATAATTACGAAAAATATCATTTTGACAGTTTAACAGAATGGTGGCCTGTAAAAGTTGGAAAAAAATCGTATTTTCTTTGTTTTTTATTTGACGCAAAAAAGTTACTGAGATTTTTCATACACTTTAACACGGTCTCCAACTTTTGTACTTAACATTTTTTCCTAAAACGTACATTAAAACATTTATCTAAGAAAATTCACAAATGTATCAGATTTTTAATTTATTTTTGATTTGATGCCAAAATATTACTGAAATAAGCCTGTCCAATTGGTCCTGTGCCATAGGGATTTTTTAAAATTGAATTTCATCTTAATTATTATTTTTTGTTGATGTTATTAATCTAACTGTAGGTAGGAATTGATAGAATCGCTATTACCATATCCCATTATTTTAAGTTCTTGCTTCTTGGTTTATCTAGAAGTCTCACTGGATAACAACTTACTTCGTTATGGTGGGCACAAACAATTTATTATTAGCACATGGTTTTGCTCCTCCCTGTGTGATTTTGGAAAGGAATAGATTATATTTTATTCTACCAGAAAATGAGTCAAGTATGACTATCCTTCATTTCCTCTCCACGCAAGTTCTACAGAAACAATTAAGAAATTTGTAGTACTTCCGGTGTATTTTAATCCCACTCTTCTATCATTGCTATGTACTCGGCACCTTCAAATGCTTATTGTAATGTTTTTGTTATTTATTTAAACAATAAACGGGTGGGATAAATTTCAAACACACGATATGGCTACTTACTAATTTATTTAAACACTAACTCACTAACACTTAATTTATATGTACATAACTAATCACTTACATTTAATTTATATGCACACAAACTTAATTATTAATTTATATCAACATTTTTATATTCACTTATTTACTGTTTATTTCTCTAGATCACTTTATCAACTCCTCCGCTGATCGGTCCTTATTTATATTAATGCCTTTCTCACTAGAAAATTCCGGGCTGCGGCTTACACAGACACAAATAATGTTTCTGGCCTTTTCTAGATAAGTCTGGTCACAAAAACAATGTTTCGATAAGATAGTCCCAAACAGTTATAAAAGCACTGCGTATCCGCCATAATTTTAATTTTCATTATGTTCTAACCTTTCTCTTCTCCGATAACATTTGAAGTTCCTCTTGCGGCTAAAAATATGTGACTAGAGAATGGATAAATTACACTGTTAAACTCCTTCATATATTTTTCTTGTACTTGTTTTGCCATAACGTTCCACATTGTCTCAACCACATTTCGTCTATAATTTTTTCCATTACCTTTTCGCATATTGAAAGCCCAATCTTTCAAAATGGATGCTATCATTTCAGTGGAAATTGATTCATTCAGTATATAGTTTCTATCACTACAAAACGTAAAAAATTGTTACAAGAAGTACTTTTTTGTCTTCACTGTATTATGAGGCTCAGTATTTTGTATACCTTCGTCTATTGCATTTGATGATAAATCTCCGAATCGAATCATTTTTGAACAGTTATTGATAAACGTCAAAATTTGACGGTCTTGTTAGTTTGTGTATTGTTGTATATCGATGTCGATGTGGTTACTATAGAAAGTAAATTATTGTAAAGTTTCTGATTTGTAGAGCTACTCTATGTATGTATAATCAGGTTTTATCGAAATTACTTAACTAAACTGATCGTTCTGATTGGTTAAAAATTATACTAAATAAACGGTTTTAAAGATTAAAACTAACTTTTTCGCATCTATGAGATGCCCTGATTAACATTTTATCATAAAATTGTCACTTGTATACACTTCGGGGGATGTATCGTGCTAAAAAACCGAAATTTCTCCAAAAATATACTATATCTGGATTTATAGAACCAGCTGTACTCGCTATAGTCAGCTTAAAATCAATAGGGTACATCTGTGAGACACCTTGAAAAATATCCAATTATGAAA
Source organism: Galeruca laticollis (assembly GCA_963921935.1). Classification (NCBI taxonomy): domain Eukaryota; kingdom Metazoa; phylum Arthropoda; class Insecta; order Coleoptera; family Chrysomelidae; genus Galeruca; species Galeruca laticollis. Next base: position 215,983,739 of record OY998180.1, on the reverse strand, counting down.
TTGGCCACTTGTATACACTTCGGAGGCTGTATCGTACTAAACTCGAAACTTCTCCAAAAAAGACAAAAATGTGGCACTTCGGGTACTATAGCACCCGTTGTACTGGCTCTGGTGAGCTAAAAATCAATAATATTCATCTATAAGATGCCCTAAACAATACTCAATCATAAAATGGGTCACTTGTATACACGCTGGAGGCTGTATCGTGCTAACAAACTGAAAATTTTCCAAAAATTACAAAAATTTGGTACCTCAAGTACCATAGCACTTGTTGTACTGGCTTTAGTGAACTAAATCTCAATATGGTTTATCTTTGAGACGCCCTGAATAATATTCAATCATAAAATTGGTCACTTGTATATACTCCGGAGGCTGTATTGTGCTAACAAAATGAAATTTCTCCAAAAATGACAAAAATGTCGTACTTAAAGTACTATAGCACCTGTTGTACTGGCTGTGGTTAGCTGAAAATCAATAGAGTTCATGTGTGAGATATTCTGAATAATATTCAATGATAAAATTGGGAACTTTTTGCACTCCGGAGGCTGTATCGTGCTAACAAACTGAAATTTCTCAAAAATGACAGAAATGTCGTACTTCAAGTACCATATAGTATCCGTTGTACTGGCTATTGTGAGATGAAAATCAATAGGGTTCATCTGTGAGATGTCCTGAACAATATTCAATCATGAAATTGGTGATTTGTGGCACTCCGGAGGCTGTATCGTGCTAATAAGACATGTATCGAAAAGTGGCCGACGACAACGACGACGACGACATACACACAGGATTTTTTTTCTAAAAACCATTTTTCGTGTTGTTCTTGATGAAAAACGTAAAAATAATTCAAAAAGTTTTTTCAAATTTTCACTTTTTTTGTGGGTAAACCAATACTTTTCTCTCATATAGATAGGTTGGGCGGAAAAGTAAAAATAGTAGATAGTATACAATGTAAGTTAACTGAATTAAGCATTCTGATTGGTAGACATTTACACAAGAAAAATAATCAGAGTTATATCTGAAACTAGCAGATAATCATTTCAGAATTACATCAAATTCATCACAGACTTTTCAGACAAAAATATTGACTCACGGTTATCTAATTGCAAATTCTTAGCGAAACTAACAATACTGTGATAGGTACTCACTTTATATCCTACACATTCTTGGAAAATCAATATATTTCTGTAGGATTTTTTTCGGTTTTTCTACATTCAATATTTTACTGGAAGTTCCTAGTCTTCGAAAGTTTTCTGTTCATATTATTAATATGATTGTATTTTGATAATCAATGAATTTTAAAAACTTCCTAAAGTGGATCTTAGAATTGTATATTTGGAGAACTTGAATTAAAATTGAAGAGAATTGGATTGTGTCCAATTTTCACTAATTCCCAACGCAGCTACTACCTTTTTCAATTTGGTTCGTGAATTTATTCCTTCTGTTGTTCTATATAGAAACCACAATTCTTATTCTGAAATGCCACTGCTGACAGACAATTTTCACCAAAACCATTAGTTGTCATACGTTTTTCAGACATCAAGGGAGCCGTAATAGATGAATTTTATCTGAATAGTTTCACATAACTTTTTAGAGCTTGCTCTTTTCTCCCTAGTTAGTTTTTTCCGAAAAAAAGTATGAATGTACGTGAGTCTTACGTATCTCAATTTTATTTTTGCCAGCACTAAATTGTCCTGGATACCATTAAATACGTTAAACCTGTAATCGAAAAGTTACAGTAAGATCTCTAGAAGTAAATTGTCACCACAATGTCAGCACAAACAGCAGCGTGTTGTGAAAAGGGATAAGAATAATTTGAATAAAAATATTCTTAATGATATTTATATTCAGCTGTTATGATAATTGTTGCAAAACCGATTCACAGGAAACTGTGCAATTCTGGTAAATTCACTTCAGAACTTTTATCTTTGAGGTTTTTATGCGTGTTTATTTTCCATATTTTCAGTAAAAATGTTAATATTTCGTCATACTGGTAATGTAAAACGATATACTTTAGAAATAAATAGGATTATGTATATTTTTTGACATACCTATTCGTTATTTCAAAAATATGATGGGGTAACATTTTTATTTGTCCAACAATTTGATTAAGAGATGAAGAACCATTCAAAATTATGATGCACAATTGTATATAAAACGTTATAAGATTTTTTGATTTACGATAATTTGATTATGTATTTTATTTTCATTATTGAAATATGACATGAACTATTTTGAGTGAAGAGTCTTTGATGTGAATAGTTTTTCAGTTAAATTTCATTCTAAAAACAATGACATTGTATTTGAACAAATTATTTAGTATCACAGCATGAATTTATTGATGGAAGCCATTAATTTTTCTTCGAATTATAATCGGACAATAATAAGTGCATATTTTTCTTGAATAAATTCATTTGGAAACGCCTATGTTTAGAATAAAAAGATTTCAAATAGAAGTTAGGATTCGTTCCAAATATCCGTTTAGAACCTATTGGATATTTTCTACTCTAGGATAACCGAGCTATATTACACGAAATAGATGTCTTCAACATTGCTTTCGCAATGTCTCATACCATACGATTTCGTAGTATCTTGCAGATTTTGCACTAGATAGTTAAAATAAAAATATCTGGTTGATCCCGGTAAAAACAATATGGGTTATATTCGTCTGTATACTTTATTATTAATAATTGAAATCTTCTAGTTCGTACCTAGACTAAAAAAATTCAGAAGTTTCACTACAAAAGGACAATATCAATTTTATCTTGATTCGAAAACACTTTATTCTAGAAATTACTTCGAATACTCATTAGGGTATTTGGTCTGTTATTAGGGTTGCCCTAATTTTAATTAAAGAATTATTAAGTTTATCCCTAGTGATGGTTACCAGTGTAATCAACATTTACCCAAGGAGTCGATTATTACTGATGATATTAAAAGAAAATGTAAGTTAACAAAATTATCAAAGACTACAACAAGTTATTGTTGCAAAGAACATAAAAAACTATTAATTCCAATTAAGGAAGGTTTATTGCTTGCACAATTTACAATGATTGAGAGAGAAGTTATTTGACGTTTACATTTTTTTCTTGACAGTTGATAGTGCTTGACGTTATTATATTTTTTTTAAACATAAAATTGCCCCCAGGAAAATATAGAAAGAAAACTTAATTTGATTCATTAAACCTCTATATGGCTAACATTTACTTATGCTAATATAAAGTTGGTTTGGCTAAACGTAGCATAACTAGTAAATGACTACTAAATAACCTTAGTTCTATACATGACATTAATTATCGTTTATAGGTAGCATAGCAAGTTTATTAATGGCTCTAGTTTGCAAATATCCTGTTTTTGTTTTTATTTGTACTGACCTAACAAGACCATCACTTCCTTTAAATATATTAACAACTCTACCAACAGGCCATTGCAAAGTAGAGACATTATCTTCAATTAATAATACTAAAGATCCATTTTGGATGTTGTTTCTAATCTTATACCACTAAGGGCGTCTAAGTAATTGTGACAAATAAGCCTTATGCCAAGCTCTCCAAAAATCTTGCCTGATTCTTGTACATTTTTGCAAAAAGTTTATATTTTTATTTGATATTTCAGGTTCAGGAATAGCGGTTATTGCCTGATTAATTAAAAAATGAGCAGGCGTTAAAAATGTAAAATCTGTGACATCACCAGTAAAGGGTGTGATGGGCCTCGAATTTAAAATCCCTTCTATCTGAATAATAACTGTATTGAATTGTTCAAATGTTAAATTTAAGTATCCAATTATTCTTTTAAAATGAAATTTTGCTGATTTCACACCAGCCTCTTAGAGCCCTCCCCAGCTAGGAATAAATTTGAACTCTACAGAGTGTGCATTAAAATAATCTGTAACAGCCATCTGGTGTATCTGAGATTTACATAAGTCATACATTTGTGTTAATTGGTTTTTGGCTCCCTTAAAGGCAGCAGCATTATCGCAGTGTATATGAGGAAAGCTTCTTCGCGAACAAAACCTTTTGAAGGCTGCAAGGAAGGATTCCGTTGTCATATCCGACACTAGCCACAAATAAATACATTTTGTGATAAAGCACACTAAAAGGCAGATAGATCCTATTGAGATTATAGAACGTCTCATACTTGATTGTTCCACATTGAAAGGTCCTCAGTAGTCTATACCTACTTTGTTAGACACTCTATCTTGTACAACTCTATCTTGAGGTAAGGAATCCATTAATTGCTGTGCTCTCCTTAAGCTAATCTCAGTGAATATAAAAATTGTTTGGGAGTTTTGCAAAACCAAGTTAATGGTATTAATGAAACTTCTCGGAGACTAACGGAACAGATTTAAAAAATAAACGAATGTTAGAATTAATCATTAGACTGACTAGTCTTTTCTCAAATATTGCTACTATAAAGCTTTTATATAATACACTTGTAGACCCAAGCTTGAGTTTGCAACTATTGCATGGGGAGAGCCACCGCAAATGCATTAAGATATTGTTGAAAAAGTGCAAAACAAATTTCGAAGATATCCATATTATGAAAAATATCATCGTTGAGCAAATTGTGTCACTGGAAATTGTATAACCTTCGTATTGAATTGAAACTTGTCGCTACGGTAAGTAGGTGAAAACTAATGAGTATTAGTTTGCTTTACAAAAAAATAAACGACATAATCTCACTTAACACCTTACTATGTTTAATACCATTCAAAATACAAACAAGAACTACTCGAATCTGCATACCTTTTGTTGAGTCCTCATTTTATCACCAATACCAATCATCATTAAAATTTCAATTCTCTAACTTTAATTTACAGGCATTTTAACAAAACAGTTTGTTAAATACGGGTATGCGATTAATTATATTGTACTTGAATATTTATGACAGCTTTCTACCTCAATTTAAAAAACAAATGGCAAAAGTACCTAGTCCAGCGGCTAGAATTACTTGGATATATACATTGTTCAAATAGGAATCAACTTCTGCGTTTTTGTCCAGCCTGTAACATTTTGAATCAATTTGTGATACATTTTTGGAATCAGATTAGCAAGAGAAATTCGCACATTGAAAAAATGTTGTTCCATTGAAAAACCGTAGCTGACGTCGTCATTAAAAGGTTATTCAACCTGTATCATAGATTATTCTTTTAAATAATTGTAACACAAATTCTTCATTCTTTCATCCAAATTATTAGATTAAAAAAATCGAAATAATTAACTTGCCCATATTTTAATCCCTATGCAACTGAAAAAAGTAGATTGAACTTTTTTCATCATATATATAGACATGAAAAAGCATTCAACTAATTGATACATTCGCACCATGAACCTGTGGAAAAATAACGAATAGTCACACAGAAACATGCAACTTTGAAGCAAATTAGTGAATTAAAAAATATAGAACTTTTATGTGGAAATGAGCATAGTTATGTTTAGGGTTCTTCCGTGAAACCGTTCAGGAATATAATAGTTTACATTCTTAACTTACATCATTCCGTCATTAAAATTTTGAATATATCCTGTCCAAACTATCCTGTTTTTGTTCCAAATCTTATCAAAATGTAGTCCTCAATTGTTTCATGATCTGAGGCTCTCTAAGATATAGATCAAGAATTATTCAAGGAGCAAGAGTCCCAATCAGCAAATGAGTGAGAGATTCCTCTAGAAGTTCAAAAATATTTTGTAGTGTTTATACAGTTTTCAATCAAATGCGACATTATTTGTTAGTTTTTCTAATAATTTCATCGTGGAGAACGCATTTCTATATTATAATGACACTGATTTTCTCCTGTCTGGAAAATAAAGAATTAATCTATTTTGGATTCGAACAGGATTGTGATGGAAACGTGCTTATTTTCTTGCTCTCAAACATAAAATCCTTGGCATTCATGTAAATGGATGTACAATTTCAAGCTAAATTAACTGACATGTCATCTGCAGGCTCTACTGATTCCAATCTGACTGTGCGATATTAAAGAATGCACTTATTAAAGGCATGAATGAGTCTAGTGTTTTAAACAAAATTGAACTGTTTTAACTCCGGGAAATTTCGCTGACATTATCCGCAGGAACGTTTTAACGATTTGAGTTCATGCTGAGATATCAGTAACTGCTATGTGATAAACTACAGTGTGTGAACAAAATGTGGATTCCGTATATCAAATCAATCCACTTAACTAATGCTCTCTAAATATTGTATTTGCTCCTTTATCCTAATATTTTTTGCAGCCAAATATCAAATGCAGTGGTTTTAGCCTTCACGTTCGTTGTTCTGTATATTATCTATACAGGGTGCGGCACCGAAAACGAAACAGATCGCATATCTTGAAGACAAATTTTTTTGGAGAAAATGCAAAAAGAGGTCAATTTTTATTTCAAGGGGGACATCTTTCGAGCATATCCTCAACTATCCTACATCCCTCCCCTCCCCTCTGTCACTATTACCAATAAAATTTAAATAGGGAAAGTACTAAGTGTGAAGTGTGATACATCATTCAAAAGGAAATTTTATAAGGAATTTGACACTGTGACATGTGACAGTTCAAATAAACGTATTTTCATGTAAAAGCCGAATTCAACAATTTAATGCATAATTAACTTTGGAATAAAATTTAACTTACTACGCCTATGTTTTCGGAAAATGAAAATAAAGGTTTTTGTTTCCATAACTACCAGGTCGGTTTTTAGTTTAGCGTTATTGATACTTCAAGTCTATTAGCGAGTAAAACATAAAAATGGTTTATTCAATTCAGGAGAGAGCAGAAATTGTTGAATATTATTTAAAAAATGACGAATGTGCTAATACTGCCTGTACAATTTTCAATGAGCGACACCAAAACAAACAGGTTAAACGCAAGTACGTTTTGAAACTTATTTCAACAAACGGGTTCTGATCAAAATAAAAAACGGCAGATTCAAAATCTAGTAAGAAACGAAGCGGTAGAGGTAGCCGTTTTAGGACAAGCTGTTGCAGATCCAACTCTTAGTACAAGAAAGATTGCAGAATTATCTGAAACAAATCATCGTACCGTCGGGCGAATTTTGTAAACCAACACTTATTTTTTTTTGAATTTTTATTATGTATTGTCTATTAAATAGTTGAGTTTTGCTTTCAAATGAAGTATCATTATTTAAAATACGGAAACTTTTGCCGCAAGATGACGCCAAAATCAAAAGAGACGTAAAAAACCGCCACACAGTCAAATTCCTTATAAAATTACCTTTTGAATGATGTGTCACACTTAGTACTTTCCCTATTCAAATTTTATTGGCAGGGGAGAGTGGTTACCCTTCGTACACTTTTCACATTTTATTTTTTTACTTTATGAATAATTATCGAAATTATCTAGTTTATGTAACTAAGGGTAACAAATATATTATAGTTTGTTACAAAAATGTCCGATACTAGTACTTCAAACGGTTAAAGGGTTATAGTCATTTTTCTGCGATAAGATATTTGTACGAAAGTACCCCACGTACGGGGTGCATTCGTACAGTAGGTGGGGTACTTTCGTACGCCATGGGGTAGATTCATACAGGGTAATTAAGAAGCCAATTAAAGTCGTTACATTTTTATTACTGTTATTATAAAAATATTTATTTATCAAAGAACTAACTCAATAGTGTGTGACTTAGCTCATAGTCGATAAATCTGTCTTTAGAAAAATAAAGAAACATAAAATCATTCATCCGCAGTTTACTCATTGATAATTCTAAGATTACAATCAGTCTGAATAAGATGTTTAATATCATTTTGTATGACATCGTTATACAGTCTTTGACAATTTGAACTTGAAGTAGGTAATTATACATTTGGTTGTTATTTTGAACTTATTGCACATTATAATCATTCAAATTAACTGCGAAAGTAGAAAGTCTAGCCATTCTAGCTGCGGAGGAATTTCTTTTCTGTGTTCCTGAACATGTGATTGAATTAGTTTTATCTTTTCCTTTTATCCTTTTAATATTAATTTTAATCATTGTACTTGTTTATCAATATAATGCATTTATCACGTGTTGTGATGATTTCGTAAAAATAGCGTCAGTTATGTACATTTTATTCGCATCAAACATATTTAACCTCACTTTCAGTTCCTGATGAAGAGTCAATAAAGTCTCGAAAGCTTGAACAGAATAAAGAGTCCACTTTTCATTTCTCCTTATACACACATATATATATATATATATATATATATATATATATATATATATATATACAGGGTGTCCCGGGACTAATGGGAAAAAAGTCAAGAGCGTATAATCTGAGCCAAAATAATGTTAGTACTTCATATAAACTTTTTCTATGCAGGCTCTCGTTTTCGAGTTATAGGCCTCCAAAGTCTTAATTTTGAATTTGGTTTTTATTTTTATTGTTTTTTGATCTTTATAAAATTTACGTCAAAGTTATAATGTACGTGTATGTTTATTTTGGAAAGGTAAAGAGATTCACAGTAGTGCCTTGAAGCCAGGGACGGACTACCCGCAATGGTTAGTGATCCAAAAATTTTGCAAAGATGGCACACCCGGTATGAAATTATCGAAATTGACTTCCCCACACATTAAGCTAACGAAAAGGTACTCGTGTTGGAATTCGATCAAATAAGCCGTTTGGCTAACATTTACAGTTTTATTACTTCACTATGTACCAATTGACGCATTCACCATTTTTATAAGTACACACTAACTTATTAAAACGATGTCCAAGATTTACCTACAGTACTACAAAAAAGTATTTAATGCTAGCAGAAGATAAAAAAATTAACGACTTATCAATTCGAGAGTTGATAAAAACTTTTTAAAAGTGTTTTTACCGTTTATCAAATAACCATGCGATTAGTTGTCAAACGTTGTGTAGAATAGTTCGTAGTCAGTACTTGTCAATAATTCCTTAATTTAACTGTTACAATGGCAGAATTCACTTTTATTGAGTAAGCAGATACGCATTTAATGTATGGACTGGCTTCTCGAAACTGATTAGAGGCCAGGAAGCTTTATGCAGAACATTTTGCAAACAGAGCATTGCCAAACAAACGAATGTTTGAGCGTATTGATCTCAGGTTACGAGAAACAGGTATGAATAAGTAAATGTAATTTTCCATGTATACAAAAAAGTTTCAAATTTTAGGAAGTTTTTTGCCAAAAAAAGGTGTAGAAGGTCCAGTACGAAGCGTACGTACAGTGGCAGTTGAACAAGACTTGTTAAATGCAGTTGATAATGAACCATCAACTAGTTTACGAAAATTATCAAAAGAACATAACGTCTCGATATCAGTTGTTGATCGCGTCCTAAAAGAACAGCTGTTATATCGTTTTCATATGGAAAAAGTTCACAGTATGACAGTGGCTGATTATCCTGCACGACTTGAGTATAGCCAGTGGTTTCTACGACAACAACAAGCAGACAATACATTTATTACTAACGTTCTCTTTACGGAAAAATCCAGTTTCACCAGAGATGGAGTCATTAATTCTCATAATATGCATTTATGGGATGATGTGAATCCACATGGCATTATCCAAACTAGGAACCAGCATAGACTCATGTTTGGGCAGGAATAATTGGCAATCATTTGATAGGGCCATATTTTATTGACGGTACTTTGACCGGTCAGAGATATTTGGAGTTTTTGCAATATGAGTTATGGAACCTGTTTGATGATGTGCCACTACAAACTCGTAAGAATTTATGGTTCATGCATGATGGGGCCCCTCCTCATTTCAGTTTAGATGTACAACAGCCTTTACACACAAGTTTTCCTAATAGACGGATTGGTCGTAGAGGCCCTTTTCAACGGCCACCGCGATCAGGAGACGTTAATCCTATGGATTTCTTTCTCTGGGGTCATCTCAAAAGTAAGGTATACGCAACACCCATGCGAATAAGACAATATTTAATAGACAGAATTGTGTTACACTGCAATGTTATTAGAAATAATATGGGACTGCTCTTTCAAGTGCAAAGAAACAACCTTCGTAGACTTAGAATGTGCGTGAAAGTGGGAGGAGCTCATATTAAACATTTATTAGAATAACGTTAGTTTTTCTTGTTGTTTAGGTATTAGTTTTAGTCCAATGTTTTATAACTTGTGGTGTTTTTTGAGGTTTTCTTATTGGTTTAATAATGTTGTGTTCGTAATTTTGGTTTAAAGCAACTAATTACATTGTTTGCGTACCTATTCAATTCCTATCAAATAAGTTCTTGATGTTTTCATTATCTGCTATCATCAAATTATATTTTTGTAGTACTGTAGGTAAATCTTGGACATCATATTAATAAGTTAGTTAGGTAAATTGGTACGTAGTGCATTAATAAAACTGTAAATATTAGCCAAACGGCTCATTTTATGGAGTTCCAACAAGAGTACCTTTTCGTTAGCTTAATGTGTGGAGAAGTCAATTTCGATAATTTCATACAGTGTGTGCCATCCCTGCAAAATTTTTGTATCACTAACCATTGCGAGTAGTCCGTCCCTGGCTTCAAGGCACTACTGTGAATCTGTTTACCTTTCCAAAATAAACATACACGTACATTATAGCTTAGCCGTGAATTTTATGAAGATCAAATAACTAGTAAAAAAAATAAAAATAAAAACCAAATTCAAAATTAAAACTTTGGAGGCCTATAACTCGAAAACGAGGGCCTGCATAGAAAAAGTTTATATGAAGTACTAACATTATTTTGGCTCAGATTATACGCTACTGACTTTTTCCCATTAGTCCCGGGACACCCTGTATATATATATATATATATATATATATATATATATATATATATATATATATATATATATATATATATATATATATATATATATATATATATAGAAGCAAGTAGTTACGGCTGAATTATCAACAAATAAAATTGGAAATATCACGGGGATTGCAATCCCCGTGATAAAACTTACACAATATAATGTACAAAATACAAATACTTTGTTTTTAGGAGAAACGAAGAATTAACCTTCTCCAGTTAGTCCTTTTATAAGAAAATTCCTCTTTTCCGCAACCTTAGTTATTATATTAATTTCATCAGATGCTTCAGCGGTTGCGATATTTTCAGATGAGTTTTCAATAAAGTAGTGAGCGTATTTAATGCACTCCATGTGTATTCTTAAAATATACGGTTTTGTACTCGTGAAAACTGGATATATTGATAATGTCTTGGACACGTTTTCATATTTTAACGTACACAATATGAATTCGTTTTTTTTACAAAATATCCTGATTCTGAAGGAGCCGAAAAGTCTGGAAATTTGCCTGTGACAAGTTCTCACACATCTCTTGCTGCAAAAAAGTTATCATATTCATTTCGAATACCTCGAGTGGTTTGATCAACAAATATTATACATTTCTGAAGCAGTTGGAAACGGTAGTGTGAAAACGTATCACAATAATTTGACAAATTCTTTCCATTCAATAAGTCGATAATGGGATCCTTATTTTGTTTGCTGGCACCTGCTGTTATCATGAAACATACGTAGCCTAATATTTCGTTTCTTTTAAATCCGCTTGATTTTTGTATGGAAGGTCAATTGGGAGTATTTTCTTTTAGAAGAACGAGCTTATGGTTCATATGTTGCAAAAAAAATCAGGTGTCATCATCGAAAAAGAGTTGGAATGCATCAATTGGCGTTTTAGGATTTATTCCATTTTTTAGATCAATGTTCCAGAGACGTAAGTATGTCGGTCGTACGCGCCCTAGAAACGTTCGGCGAAATCAAATAATTACCAACTCGATCAAATCTTTTTCTACGGGGTGAAAAGTCTTGAAATATTGCTAAATTGAAAGTAAAAATAGGTAAAAAATGCTACAAAAAATGAACTGAATAGATGAGGCTTTTACTTGATGAAGATCCATACTGATCGATTAAATAAAACAATTTAATTTGCTTAAACTTCATTATGTCTGAACTAATGTTCAATTCAAACTTATGACGCGTTTCGCTAACACAGTAGGTTTATCAAACCAGTTAAGGTATAATGATTTTTTTTAATTTATACAGTGGATAAATACGGAATTCTACGAATATTAACAAAAGTATTGAACAAGTTTAAACAGAAATTCTTCACTACAGTCATTCCCAAACTATGTTCTATATGTTTAATAATGGAGAATGGTTGATATCTATTTGGTCGTTAAAAGGTTACCTGAATAATGGTTTTTATTTATCAAGAGCTTCGAAATGATTTAATTCAAAGTAAATAGGTTCAACATGTAGAATTTCAAAATTTGGGTCAAAAGTGTGTTGGTTTTCTAATAAGTGATTTCAATAGTCAGAATCAAATTGAATTAAATATTTTAGACGCAATTGAGATAAATAAAAACAACCTTTTTAACGACCACATAGATACCAACCATTCTCCCTTATTGAACCGTTTTCTTCTCCTAGATATTCCTATTCTATCTCATATTCCACGTTCCTCGCAGGACTTGAGATAGTTCTTTAAAATAATCCTTCCGCATTTCTATAATCTCTTACTCATTTCCTATTAATATACCCTCTTTATTTTTGTAGCTTTTTCTTTCTCTTTTGATTCCCTGATTTTTTTATTCTGGTAACTACTATTTCTGTCAGAATTTTTCTGTATACTCTCTTTTCTTATACCTTATTAATTTTTTATAGAGTTTCCTCTGTTCTCTTTTTGGCTCACTTCATCGAACCTGGCCTTCTATAACTTCTGATATCTGGTATACACTTTTTTTTGTCTTCGTCTATTAATACATGGTCTATTTGATTGGTGTATAATCCGTCAGGTGATCTCCAGGTGCCTGTATATATTTCTTTCTTTTCAAAAGATGTACTTTTTATTCGCATACCCTTTTCTTTTGCGAAATGGATCAAGAGCTGACCGTTTTCATTTGTGTTCATGTTTACTAAATCTACCTATTGTGGACTTGTATATCTCTTCTTTCCCTATTTTTGCATTCGCATCTCCTAGGTTCATTTCTACGCCATATCTCGGGATTCTTTCAAATATATTATCTAGTTCATCGTAGTAACTTTCTTTACCTTCTATATCCGTTTCTTTCGTTGGGACGTGTATCTTTATTAATAATATCTTTTTATATTTTCCTTTTAATTTAATCCAGCATAGACATTCAGAAACCAGTTTAAATTCAACTATGGCATGATTAATTTTCTTACTTACTAGAAACCCAGTACTCGACCTTCTGTTATCTCCTCCACTGCTAAAGAATGTATAGTCGTCTGTTTCAATAACTTCCTTTCATTTCTGTTTTGTCTCTTGTAGTACTATGAAATCGTAGCCATACTCCTTCATTTCTCCCGTTACTGTTTTCATTGCTCCCTCTTTCATATGTTCTCCCCTGACGTTCCCTGTTCCTATCCTTAAATTCCCTTTTACTGTATTCCCTGATTTTTCTTTATTCACTCTTTCATTTTCAATTTTATTTTCTTTCTCGTAACTATTTTCCATTGCTAGTGTCGTTTCCAAGCTATCCGGTTTTCGTGACATACCTAGTTTTTTGACTTTTGTTTTTCTAAAGCCTTTGCTTCCTTGTTCCATTTCCACACTTCTTTGTCTATTATTACTTTTTGATGTTCCACTTCAATTTCGTTTCCTTTGTTCAATTCTTCTTTTGCAATTTTTCTCATCTCTCTCTTTTTCCCTTGTGTTATTTCTGAGCTTGTATTTATTTTTTATGACCTTTAATTTATCATCCAAAGTATTTAATTCTACTAAATAGGTTGTATCTACCAATTGTATGGTATCATTTATTTTTACCTCTACTCCCATTTTATCCTTAATAAAGTTGTTAACTTCTTGTGCTATAAGATTCCTTTCCTGTACATCTAGGCGTAATCCTTGTATCACTATATTCTTCCTTCTTCTGCCATCTTCCAATTTTTCGATTTTTTCATTTGTTTTCTTTATTTCTATTTTACGTTATCTATTTCTTCCATCGCATTTTTGTTAATGTCTTTAATATATTTTAGTTCTTCTTTCTGTTCTATCTGTTCTTTTCGCAGTTCCTTAATTTCTTTTTGTAATAGCTCCATTTTTTCTTTATTCTTTTTTTGATCTTCTGTGATGTCCTCTATATCACTTGTGAGGTTCATCATCATTTCCATAATCCTCTCAATCATGTCCTCATTTCTCTTTTCCTCTTTATTTGATGTTCTAAATGTTCTCTTGGATTTCTTAATTGAATAACATTAATTTTTTTCATAATTAATTTTTTCTATCAATTTATCATTAAATGTTGCCTCTTTCTCCAATTTATACACATTGTTCCCCTCACTTGATTTGTGTATACATTATTCAATAGATAGAAATCTAACTTTATAAATATCTTTGTAATTTTCATTCTTCATGAGTTGTAACAACTCACATGGGTGCTTCGTATTATTCAGGTATTAAATACTTGCTAATAGATTTTTTCTTCCAAACATATTCTTATGTCAATGTTTTTCTAGCAAGTCCCTACTAGCGGATTTATATAAGGTGCACTTCTCTTTTTTATGATCCCATCCTTTTGTACCATTTCCAACTCCTTTCTAGGTGTTTTATTGTAACTATATTTTTTATTCTATCTTTGTTTGTCATACCCCTTACTCATCTTAAATATTTCTTTTTTGTCGTTCAGTCAATACCCAAGATTCACATCCAAATGTTAGAATTGGTCGATATATTGTTTGGAATATTCTTAGTTTGGTGTCTCTGGATATGTCTGTTCTATTTATAAATTTAGTGTTCATGGAGTAATGCGTTTTTTTTATCTTGAAATTCTGTAATTTAGGTCTGCATCTTGTGTTCCGTTTCCGTTTATTATTGTTCCTAGGTATTGGTAGTATTTAACTTGTGCCAGTGTTTCTGTACCGATTCTTATATTAATCTTGGTTTCTTTTTCCTCAATCACTATTACTTTTGATTTGTTTTGTTTATTTCCATTCCCATATCTGTCCCAGTATCGCATCGTGTGCAAATGCTCTCTCACTGATGGTAACTTTTTATAATAGCGAATGTCCCACGTATATTTTTTTACTTGATACAGTGCATCCGAAATTTTTTTATTTCTTATGACTGCATTCTCGCATCGTCAACCTTATGATTTTTCCGTTGACTCCTCTTTCGACAATTCGACCAATATTTTCTCTCTAGGTACTCTAGAAAAGTGTAAGAAGGCAACATACAATTTGTTTTTCCATTATACTGCTTTTTCTGGCATCTCTTTTATGGTATATATGTGATTTTGGGTGCCTCTTCCCATTCGAAATCCACTCTGCGATTTTTCGAATACATCTTCTATTGTCAATCTGATTTTTATCTCCAATATTTTTTCCATCATTACCATAGCTGTGCTAATTAATGCTATTCCCCGGTAGTTATTTATTATTTTATTATTTATGTGTTCTTTTTCCAACTCCTGTTCCAATATTTTTTGCTGTGAAATATCAATTGCAGTGTTTAGCTTACACGTTTGTTGTTCTGTATATTTTGGACGTCGTTTATCAAATTTCGAGACAAAATTTGTAGCTTGGATTTATTTAGGTCGCATAAAACACTAACAAGGGTCGATGTGAAAAAACGTACTCAAATATAGTAAATGTACACGTCTAATTAGAAGTGTTTTAACATTGTAAAAAATACCAACAGTCTATCCAAGGTAGTGAAAGAGAACTAATTAAACTAAAAGCAGAGACTGGTTGTGAATCAAATATGCTTTTCTGGAAAATTACTGAAATTCTACTAATTGCAATAATTGATGAGGGTCGTTTCAAATTGAAAGTTGTGTTATCTCGGACAATTCTCAATTCGCTACGAATTCATACTTCTAAAAGTTTGCAACAACGAAACGATATTTGCTACAAATACATATAAAAAATCATGTCAAATGAAATTTGTTCCAAACAGAAACTATAAAAGCAACTATCAAATTGTAATTTGTTTCAAAATGAAGTATTTTGTTTCTTCCAATAACTTATGTCAAACGTCAACCTTTCATACATTTTATTTTTATAAGATTTACAGTATAGAGATACGAAAAGCCAGAAAACTAGCAATGACAGAGAAAGAAACACAAGAATCAAAACAAACACACACAGAACAGAGGAAACACTGTAAAAATTTAATAAGGTATAAAAAAGAGAGTATACAGAAAAAATTCTGACAGAAATAGAAAAAAGTAACCATAATAAAGAAATCAGAAGTCTGTACCAGTGAATCAAAAGAGAAAGCAAAGGCTACCAACAGAGACCGGTGTATTACAAAAATAAAGAGGAGAAATTAATAGGAAATGAGCAAGAGATTATAGAAATGTGGAAGGAATATTTTAAAGAACTCTCTTAAGTCCTGCGAGAGACGTGGAATATGAGATAGAATGGGAAGATCTAGGAGAAGAAAACACCCAATATATAGAAGACCCACCACCTTTAACCGAAATTGAGGACATAATAAATAAACTAAAAAACATCAAAAGTCCAGGGAATGACCTGATAACAGCAGAAATCCTTAAATATGGAGGCGAAACCATAAGCAGGTGGATACACCAGTTGGTTGAAAAAATTTGGGAGCAAGAAATATTTCCCAAAGACTGGAATGAAGCGGTACTAATTCCAATTTATAAAAAAAGGATAAAAAATGGATTGTGCAAACTACAGACGTATCGCTCTGTTAAATATTACATGCAAAATCTTTTGTAAGTACAATATTCAATTTCAAATTCATATTACGATACTTGACGGATTATCAAAACAATATTTCCATCGCGTATCGTTATATGAAACTTTACGATAGGTTCATCGTAAATAACTATTTCAGTATCCTACCTATCACAGCAACAAGCTTACCTTTATTTAAATCACCCTGTATATGAAGGTTCAATTATTTGTGCCACTTCATTATCGCTGCAGTTTCTTACATATTGTCTAATTTCAAGTTAAGTAGGTGCAAATGCAAATCACTACCACTCGCTAAATTTCACTATTAAACAAATATTAATTCCAATAATACAAGAATTTTTGAATATAATAATTGGTTATAGACATTAGTAAAATCACATAACTGTTAGTGTTACAAAATAACAAATACTTTGCCTAGTATATGAATATACAATATTGATTGATTTGGTATGATGACGTCAATTTATTGCCAAATATTCAATGTTTTATACAATTCAACTCCATAGATTTGTAAAATGTTTCTGTCTGTATAAAATATAAAATCAATAATAGATTGTATCTAGACTTCTAGTTATTTAATTTAGTGAGTAAGATATAAGAGATATAACATCATTTATCATTATTGTGTACTCTCATCTAAACCTATTAATTATGGAAATATGCCTTGTACCAACGTGCGGTAAGCTAAAGCTATTGAAGGAAAGACAAATGAACATGCTGACAGAATTTGCTACATTTAATAAGCTATCATTAATTTGTGAATGACACTTTTAAAAATTAAACATTTCAATAAAATTACTAACAAGGACAAAATGTGTATGACGTTTTAGATGATTAATAAACTCATGGACAAAATTAACGAAACATTTTGCTAACTTTTGATTTAGAATAACTCTTTTCATTCTCAACATATTAAAACGATTTTTTCAGCACATTGTAGGAAATTTGTTGAAATTATCACAATCATTGCGAAATTTTGTTAAAACAAATTTGACAATTTAGTATACCTGTGGGGTAAACTGAAGGCTACATATTTTTTCTTGGAAAATCATTAGAAAGAATAATTAATTATCGATATTTTTTTCCATTAATTCCTATATCTTTCTTTTTACCTAAAAAATACAGATTTTCAAAAAAATTTCTACAATTTTGTAATTCAAATTTAACTTACACTGAACACTTTACAAAATAAATCGTATGCTGCTGGCGTCACTTTTGACAAAGAACAGAAATTAATATTTCTATTATGATTTTATTTATTTATTAAAGCATTATTTGAGGTGTGGTTTGAAAGTGTTTTCCAGTTTTTGGATTGATAAGCAAATAAAGCCATTTGTGAGGCGTAGTATAGTTCAAGGTATTATGAATAGGGCACATAATTTAACCAACGACGAATGTGTAACAGCTACAAATTTGATTCAAGAGGGAAGAAGTATGCGTTATGTGGCCAATTTGTTTTCTTCGTCAACAAGTTTTAAGAAACCGAAAAATTACAGGCAGAGAATTAAGCAGTCAACTTGAAATGGTCAGAAATGTTAGGATTTCATTTCCAAAACGGTAAGAAGAAGGATCAAACTTACCGATTACCCAGTGGAAGACCAGCCCGTCGTTCTCTGCTTACCAGAGAACACAAACGGCGCAGGCTGATGTTTGCAAGGGATCATGAGCATTGGACTGTTGATGACGGCAAAAACGTATTGTTCAGCGATGAAACTTGAATAAGTCTGAAATCACCTGATGGACGTGATAGAGAATATAGGAGACCAGTTAGCATTGAACAGAATAAATTTATAAAACAGAGCAAAAAAGAAAAAAATCCTAACTATTGAAAGGATATGTATATTATGAATACAAATAAGAAAATTTATATTGATATTTTATCCAGTTCATGTAAAGTAATTTTTCGAATATTGTCTTCTGATTAATCTTGAGTGGATTTGGCCATAATTACTCCAAACTTGACCTTCTCTCTCAATTTTCATGATAGCTGCTTTCAATATTTTTTGCTGCAGAGCTGTCGAATTTTCTCTTATAATTATTTTGGTATTTTTGAGTATATTCTTGGTGAAACACTAAATTACGACAGTAGGTATTACAATATAGATGAATGTTTTTTTCAATTTCACAATGACGATGTTAATTGATTCGGGAAGCTGTTGGTGGCTGTATTTTTTAGTAATTTGGTGGATATTGGCCGTTTTTGGAAACCACCCTTTTTTGAAAGGATTTTTGACTGGAATCATAGCGTCGTTGGGATTTGGATAGCTTCTTTTCATTCTCATTTTTGATAAGACGATTGCAGGAGTTTCGAGGAAGTTTTAGGCCCTCAATTAGAGGTATGTAAAAGAGATCTTATATATATTTTTTGCAAAATATGGTTAGATTTTTTTCACTCATTTTCTATTAAAGAAATGAATTTAAATTTGTAACTATTAATATATTTCATTTCGGTGTAAAGTAGTATATATTTTTGTACAATTCAGGGGTATTTTTGTCGTTTTGAACCACACAAAAAAATATCTATGTATTTTTTATGGCTATTTCCTAACTGTGTTCTACTTATGATTGTGTATATTTAATATTCTTCACATGAATTTCGTTCTCAAAGAATAGGTAATATATGTCAAGTAGCTTTTATATTGTCTGATCGAGTAATCAGCATATTACTTATAGGATATCAGCACATGTACTTCCAATATTCTTAGTTGAATAGTTGCTTCATATCTCTAAGTACTGCAGTAAGGTGTGATCACATATCAGATAATTCTTGGCTTATTACTGTAATTTTTCATGTTATCAATTAGTTGCTATGCATAAGATTAATTTCTTAGTTATCGCTTAGTTTTTGTATATATTTTATTCACATAGTAGTTATTCAGGTTATTCAAGTAAAACTTCAGCTCGATTAGTAGAGCACTAGGGAAGAAGCATGTTCTGGTTCCAAATGTGAATAAAGTTTTTCTATGCCGCAGAGGCAATATATTAGATATTAACTCTTTGGGGGTAAACCTCAATTTCATTTCGGTTATTATTTTCATCTTATTTTAACAACACATCTGGTGTTGATAATAATATAGTCTGGACATATAGCCTCAAGCTAATTCAGTCAATTAATAGTTTCATTTTTGATGATAACATTTTGGTAATTCAATGTTATCTGTACATTTGAGGGTTTTCCTGGAGTAGTACTTTTTCTGGGGTACTTCACCATTTGGTTCTGCCTGGACCGGGGTGATGAGGTGATCACCGTTCTTCCGGACGAGAGGATGATGAGGGGATAACATGGGGTGGATATAATTGTTTATATATATTTATATATATATATATATATATATATATATATATATATAAAACCACGAATATTGGGGTAACGGCAAGTTAATTAAAGAAAACTCTTCTTACTGTTTTTCTTCCAAGCTTCCGGAAACGTTTATTTCCATTATCAAGGATAAGTAAATTGAGATTGTTATAAATTGGTAAATATAATTATATTTGAATTTTTTCAAAAAATTTTTTTTAAAAAATTTTTTTTTAATCATAAATCATTTCGACATTTTGACTGATTCATGAATGTAGACATTTTCTTTGTATGCTAAAATGTTTTTGAAAACAAAAGAAGAAAATAGGTTATATTTGTAATATAGGTTAATAGTTATTAGAATCAAGCAAATGAGAAATAGAATAACCAAAATATCAGATCCTATTTTTCATGAAAAGAACTTAAAAACTTCATATCATCTATATTTGAATAATGGTTATCCAAATAAATTAGTTAAAAACATACTATTTAATTATTCTCCAACTATAGACATTGCAGACATTAATATTAGAAACGACCAATCAGATAATATAAATTATTATGTATCTTCACCATATATTAAAGAAATAACACCACAGTTGAGTCGGATTTTTAAACGAATGAACAACATTAGAATTGCCAATAAAACATGCTTAACCATGAAGTCTATTTTCACTAATTTGAAAGACAAAACTTCAATTCTTAATCTTTCGAAGGTAATATATTCTATTCCATGCAAAAATTGTGATAAAAAATATATTGGTCACACTGGTCAGAAATTAAAGAACCGTATAAGTTTCCATAAGAGCGATTGTGAGTTACATCCTGAAAGATGTGCCTTATCTGAACATGTAATTGATAATGATCACTTTATGGATTTTGAATCTGTTAATATTTTGGACATACAACCAAATACCAAAAAAAGACTTTTCTTAGTAATGGCTCATATATTTCAAGAACCTAATACTATAAACAAAAAAAGTGACCATAATTATCTGAGTGATATTTATTATTATCTACTAACAATTGATAATAAAAATAACTAAATTTCAAATTCTTATACATAATTAAAGCTATATAAATAAAATTTAATGATTTTTAGAAATAATTTTATTTTAGGTAAATGATTTAAATTTTTTCAATAATTTTAAATAAAATGTAATTATGAAGAAATTATTAAGATGACATCTATAATAATTTGAGGTTGAATTTTATATGATAAAAGATGAATATTCTGATAACTATTAACCTATATTACAAATATAACCTATTTTCTTCTTTTGTTTTCAAAAACATTTTAGCATATAAAAAAAATGTTTACATTCATGAATCTGTAAAAATGTCAAAATGATCTATGATTGAAAAATATTTCTTTAAAAAATTCAAATATTTACCAATTTATAACAATCTCTTACTTATCCTTGATAATGGAAATAAACGTTTCCGAAAGCTTGGAAGAAAAACAGTAAGAAGAGTTTTCTTTAATTAACTTGCCGTTACACCAATATTCGTGGTTTTATTTCTTTTATGTAACATACATTTTTTTAAACTTATCATGTTGAAACACATCCAACCTGAGTTACAGTAGATCGCCTTGGTACCAAAGCTATTCCCTGAATTAGGGCTTGTATTATTATTTTTTTTGCATTGATGACGTATGCTATATCGTAGCTAAGTGTAAGCACATGTGTAACTTGTAACTGATAACTGGTGTTTTGTATAGCCCAGTTATATTTCATTTCATATATTATTAGTTCACATGTTTTACTGATAACTCGGTGCTCTGTGTAGCCCAGTTATTTTTAAAGTAGTTTTTTACTCAATAGCTAATTCAAAGACTTGACAGACGTTATAGTCCAGTCATTTTCCATTTTTTTACGCATTGTTCGGAAGTGAATCAATTATTAGAAATATTTCATTCGATAAGAAAATATCAGTATCTGTCTTTATATTTTTTTTGTTTGTTACCTAATTACAGCGATAATGAACACGTTAGTAAGTTTAGATACCTGCTTTTTATTCTTTCCTATTCATTTGCTAGGTTTAGGATAGGACGAACATTTTGGCCGAGCAGAAACCTGGCTGGCGTCCATTTTCTTTTAGATCATTCCGGATATGTGATAGAACTCACTTCTACTCACCGACTAAATGAGATAAAGGCTCGAAATGTTGTCACCGAGAACAGCTGGACTTACCTGTAGCCCATAGGGTCGATACTAGCGAAGCCAGTGACCAATTTGGGTGGTTACAAGTAGCCTAAACTTACAGAACTCCTTCAATTTGGGAGCGAATGAAAAATCTGCTTGTACTTTGAGTAGTATCCAAGCCCATTTTCAAATTGGTCCTGACACTGTTTTTATATTTTAATAAAACACTAACAAGTAACCACGAACATCGTTTGTTTACAACTTACACAATTGATCCATCATATGTCAAAAGTGCTGACTAAAAACGGCTGCCATTTGACCAATTGGGAGCGTACAGAATTGCCAACATAATTTAAAATAGGTCATCCTAGTTTAAAAACAAGGTATAGTAACATTTCTTCTAAATTGTGAATATCACTATTATTTTTATATTTTCCATAACAAAATAAGTTCTTTACGTTTTTTTTCTTGTAAATCTCATCTTCACTTCACTTTATTTCCATACAATTTATAGTCAAACCGTGTCATCTTATCAAAGTGACAATTAATATTTCGTCTTCTTTACTATTTGTCGGATTTAAAATAATTTTAATTACATTTACTTCACAGAGTAATTGACATATTGCGATATTCCTTGAATATGAACTGGCCTAGAACCACTCCACAACCTTTAACGTAATTTGATGCATTTACCAATATTACGTTGGGGATTAATAATCTCTAATAAGAGTCATTTTGTGAAGCGACATAGGAAATCTATAATTCAGCACGAAAGTCCATACATTAATGAATCCATTTTCTTCCTCAAATATTTACTCTATATTATGTATCTGGTAATAACGGAGGATGTTTGAACAGCTAGCAATAATCAACGGAAATAATTGTTTTTACCTTAATCGCAATTGAAATTTTCTACAGCGGGAAATATTCTTATCGAACGAAATTTATTATAGTTTACGTTGAATATGTCAAAAAGAAGTTGGACTAGTACAATATATACAAGGCCAATAGATTTATTCCAGGTATATTTTTCAACACAGAAAATTTAGCATATACGAGTTTTAGATCGGATGAAAATGTAGGAGAAACTATTGAAATATATTAAAATAATTAATTGCCATTACAACAACTTGAACTTCTAATAACACCAAACTTTTAAATAGAGGCTACCCATACTCAACTTTGTCTTCATATTATTTCGAAATCGCACACTGGTGGGGTCCCTGAATCCGACTCTGTCTAATACTATGAATAAAAGTTAAAATTTTGGCGGGTGCCCACTGATTTCTGGGAAGATATATCTATTTTTTTGTGACCGCTCTTATAGAAATTTCGGAGAAGGTCGATTGTTGGTAGGAAGCCGCAATAGAGATCTTTCCGGATGCCGAAAATACTAGAATATATAAGTAACTACACGCGCACTAGGAGGCAGTCGACAACTGAATCTCGTTGTGAATAGACGTGAAGTATTTATAGAAATTGAGTGTGTACATGAATTAGGTATAAGTGAAGAGTTTAGAGTGTATAAATTAATTACGTTAGTATATATACCGTGTATATACATTTATCCCACCTGTTGTGAATTTAAATAAATAAGAAAAACATTGCATTGCTGTCAGGTGTCACGTAAACATGGTCAAGAGACTAAGTGACCAGAAAGTGACGAAAATAAGAGCAGAATTGGAAAATCACGAGCTGGAAACATGCGGTAAGAAGAGTGAATAAGTAGAAAGACTTAAAGTGGCACAGGAAAGTGTCGGATTTGTTCCAGAAACATTTTGATTCAAAGCCGAGGCTGCAACCTTACTCCTGTCAATTTCTGCTATAGACGAGAAGATGTAAACTATAAAGAACGATATTTCTGATACCATGAATAAGGTTGCTACTAATATGGACGAGAAGATCTCAAGTATTAAGAACGATATTTCTGCTAACATCGACAAACTTTGTCAGAAATATACTCGAAGATATTGGCAGTTTTGCCCGATTAAAGGCCCCAACGTTCAAGGGAAAGATATCGTGTACCAATTATGTAAAAGAGTTTGTAGCAGTGTCTAAGGTGAATAATTGGTCCGATAAGGAGGAGAACTTAACCATCGCGCCACGGGGAGATGCGTCAGATGTGCTTCAGACGATACCACTTGATGAAACGGATGAATTAGAGCATCTGAAGCAGAGGTTGAACATACGATATGGTCACGAATATCTAGGTACCAATCCCAGCTGAAGAACCGAAAGCAGAAACGTGGTGAAACCCTTCATGAGTACGAATTGGATATTGCCCGACTAGTTCGATTTGCTTATCCATCAGCACCAGAGAACATGATCGATTTTCCGAGCATCCAGGCATTTATTGATGGCTTACTTCACCCCGATAGGCAGAGAACGCTTCGTTTAGCTCATCCCAAAGCTTGGATGACTCATTGAGAGCTGCTGTTGAATATGAAGCAGCTACGATTGCTTCGCGATACAACAAAAGTAGGACCATCCAAGAAGAAGCTGACGATTATAGACTTGACCAAACCGTTAACTGGTTGAGAAGTATGGTAGACAAGAAGGCGAAAACGATCAGGTGTTGTAATCGTGACGAGATAGAGCATGCACGCAGTTCGTGTAAGCGCACTATGACTTCTGCAAACCAAGACTGGTACATGTACGCAGCTCGTGTGAGCGCCCCAGGACTCCTGCAACCCAAGAACCCCAGTCACAGGGAAAACTAGACAGAGGCGAACATCAAGTTAGTAAGATTGGGCGATCTCTGCTTAGACGGTCATGTTCAGCAGACTATTCCCATTGCAACAAGGCGGATCTTAAGGAAGTTACAATTTCAAGAGTTACGGTAGTCAACGAAGAATGGTCACCCGCCAGGATCAGAGAAGATCAGGAGAACGATCTTCACCTAAAGATGAATCGTCTATGGAAGGAAGAAAATCGGTGACGTACTTGGCAAGAAGTGTCAAGATTTTCACCGACACTCAAGACATATTGAGTTTAGTGGGACTCTCTTATCCTGGAAGAAGGCCTGTTGAAAAAAATCCTTGAGGACCATGATGTTTCCGAGAAGAGAAAACAGCTAGTTATCAATAGAAAGAGAGTAATAATAATAATGATTTATTCTCAAGAAAAAGTAGATAGATACTTCACATTAAAATACAATAAAATTGATACTCAGTAAGCACTTGTTCTGAGAATTAATTAATAAAATGCATTGTATAAAATATAAAATAGATGAGATGGATGAAAATCGCAAACAGACACAACAATAATACAATAATAACACTCAGGAACCTAAGGAAGTATTGGTAATAAAAAATATGAAATATGAGGCTTCTTGTTACTTCTCACAGGAACTTTTTAACAAGTCTTTCAAATCTTGGAAGTAATTTAGTGAAGCGAATTGTCTCATTTGTCTCAGGAAAAATATTTAATATTTTTGGGGATAGGTCTTTCAGTTTTCTTGAATGGAACACCCTGTATATTTATTCAACATTGGATGCGCTTCTGATACTAGATTTCAAAAATGTATAATACTTGAGGTGTAAAATGAATCGTTTTGGAGCTACAATTAACTTCAATTCAATACCAGAAACGTTTTAAATCATAGAAAATTAATGGAATTATTTAAACATCAATAACACGTTAGTGTATTGGGTATTCAAACTGACTCCCATTTGTTGTCATGCAATGGTACAATCGACTTCCAAATGATTCTCGCACATTATGTAATGTTTCTGGACGTATTGCTCGACATTCGTGGATAATTCGCTGACGTAAATCACCTAAAGTTTCTAGTTGAGTTGCAAAGATCTTGATTTTGAGATATCCACATAAAAAACTCTAGTGGGGTTAAATCTGATGGCCACTCCATCAATGGGCCTCGTCTGCCTATCCAGCGACCAGGAAATGTTTCGTCTAGAAACTGTCGTACTTCCAGAGCGTAATGTTGAAAAGTCAGTAGATCTTCAGACATATTATCATCATTTTCTAATATGTGGACTATTTCCAATGACTTTTTTTATGAGGATATCTGAAAACCAAGATGGTTGGTAGATTTATTTCAAAAGGGAGGTTTTAAATGAGTCAAGTGGATGTCCAAATCTAACGAACTTTGGTCGACAACACCAGAACCCCTTCAATTGATTAAAGCCAAACAATTTCATAAGTCAGCTTCTAAAACGTTAGGACTACAGTGAAAAAAAATACATGATAATTTTAGTTTTGGGGTAGAAATGTATTCAATGCCTCCTTGTACAAAAAGAAACATTTTCTCACTTGTTGCTCGCATGTTTGATCCCTTGGGATTCTTGTCTCCTATTGTACTGTATTTATATAGAAATTGGGTTTTGTTGTTGATCTCACAGTCCATATTAATTTCCTGAACTTGAAACTTCGAGGTGAAAACTCTTCAGTTTGTGACTTGTACTGGCATGTCAAAGCTTTTAAAAAAAACTCATACTTTTCGAGAAGCATTTAGGATGTATGAACTTTGAACACTTTGAAACTTGTAAGAACCTAAGTGCACTAAGCACTGCTCCCTTTCCCAAGGATTTCGCTTTGGGAATCATGTCTACGCTACGAGGAGAATTTGAAAACCGCTTTGAAGGCTTTGACCGTGCATCAGAAGATATTCAGATGTTTCAAAACCCTTTTACATGTGACATTGACAAAGTGCCTGCTGAAATTCAACTTGAAGTCATCGAACTTACAATTAACGACTCACTCAAGAAGGATTTCCAGGAATGCTACAAATAATGTAACCTGCTTCCATTTCACAGTTCGCTCCCGGAAAAAGACATTTTTGAAAATTTTCATAAAAAGACTTTGGGATAATATTGCACCCAAACAAATAGAAATTCCCTTTTATAAATTTCAAAATGAATTTCATATTCTTCACAAAATAGAAACTCCATGCCATATAGCAGTTACACCTATTTCGTCACTATTCTTTGTAGGATTTTCAAATAAAAGTGCTGCTTTCTATGCAGCCATTGTTTATACCCGGGTTGTTGATTGTACAGGTCAAATTAGTCCCTTTTCTGTACTCTCAATCTAAAGTTTTGCCCATGTTTACAATTACTCTTTCTCGGTTAGTGCTCTGCGGATCTCTCCTTCTGTCAAAACTTTTTTCTCATGCGATTGAAACTTACGCCCCATATTTTTACTTTAAGTGATTCCATGATTACCTTCACATTATATTTTCTCTGGTCGAAGTTTTCGACTTTTTGCATGTACCTTTTATTTTGTTTCTTCAGGAAATTGAGTTTTGGATATTTGTTTATGTGAAGATCAACACCACTTCATAAAGAGCTAGTACTGTTTTTCGTGCCTTGAACGAGATTCATCCGATCAGGTGGCGTGCATTTGAGTAACTCTTCATCGCTGATATTTTCTATTTCATCATAATTCATTGTTATTCATCAATTTAGACAAAACTTCTAAAATAAATAATTTCAGAACGTTAAAAATTTGAGGTTATGAGAAATCGACAAAGTGAAACTGTCAACATTAAAGTGGCGAGAGTACGTCTATGGAACTTGTTAAAGTTGTCTACTTCAGAGCGTCCCGAAAGCGTTTTGCAATACAGAACTGCCACTTTCACTACATGAAACACTCAAAACGCAAATGAATACAGAACGAGCAAGTTTCAGATGGTGTCGTCTAAAAAGAATATTACATAAGGCTAGAGTGAAACACCCGATTATGTGTGGTACAGTCCATTCTTGAGCGTAAGAGGTGTAGTGGAAGATTTACTGGCTCATATACTCAAATTTGAGTAATATCTTCACCTCTTTAGAGTGCTACATTTTGTAGCTTCATATCACAGTGTTGCGCTTTCTACTATGGATTCCACAAAGAATGCTACACAAGTCTTAGAGTGAAACACCTGAGTATGAGCGATCGAGGTGTAGTGGAAGATTTGCTGGCCAACAACGTCTTGAACTGAACCTATACCTAATGAAAAAGGAAATGAAAATAATCGTTTAACTATTAGAGAGAAATTTCTGTGTCTCATAAATCAGTTCGTACTATATCAAATGATAGATTGGGCACTACGGTTACGCATTGTATAAAAAGTTATTATTGTAGTTTTGCATAAACGAGAAATAGGTAATAAATGATTGTTTTTAATCGTATTTGAATTTTTTATGATTTGATTTAATTTTAATTAAGTGATTTCGCTCTCTAAGTTTGAAGATAATAGGAGTCAACTGGCATTTAATTATAAACTGCCGTCAATATTCAAAATTTTCTTATAGATATTCCAATCTTATATGCTCAGGCATTGGTGAATTCGTTTCAAGGATCTTATTTACCATATTATAATGGATAACCTTGTGTAGACAAGAAAATTCATGAATATTTATTAATTGTTTAAAATAATTAATTATTAATCAATATAAGAACTTATTAGGTAGATAAAATATAATTTCTTCACTACCATCAGTGAATGTAATAATTCGGAAACAAATTTCATCAATATAATATGAACATTCTCGCTCTAGAGTGAGATTATTTATTCTGACACGCTTGCTTCTTATGTTTATGCATGTATTTCCATCCTATAACAAGTGTTAGAGTGTATATTCCGTAATCGCACTGAACAACATGAATTGATATGGATGTCAAAACTGTCTTTGTCAGATATATACGGCAGCGTCAATTATTCAGACAAGTTTAAATTTAAACAAAAGTGAAATTGAGTGAATCCGATGCAGAAATGGAAAATACTACACCTGAAACTACGGAATATGAGAATACCGTAAACAAAATCCTACTGCCGTTAAAATCGAGACCTGAATATGAAAAGTGTTATGCACTGTTAAGGTATTGGCAACAATAGTCCAAAAAAAATCGATTGAATCAAAATTTTGAACGGAGATCTCGAATTTTTGACAAAATTCATTTTGTAGTGTCTACAAACGAAACATACATGAGATTTTGTTTCAACCCCCCGGAAACGGATTGAAAAAACGTATCCCCTGTCCTAGCTTCCATCATTAAGGTCATGTACTGATCAAGTGAATAAATGTTTTGAGTTTTTCGAATAGCTTTTTCGGTACCGCCATAGTCTCTACCAATGTCCATAAAACTATGACTTACCTCCGGAAAATTATGCTCAACAATTTTAAAAATTCTCTGGTGTAGTCGGTGATACCATAAACAAAGAATAAAAAAAATTTCCACCCGCACACACGCTTCAGGTACTTAATGGTCATTTTCATAAATAATTATTTGCAGGAAAGACAAAACACTATTTCCAACTTCTTCTGGGCCCCTTCCACGATTGCCTCCATTCCTAAAGTGAAAAAATCCGGATGAACTTTCGTTTAGATGAAACCAGTTATGTAAGAAATATTCGTTTATTCACCATTAGGAATATTTTTCAAACAGAAAGACTCGATTTTTTTTGCGGAAATGCATAATTTTCATTTTTCCGACTTTAGAATAGCTGAAACCAGTTACAAGAAAATACGTTCCTATTCTACATTTTAGACAATTTTCTGAACATAAACACGCAAAAAACTTCTTGCGGAAATTTACCATTTTCATTTATTGATCAAATATTGTAGAGTTAGATTGATTCGAACTTCAATCGGCGACTCTGTAAAAAAGCATGTACAAAAACATGAGCTTTATTATTATTAGTATAATCTGTGGGAATATATAGGTGTTCTAAACGACAACAATGCAAACCTTCGTTTTCTGTTGCAAAGGAAACCTTGTTTGAAAATAGTCATATTTCACCAGAAAAAGAGTTTAGGTAGGTAAGACTTTTTAAATTTTTTTTCTTAAATATTTATATTATGCAGGATTCTCTTTGGATCATATGAACGGATATGTGTTGGGTGATTTTAAAGAATTTCACTTAAATAATGATGTAACAACAAATATTTTATTTCATTGTATGTAGCAGTTATGAGAGCGCTTAGCTGGAATTTTGATAAAATTACACAATCAGTACTAGTCTTTTCATTCACTCAATTTACATTTTAAAATGTGCAAAATTATAGGATGCTATATTGAATACAATAAAACTTACCATCAATTTTTGTTAACCACGCTTCGTCTTTCTCAAATCTAAAGAAACTTGTTTTCGAAAATGAAGGGCACATATCCTCCATCGTTTCCTCGTCGACAAATTTAATGATTCATTACCACTGGGTTCCAGCCATATTAATTTTATCTTCCTGGGTTGGAGGAACAAAACTCTAAAAAGAAATATTTACTTTAGTAATGCAACAAGTTTTAGTTTAGCTAATGTAAAAAACAACCATGATCTCTACAGTTGTCGATTAAATTAGTAAAAATTCTGTATTTTATAAAAATTAAGAAAACGGTTGTTAATTGAGAATGAAAAAAATACTCAAATTTTTTTAATAAAACTACACTTATTAGACTCCTTCAGAATACACTTTGACATTGTCTTTTCAATTAATAACAATAAAGCAACGAAACAACAGATAAATATTACACTATAGCAATTAAAAAATACACCAAAATACCGAAATCTCATAATAATCTCAATACATGAACTATCAAATGATAATAGTATATAACAGATAACCTGTGGGGATGAGGAATATGACATCGCGCATACGCAGTAAGAAAATCAATAAAATTTGATTGCTAACAACGTTACAGTTTTCGTTAATTTTTTGGAATTATCTGCCGATTTTAGTTACTCGACAGGCTCTATAGATGGCACGGTCTGCAGTGTCCCTAGCCTGTACTGAATGTACATCTCAGTGGGGGCGCACATGTGTGGTCTATTTGTAGACCAGTCACTATAGTTGAAAAATAGGCCAGTCAAATATCATAACAAATAACTTATTTTGTTCAGTTTTAAAAGAATTTCAATTCATACTCTCTGGTCGTGGAGAAAATATAGTCCATTACTGGGTTACAATATAAAAACATCAATTCTCGTGGTTCTTCACTCTCACTAACCGTTGTATTCGGTATTTTCCACTCGTATCGATTCTTTCCATTCAGACCTTGTTACAGAATATATTATTCCTCTTTACGACTCAATTTTTTATATCTCGTATCTTGTTATCATATACAGATCAACTCGTTATAAAAGGTGACGTGAAGTACTTTTGAAGCTAAGGATAAGTAGCCCATTAAAAACAAATTCAAAAACGTAAGAGCAACTTGTTACTCATAGTTGATTCATTTGAACAAACAGAATAAAACGAAACCGTGTGCAAGTGAAAACTAGAGATCGCCTTTTTCATAATATTGAAACCACAGTAAACTTTCTGTGGAAATGTTATACTTAATGTATATTTTTAATAATGAAAAGTCAGTCATACTATTCACTAACGATGCTGTTTACCTTTGTGGAGCGTTTAGTAATGGATTACATTCAATACGTTGTGAAACCTTCATCAAGATTGATTTGATTTGGAGATCGCTTTATCAAATCACAATTACGGAAACGCAAATGTATCAACTACTAACAAAACTGACTCACTTAAACAAATAATTATCAGCCGTCAGATTAGACTGCAATAATAATGGTTCTTTCTGTCCAAACCATATTCTCCTACTGAAAACTGCAATATAAATATGTTGTTGCAAATGAAATTGTACTAATTTATATCAAAAAAGGTAAATTGAATTATATTTGATATTTACTTACTTCTATACTCAAAAATAGAAAAATGAGTATACTGGCCAGTAAATCAAAAATAATCGGATGATTTAGGTATTTCATATTGTTAAAATGAATTACTTTCAAAAATTGAAAACTAGAATTTCGGAACACAAACGTAGCTATGACAACAAAAAATTAGATTCTAACTATTCAAATCATTTATTAGAAAACCAACACATTTTCGACCCAAATTTTGAAATTCTCCATGTAGTCGGTAAATCCTTTAGTTTAAATTTATTAGAAGCCCTAGAGATTAACAAAAATAAATATTCAGGTAATCTCCTTAACGACCAAATATATATCAGTCAGTCTCCTTTATTGAACCTCTTTACCTAGAAGATAGCTTAGGAATGTTTGTAGTGAATGAATTTCCAGGTAATTATCTTTTAATACCATTGTTAACTTTAGTAAATAGATTTAGCACTGTATATATTAAGACATTTTTATATTTTACGTTCATTCGTTTTGACAAAGCTACTGTGTTAGTGAAACGCGTCAACAAGTTTAAATTGAACATTAGTTCAAATATATGAAGATGTAAACAAACTATATTGTTTTACTTCATCGTTGAATTACTTTCACCTCTGGAAATCATTCAATAAGTCGGTCCCCCTATATCGACGACACTGTTTTTTCAAAACATAGGTAAATGATGAAAAGAGAGCTCTTTATTCAGTTAATCTAATTTGTCGCAAATATAGCACTGACAAACCATGTTACTTTTCCGCCCAACCTATCTAATATGCGAGAAAAGTATTGGTTTACCCCAAAAAAAGTTGGAATTTTTACGTTTTTCATCAAGAACAACACGAAAGAATGGTTTTTAGAAAACAAAACCTGTGTGTATGTCGTCTTCGTCGTCGTCGTTGTCGTCGGCCACTTCTCGTTACATGTCTTGTTAGCACGATACAGCCTCCGGAGTGCAACAAGTCACCAATTTTATGATTGAATATTGTGAAGGACATGTCACAAATGAACCGTATTGATATTCAGCTCACCAGAGCCAGTACAACGGGGGGTATTGTACTTGAAGTACGAAATATTTGTCATTTTTTGAGAAATTTCAGTTTGTTAGCACGATACAGCTTCCGAAATTCAACAAGTCACCAATTTTATGATTGAATATTATTCAGAACATCTCACAAATGAATCCTATTGATTTTTAGCTCACCAGGGCCAGTACAACAGGTGCTATAGTACTTTATGTACGAGATTTTCGGCATTTTTGAAGAAATTTCAGTTGTTGTCCTGAAAACTCGGGATCTTCCATTCGAAGGCACAAATGTGCGTTTGGTTATCTTGTTGAAATCCGTTGTTTGTATTTTCTCATGTTTCAATTAACATTCTTGCTCCCAAGTTGTACACCTTTTCTTGGTTATGCCGTACCGATGAAGGCTAATGAGCCAGAAACATGCATGTCTACGGTTACCACTCATTCTCTGTAACCTCTTTAGCGTGATATGCCCGCTAATTCTGTTTTTGTTTTATATTTCACGCGTTATTCTTTCATCTTTTCATTGATTATTTGTCTATTTCCAGGGTCGGAAGGTTCAGACAGGAGAGCTATAGACGCCTCCGTGTCTCTGTTGGTTGTTGTCCTGAAAACTCGGGATCTTCCATTCGAAGGCACAAATGTGCGTTTGGTTATCTTGTTGAAATCCGTTGTTTGTGTTTTCTCATGTTTCAATTAACATCCTTGCTCCCAAGTTGTACACCTTTTCTTGGTTATGCCGTACCGATGAAGGCTAATGAGCCAGAAACATGCATGTCTACGGTTAGCACTCATTCTCTGTAACCTCTTTTGCGTGATATGCCCGCTAATTCTGTTTTTGTTTTATATTTCACGCGTTATTCTTCCATCTTTTCATTGATTATTTGTATATATATATATATATATATATATATATATATATATATATATATATATATATATATATATTTGAATGTCATCAGCATAATAATGCTGCCTACAAGATGTAAAGAAGTGTGGAAATCTAGAAATGTATATATTAGAGAATAGTGGGCCAAGGATTGAACCATGTGGAACGCCTCTTGTATTATACAGAAACGTAGATAATTTATTATTGTAACTAACGGCTTGTAGCCTGTAACTTTAGTAGTTTTTCTCGTATATTAGATAGGGTTGGGAGGAAAAACAAATATGATGTCTTCCCAGTTTTTTAGTCCTTCTTCGAATTGCTTTTGCCAATAGCAACACTACATATTTTTCCTTCAGGCATCTGAGAGAATAGAAAATACAAGTAGATAGAAAATGTAAGCTTCATATCGACCCACAATTCAATAAAATACTTATAATTTAAGTTTATAGATGTTAACTTACGATACTGAAGATCTAATAACTTAAAACGCAATACTCACTATCAATTGACTTTCTATTATGAATAAAATTACATGAGACTACGATTAACAGCTACCATAAGCACCAAAAAAAAACGAAAAAACACTGAACAATGGTAAACTGGTATACAAGGCAGGCACAATGACGACGTCAGATGACTTTCAATAGTTTATGGACAACCTATTTACTTTAGGAACCTTGGTGAACACGTGTGTCACAGAAATTACGACAGAAATGTTTTCAAAAAATTGAGTTATACAGATCAATTTTTTACTGTGATAAAACCAGATTCCACAACTACGCTAATCCAGAGAGAAATTAGCCAAGTGATAGCTGGAAAATAAAATTGAAAAACGTAGAAGAAATATGATTTTGTACATTGGATCTGTGAATAAGATTGATTCCAAATACTAATAAGCTAGTGATTTGTCAAATGGTTTTTTAGTTCTATTTTAGACTGGAACTGAAAAATTGATTTTTTTCGAAACTCCGTACATTTCAATGCGTATTTCATTAAATACCGAAGATGAGAATATGCAATATCCTGGAAGGTATACGATATTATTCTAATACTAAAGCTGATAACTTGACAATGCGGTGTATTCAGTACATCGCGAAAAAAAGGGTTGATATATAATCACTTAAAATGAGTTTCAAATGAATAATAGAGCAAAAGCAAGAGCGAGATTGGCTTTCTCGAATTTTGTCTAAGTTGTGGTTTCTCACAATGTTGATTAAGGAAAAGCTAATCCACTGTTTTTTTCCTAAAATTATTTTCCCTCGGCACATGGGGTGCTGCTTTCGCGTATTCGTTCGTAATCCCTACCTCTAAGCAAAGACTGGACAGCTCCAACAAATTAAACAGTTTGAGTAAATGTTGTAAGGTTAATTTATGGGAAAAAGTAACAGTCAGCAGTGTTGATGTTTCAAGAATAATGATGATTAACTAATGTATATGAGTGGAATAACAAAAAACAGAAACGTGTAGAACCAGCCCAACAAACAAACTTGTTACATTCGCAGACAGACAATGTAAAAACATCTTCGGTATGTTTCATATTATATCAAGTCTTAATTCGCTGTACACTTTTTCTTTCATTAAAGTCCTCAACTAGCACACACTTTGGAACGCGAATCTTTTCAGTT
Source organism: Galeruca laticollis (assembly GCA_963921935.1). Lineage (NCBI taxonomy): Eukaryota > Metazoa > Arthropoda > Insecta > Coleoptera > Chrysomelidae > Galeruca > Galeruca laticollis. Next base: position 215,948,483 of record OY998180.1, on the reverse strand, counting down.
TTTATTATCAAGAACCTGTGAACAGTTTGATTTCTCTAGGCGTTTGATTTCAATAGATTGAAAAATGTTATCAGGAAAATGTATACATTTTCGCAATGAACCATTTCCCCAAATCATCTGGGCGCCTTATGAAACCAACCCATATTTGGCTTTCATTTAATTAAACTAAATATACTTACATTTTAGGCCCATCTCTTCAAATATTTGTATGGAAAAGATGAGAAAGACCATTTGTATAAATGCCTTGTCAAATTATTCACCAATGTGTTGGGTACACAATGTTTATGGTTCGGACAAAGAGTAAATGTCGAAGTTCAAATTTTGAATTCGATAAAAATATTAACAGATAATCTATTTTTAACTTTGACTACCAAAAATGATTATTATCAATAATTTCAAAGAGCATTATCAGCAGTCATTCTGCAATATCATTATCAGACAAAGAAAGGCATGCAGGGAATGGTTTAGATTGAGCCGCCAAACACTTAATAGAGAAATGAAGTTCAAAGATGCTGTGAGCAAATGAATAATAATGACTGATCGACAATCATTAGACAAATTGAGATTTCTGACTGATGCAAAACAGTTTTGATTTGTACAATATAGTTTTTTTTCAATGACAGACAAGAGAAATTTTGTTTTTTTTATTAATTACAAACAATTTCCAACCCCGACAGGAGACTTTTCCTCAGGTAGATATTCGGCCTCAGTTAAAGTATTTTCGTAGCTAACACTAGGATGGGGTGAACAATAATAAATCGGACGCCACCAGTTTTTTAAGCGATAATAACTTTAATTAAACAAAAAACTAAAAAAGTTCAAAATTGGAGAACTTTATATTTACGTTAACTCAACAAAACTAAATATTGAAAATATCTTATCGCGATGGTCCAAGTTATTATAAATTGCTAAAAATCAAATAGGGTAAATTTTGGATATATGCCCCACCTTAATTGATGCCACTATATCATTGAATATATTGACAATTACTCACTGAATTATGTTATGATTGCAATGAATTGATGTTCACAACAAAATGATATAATTGTAAACAGGTTAGTTAAGTTGAAAAACGACTGAAAAAAATAATTGAAAAATATTACAAAGTGGGATAAACGCCCTCTTGATAGGATTTATGCCCCATGAGTTGAGGATTAATGCCCCTCACAGGGATATATGCCCTGGACACGGTTCAGTTAGAGGATACCATTTTTTTCCTTCGATGATTGATACTAAATCAATTGTTGATAAAAAATCGAGGGTCGAGAAATCAACATTTATTATTAAATATTTCGAACAGCACTAAATCTATTACAAATCGATGGTTTTTTTTTAACATTTTTATGTCTCTTCTTCAATCGACTACAGTTATTGCCTGTTGCCATACATGGTACAGGTTTCGTGCAACCATTTTTGGCAGTCGATACAACGAATCCAGTCCACAGGTTCTTTTGTGTCATAGTAGTTTTCTAAACATTCCACGCAATCTGCATCATCATCACGTTGATCTTCACCTGATGAGCTGTCATCATTTTTTTAAGGGGAGTTTTTATTAATTTTCTTTATTTTATCATTTTGGCTGTACTCGAACATGTAGGTACGTTTCTCTTCTTCTTATTTTCCCTTTCTCTTCATATTCGTCCCTTCAGATGATATAATTTTTGCTGATTGTTTCCTTGCATTCTTTTTGTTACAAATTATTTGCAATGGAGCAATTTCATGCAAATATTTAGATGGTGCTTCGTCCGTATCTCCTGATATTTGATTGTGCACTGGTGATTTGCGGCTCTCCATCTGAGTCTGTGAGTCCAATTTGGAACAAATTGCAACTTCCTTGGTGTCAGGAATTGGAGATTCATCATGCATAGAACTATTATTTTTGTCAACATTTTCCATATCTGCTACTGTACTAGGATCTAGAACAAGCAAATCCTCTAATTCAAACACATTTTATCGTAGAAAACTCCCTTTCAACCATAGCCTTCAATTAGTCCCATTCATCTGCTTTATAGAAGATGACTGTATCATCTGCAAATATAATTATATTTCCGTTGTTACTCAATGACCAAAATCCGTTCACGTATATATTAAACAATGTTGGTTCCAGCGCGGAACTTTGAGGCACTCCACAGTCCATCACCATCTCACTGCTGAGTACATCACCCATTCTCACCGTCTGACATCTTTCTATTAAATAACTTTCGAATAGCTTCAGTACGTTACCTCGCATTCGTACACCATCAAATTGTCTAATATTATGACTGCTCTTATTGGTATCCATAATCACTAAAGTTAATATGTATCGACAAACACGAAACCGAAAGTGGAACGCCGTATTTTTAATCTTGGCCCATAACCTATTAGATTTGTAATAGTAAAAGGGCAATCACAAGTAAAACAAGTAAATAAAGTTAATATCAGTATAGAGCTATTGTATAGATTACTACGATACAGCATATGTCATAAGAGTGAATCTCAATATTTGCATATTAGAGAATATCCATTTATGCTTTCATTAATAGTTTTCGATAATGAAAGCTCATATTCATCGATCATAAACAAAACTTTTATATCTCCTCTCTATGAATAGAAGATGAAAAAAAGTCTCATTTCTTCTTTTTGTATGTAATAGAAAGGCACGTACCATATATATATAGAGGGTATCTATCAGTAATATCCTTATTATGTAAAAATGAGGTTATTTTCAAATAACTGATATAAATTTTACGTAACATCTAGAGTATGTTATGTAATATTTACGTTATGTTGTTATATTTGTGACATAATATTTAATCAACAGAATGATATAAAATATATTGTTACGAAACAGCACACTGGTATAGTCCCTGAATCCAGCTCTGTCTAAGCCATGTATGAAAGTTAAAATTATGGGGGATGCGCAGGAATTTCTTAGAACTATTTACGATTGTGACTATCTTATCTAGACATTGTTTTTGTGACCAGTCTTATCTAGAAAATGCCAGAATGCCAATTGTTTTTATGTAAGCCGCAATCTAGAATTATCTTGTAAAAAAGGCACTTATATATAAAGGACCGATCAGGGAGAGTGAGTTTAGTTTATAATTTGACATCGTGAGATTAACAGTAAATAAGTGAATATAAATTAGTGAGTGTTATATACTGTGTATATAATTAGTTAATAGTGTAGTGAATAAATAAATTAAGTAAGTGAACCTACCGTGTGTATGAATTTATCCCACCCGTAATAAAAATGTTTTAATAAATAAGAAAAACATTACATTGGTGTCAGGTGTCAGAAGATTTCAACAAATGTGAAAAGCGGTATTTCTGCTATAATGAAGGATATTTCTGCTATGAAGAACGATATATCTGCCGATATGTTATTAATGAAAAACGACATTGCCGTCTCTAAAATCAGAAATCGAGAATAAGATGTCAACGATAGACGAGAAAATCCAGAATAAGAAGTCAACGATGGACGAGAAAATCAAGGAGTTAGAAAAAAAGAGACACGCCAGCGGAAGTAAAGGAAACCCAGCGAACGAAACCTTGCAAGACAGAAACACACCCTAAGTTAGAAGACATTGGCAGTTTTACCCGAGTCAAGGCCCCAACGTTCGATGGAAAAATGTCGTGGACCCATTATGTGAAACAGTTTGCAGCAGCCGCTAGAGTGAATAATTGGTCCGATAAGGACAAAGCAGTGAATCTAACCATAGCGCTTCGGGGAGATGCCTTAGATGTACTTCAGACGATACCGCTTGAAGAAACGGATGACTTCGAGCAGCTGAAGAAAAGGTTGGACATGCGATATGGTCACGAACATTTGGAACATTTGTACAGATTCCAGCTGAAGAACCGAAGGAGGAAACGTGACGAAACCCTTCAATAGTATGAAATGAATATTGCCCGACTAGTTCGTTTTGCTTATCCATTATTACTAGATAACATGATGGAATGTTTAGGCATCCAGACCTTTATTGATGGCTTACGTGACCCCAATATGCAGAGGAAGCTTCGTTTAGCCCATGCGAAAACATTAGTCGACGCATTGTCGCTGCTCTTGAATATGAAGCAGCCACGATGGCTTCCGGATACAACAAAGGTAGGACCATACAGGAAGAAGGTGAAGATGACAGACTTGACCAGATCGTCAACTCGTTGAAAGGTATGGTAGACAAGAAGCCGAAGAAAATCAGGTGCTGTAATTGTGGCGAGCTAGAGCATGCACGCAGTTCTTGTAAGCGACCTACGACTCCTGCAAACCAAAAACCTCTAAAATGCAAAGCAGCCACGAAGAGCTCGCTGTACAACAAAGGTAGGACCACGCAGGTAGAATATAACGATGACAAACTTGTTGAAAGGTATGGCAGACAAGAAGCCAAAGAAGATCAAATGCCGGAAGTGTGGCGAGCAAGAGCACGTACGCAGTCCGTCTAAGCGCCCCAAGACTCCTGTCACCCAAAACTCCAGTCCCAGGGGAAATCAGACGGGGGTGAACATCCAGCTGATGTGAATCACCGAAAGGCAAACTCTTTGCCTAGACGGTCATGCCCTGTAGACTAATCACAATGCAACAAGTCGAAATGTAAGTAAGTTGCAGTTTCAAGAACAACAGTAGTCAATGAAACATGGTCACCCACCAGGATCAGGAGAATTATCCTCACATGAAGATAATCCGGCAATGGAAGGAAGAAAATCGGTGACCTACCTGGCAAGAAGTGTCAAAATTTTCACCGAAACTCAAGGCGTATTGGGATCAATGGGACTCCCTTGTCCTCGAAGAAGGGCTGTTGAAAAGAGTCCTTGAAAACGATGATGGTTCCGAGATGAGGAGACAGCTAGTTATCCCGAGAACACGAGTAGCTGAAGTACTAAAGAAGTTATACGACAGTCTATCGGGAGGTCAGCTGGGAGTGAAGGAAACCCTCCAGCGAATCCGTGAGATATTTTATTGGATGAGCAGCTCCGATGATGTGAATGACTGGTGTAAGAAATGTACGACTTGTGCTACGAATAATGGACCACATCGCAAGAGAAAGGTACCCATGGAACAGTACAATGTTGGAAGCCCTTTCGAAAGGATTGCTCTAGATATCGCTGGACCATTTCCGACGACCGAAAATGGTGGCAAATACATACTGGTTGTATTGGATTATTTCACAAAGTGGGTGGAAATTTACGCGATCCCGAATCAAGAGGCCAGAACTTATCAACCGATATGGAGTGCCCTTGGAAGTCCCCAGTGACCAGGGAAGAAATTTCGAAAACCATCTCTTCCAGGAGATTTGTGACAGGCTGGGAATGAAAAAGACCAGGACAACAGCATTACATCCACAGTCAGATGAATTGGTCGAGAGAATGAACAGGACTATTGGAAAATACCTGCCCAAAGTAGTTTCCAGCCATCAGAGAGATTGGGACCAATATATTTCCCTATTTGCATTGACTTATCGATCTGCCGTCAATGAGTCCACGGGTGAAACACCTGCGAAAATCCTGTTTGGACGTGAAATGAGGCTTCCTTGTGACCTGCAATTTGGCTGTAGGCCTGGAGAAGATCTAGCAGGAGAAGATTACGTGATCCAATTGAGGAGAAGGCTGGACGATATTCATGAATTAGTTCGAAAAAATCTTCAAGTTGCCAGGGACAGAATGAAAAGTCGGTACGACACCCAGGCAACAGAAGGTTGTTTTAAAGAAGGGGTGAAAGTATGGTTACACAACTCGACGAGGAGAAAAGGATTTTCTCCAAAATTACAAAAATCCTGGGAAGGTCCATACTTAATGAAGAAAAGAATCAATGATGTTATATATCGCATAAGCAAGATCCCCAGCGGAAATCCAAAAGTAGTTCACCAAAAACGACCAGCGCCATTCGAAGGAGACCATGACCTAGAGAAAGGAGTGAACCATATTCGAGATGTGTCTGACCCTACCTTCGATGAATTTATGGGCGCGTATGGAGGTACCGGGAAAGCTAGATATGGAGTCACTTCAGAACAACGACAAGATTTATTCACTCTCCCGGAAGATTATTCACTGGCATATAACATCACACTTGATGACCAGATTCCAGCCCCTGGCAAGACACTGAAACTGAAACATAATTCGCGGTACGTCTTCTACGTGGCAACTAAAAATGAATTTCAAGATCGATCTACCTACCGCAATGTGTGAGAGGCACTTCGAAACCTCCGAGACCATGTATTAGAATCCAGCGTGAATAAACTGGCTATGCCTAAGATAGCGAGTAACCAGTTGGATTGGCGAATTCAGATATTAATTTACAGCTACAACCCCCGTTATCCGATGAAGACGGTGCCCTGTTATTTCCATAAGATCGGAAAGTGTATAAATGGGGCCAGTTGCCGATTCAAACATCCAGTCTCGGCTACACAAAAGTTCCAGGTGGAACTTCCATTTAAGGAGGGGGTAATGTTACGAAACAGCATTCTGGTGTAGTCCCTGAATCCGACTCTGTCTAAGCCATGTACGAAAGTTAAAATTATGGCGAGTCTTATCTAGAAAATGCCAGTAAGCCAATTGTTTTTGTGTAGGCCGCAATCTAGAATTATCTAGTAAAATAAGGCACTAATATATAAGGGGCCGACCAGCGTGTTAGTTCAGTTTATAATTTAACATCGTGAGATGAACAAGTGAATAAGTGAATATAAATCAGTTAAATGTTTATATAAATTAGTTTAAGTGAATATACTGTGTATATAATTAATGAATAGTGTAGTGAATAAATAAATTAAGTAAGTGTATGAATTTATACCACCCGTAATAAAAACGTTTTAATAAATAAGAAAAACATTACAGTATGTAAAATATTAACATCAATGATATGAAAAAATTAGCTGGCATTTGTGGCGGACATTTCGCTATAACAAGGATGTAAATTTTACATGATATAGTTATGCAACACGTATTATGGATTATGTAACATTGATGTAAATTGTACATAATAGTGTTTGTAGGGAGTATTAAGAAATTCCGATTATGTTCAACAATATATAATAATTAACCAAATTCTAGCTTCATATCAATTTACATAATTTCTGAATCGCAATTTTTGATCTTTTATCGGAAAGATGGAGCCGTATATCTAAGTGGACGCCCGAGGAAGTCAGCTAAGAGATCAAATACGTACGCCGTTAAATGCAGTAGTAACTTTCTGTTGTTCCCGTTTATATGTATTATTTGCAAAATTTCATATTTTCCCATTATCTGGATAATCGTGATCAAGATATACGTTAAGGTAATGAAATTATTGTATCGTTATCGGCTTCTGAAACGTGCACAAAATTACAGATTATAGATACGTTTGGAAGCAGTTGAAAATAGTTCAGACTATCAGAGAGGTTAATCGTTTTTTTTGCTGTTTTTAACTATTTTATTTTAATAATGATGCTTGAATTTTGTTGACTCTCGATAAATCCTTCGAAATTATGAGAACGCTCCAGTACTATTTTCACTCGAAAATAAAGGAGAAGGCGATACAATAATAAGAAGAAAAATGACTTTCTTTGATAACTTTTTGAAGCGGACATTCTTCTTTCAAACAAAAAGTGTTACCTACTTGGTGACAGTGTAAAATGAGCTTTATTGATGGAAATACATCACATTTTAGAGGATCCATACTTTTAAAAATAAATCAAATTTTTCTATTGTTCGCCATTTATGAGAGACTCTTACAATTTTCCTCCAAATGAGATATAAAACGTTTTTATTCTACGATAATTTAATTATCACTACATTTTTAGCAACTCTCATTTAGGTTGAATGTTATTTTCCAATTTAATATAGGATTTCAGGAAAATTTGAGATAAAGAGAAATAATTCCAACAATTTCTTCATTAGAATACCGGTGTAGCACCTGCTACACTGAGGCAGGAACGTATTTAGCTGATAAGAAAATATTACAAATAATAACGGGATCACACTTCATGGACACATTTAATTAACTGAAATCGTGTTCTTAGAAACTAACCTATTTCTAACACAAGACTCTAATAACAATTTCAAATACAAGACTAATACTTTTATTAGAAACATGCATTTAAATAACTTTTTAATAAACACAAACTACGCAAATTGCAGTCAGTAAAACTCAAAATCAGCAACTAGTTTCGGCTCACTGAGTCATCATTAGGCCTGTAAAAGGTATCAAGATAGAAAGAGATCAGAAATACACAGTATATCGAATTACCTTAATGTACACATCAATCCACATGTAAAATATTATAAAGGGTAAGCCGTCACATGTCCGTGGCATCCAGCAGAATCTACTGTAGGAAAAATCATTAATGAAAATAGTAATGAAAATGTTTTCATAATTATGTAAAATATGAAGCAAAATGAAATAAATTAAAAACAAAACAGGACAGTATTAAGAAAAGTCATAAAATTGGGTCAATGATAAAAGAAAAAGAAGGAAAGAAAAGAAAAGAAAACTGGACATCGTCGTACGACAGAATATATCTGAAGATGGAAATCTGGTATTGTAGTTTGTAAGTGCAGTGACTCAGTAAATCCCAAATAACCTAATAGGGCAAGGTGGTCGGAGACCTGAAAAATGACAAGGACAAATGGCAGGCTTCAATAACAAAATTGAAACCCTTCCAAATTAACAAAAAGAAGAATAAGCATCCCTAGTCGTGACATAAGTTAATATTTAGGAAAAGAAAACCTTGAAAGAAAATAACAATTCAAGGATAGCATTATGAAAATCAATATTAAAAATGCATCATAAGTGCAAAATAATAGTGACCGTCTGAAATATGAAGTAGGTGATTATAAATATGAGAGAAAAATTATAGTATGTGTATACACACTGTAAGCCAAAGGCAGAAAAAGAGGCCTTATTTGAGGAAATGTAAAAAGCCCTAGATAATATGCCAAAAAACGATACTCTCTTATGGATAGGAGATTTTAATGCTCGAATTGGGAAGAACATCATACCAGGCATTAAACAGAGATATAATGAAGTCGTGCTAAATGATAATGGGAAGTCAATGATCAATATCTGCACTTACAATGAACTACGCGTCAATAACACCTACTTCCCACAACATAAATATACATTTCACAATACGAGGGGTCAGAAGTCAACCATAGATCACATAACAACGAATCAGAACATACACCCTTCTCAAATATTAGATGTGACATCTTGAATTCTGCGAACGTGGGAAGTGACCATAGTCCGCTTATCTGCAAAATAAGAATGCAAGTCCGACGGATAACAAGAAGATCGCAAACAGTCGAGAAAACAAAAAGAATAAACATCTAAAGTATGTGGCAACCACCAATCAGAAAAGATTAACTTCCAAAATAGAAGCAAATAAAATCTTGTGGGTAGATTACATAGAGATAGCATGGAAAAAACTAGAAAATAATCTGAACTCGGCGGTATGTGAAGCGATACGAACAAGAACAGTAAATATAAACCTCAAGAAGCCTAACAAAACGCCCTGGTCCCGACAAGAAATCAAAACAGAGTGTAAAGAAAAACAAGGAGCCCACTTAAAGTACAGATCACAACAAACACCAGAAGCTTACAACAACTACAAAAGAATAAGAAACGATACTAAAGCATTACTAAAGAAGACAAAGGACGAATACTGGCGAGTTTTCTCATCAAGAATAGAAGCCGACTACTACGGACTGCAAAGGCAAATATGGAGTTTTATTAGAACGCAGAGAAAAGAAATGAGCTAATTAACAAAAACCAATAAAATAGATGTCGACACCTGGACCTCCTATATCACCCAACTGCGAAAATCAGACTCTACCAGACCCTACCAGAAACTCCAGATATAACAACCGAAAACGTAATCGTCACAACGGAGGAAATTACTAAAGCCCTAGAAAAACTGAAAACCCGTAAATCTCCAGAACCGGACAGAATTCCAAACGAAATGCTGAAATACGGTGGAAACACACTTACTGAACAACTAAGGATAATTATCTCGGGACATACAATACCAAATAGCTGGCGCACTAGCACCACGATCTTGATGTTTAAAAAGGGTGACAGAACTGTACCCGAGAACTACAGAGGAATAAACCTGCTTAGCACCGCTCTGAAACTGACCACAAAAGTCATAACCACCAAAATCACCAACTAAATAGATCTAGCAGATGAGCAACAAGGCTTCAGATCCAGACGATCCTGTAACTATGCAGTTTTTGTCGTCAGGCAAGTCATGGAAAACAACGTACCGGACTTCTGCTGCTTTATAGACCTACAGAAGACATTCGATCGGGAGAGCTAAACGACGTAATTCACCTGTTACATAAACGAAACATTCCATCAGATACAAGACTATCGAAAACATATATAGTAAAAATAACATACTGGCCAGAATTAATAACAAACTAACACAACCGATACCAGTGGAAAGAGGAATACGTCAAGGAGACTCATTGAGCCCGCTGCTCTTTAACCTCATCATGGACGAAACTATCCATAAAGTCAAAAATCTGAATAAAGGATACAGAATGGGCGAAGAAACTATCTATATAGTATGATATGCAGATGATGCCATACTGATTGCGGAGAGTGAAGATGATCTTCAGAGACTTCCACATTAATTTAATATAACAGCAAGAAAGTTTGGCTTGATTATTTTTTTCACTTGTCAAAATCTGACATTTTGGTGGTTTCAACCAATAGCAATACATTAATTATTCTAGCCAATCATTCGGTATTATACTGATAAAACTGCTTCCTCATCGATAATACCTTGTTTATATTGAAACGTAAAAATTTTACTTTGAATTTGTCATTATTGACAACTAAAAGTATTTCGAAGTTTATTGAAAAATGAACACAAACCGATTCAGTGCCATCACCCAAGAGAATATACAACATTTAATACAAAATTCCACTCCACAAAACACAATTAAATCCAAAAAATGTATATGGAATCAGTTTGAAGCATTTTTCAGAATCAGAAACTACCAACTACAAAAAATACGTGTACTCAAGAAATTGCAAAAATTCTAGAAGACTGGGCAGCAAATATAAAAAAATGTAACGGCAAAGATTACAAAGAATATACTTTGAAAACCATATGGAATGTAACAGCCTAGTTGATACAGGCAAAATACTACCTAAAATTCAATATAAGCTTCAATCCGTTTCAAGATTTGGAATTTGAAAGAGCGAGAGATGTGCGAAATGCCAAAAGAAAAGAATTGTAAAGTTGTATAGAAAAAAGAAAGCAAAGTGCAACAGCACTAGAAGAAGAAGAATATATAAGTGTGATCGGTTCGTGTGACGAAAATATGCCTTCGGGTCTCCAAATGAAGTTCTTCCATATTATTTCCTATGAATTAGCATGGCGTGTTAATTGCCTTATCCATTTTAAAAGTGAGGAATTAAATAATTCAGGTGAAAAAAGAGGACGATTAGAATATGATCCTATATTTAGCAAAACTTGCCAGGGTGGAAAAATGCAAATGCTACTTGGTATAAAAATGTACCAGTGGGTAAGAATGAAATGGGCAAATGGTTAAAGAAATCAGCTGAAAATGAGGACTTGACACTAAGAGAAGAAGAATAACTAATCACTCAGGCCGATCAACTTTGGTTACTCATCTAATGAAGAAAGGTATACAGAAACTAGAAGCCATCAAAATAACAGGTCACGCCACAGCAGCATCGTTGAAGCCATATTTACATATTGGTGCCGAACACCATAAATCATGGATAAAGTTAGAACGAACAAATCTGTATTTATTGCCAATACATCAACAACTGCGGCAACATTAACCAATATTATATCCACACATGAGTTGGAAGAGACATCTGTTCCTGCTGGCCAAACTATTTACACAAAAACTTGTTTTTAATAACTGTAATTTTTCAAAAAATTCATTTTTTCTCTTGTTCGAAAAGTTGATTATATTTCCAGTTAGCTTATATATTCTTTGAATTCGATAAAATAATAAAATGAAAAAATAAAGCAAAATCCTTTTAAATTGTTGAAAAAAATAATCTTCCCAAATACAACTCGTTCTTCAAATTTTATCACATAATTTTTTATTTTCATCACTCAAACTTGTTTATTTGAGGCAAAATCATTTAAAAAAACCGAATTTAGATAAAATAAACAAGTTTTCGTAGAAAAGAAAAAAATATCGATAAAATTTGGAGCACTCGTGGTATTACCTTTGATAATATAACCGAATAGATATATAATAAATATCCAATACGGTGCAAGCTGGAAGTGGAGAGAAAGATAATCCAGCAAGAAAAAAGCAGCAAATGCCTGGGAATACTAATGCACAGTTATGGAGATACAGAAGCGGAGGTTGCCCAACAAATAAACAAAGCCAACAGAATAGCAGGATGTCTTAAACACACTATCTGGCAAAACGAACATTTACGGACAGCAACAAAGGCCAGGATTTATAAGACAGTAGTGAGGCCAATTATGACCTACACTGCGGAAACAAGACCTGATACAACAAGAACAAAATGACTGATGGAAACATGTGAAATAAAAATAGTTCGTGATATCACAGGAAAAACACAATGGGACAGACAGCATAGCACAGACCTCAGGCAAAACTGTAATATAGAGAACATAAATGAATGGAAACTGAAAAGGAAAAAAGAATGGTGTAGCCATATAAGTAGAATGGGAGAAAGAAGACTGGTAAATATTGCACGAGACAGATCCCCAAACGGCCGAAGGAGTGTTGGAAGGCCAAAGAAAAGATGGAGTGATAACCTGGATATATAGTGAGGAGGCACCGGAAGATGGAATAGGCACGAGCCTATTAAGGAAGCAGGAATAAGAGGAAGAAGAAGAATAATAAAAAGAAAGAAGAATCAGTGGAATCACAGCAGTTGCAAAAAGAAGAAAGAACGTAGATAATGTTGGTTGAAAATAAATAAATTATGTGTTATCAAAACTAAAAACTTAAAAATAAAGGAATAAATAGTTTTCTAAAGGTGTTAATTGTTCATTCTAACATAAGATCAAAGGATCGTTATGTATGCGACGAATTTTTATTGCGCAATATGCCTAAGTCCTAGTTTTTGTTCACCATATTGCCATTTTTAAAATTTGTCTACATTCTACATAAAAAATTAATTAATATACAACTTTTTCCAAATTCATTTTTTTTATAAAATTTTGATAGTTTACATTTGTAACGATTCTTAATCCAGTGGTTTAGTCATATTTGAGAAACAAAAAATACCTAATATACTTTCGTCTTTTTTGGCATAGAGAAATTAACATAGAGGGCCTTAAAAATAGAGATTAAGCTATGAAAATGTGTGCCAAAATACTGTTTTTGATACTGAATCTAACAAAATAAATTAAATCAAAATCGGTTGAAAAAAGCAGATTTTACAGGGGTGCTCCCAAACAAAATGGGTCACACTGTATAACCGAGAACTTAATTAAATAAAATTGGAATGCATTATTACTTACCGTGTATTTTCATTTCGATGGAAATTTCTACCCAGTCAATTTCTTTCATTTGTTGATAATTTTTATCAGACAACAAATAAAGATATGGATAAGCACGAATTCTATTGATTAATAGATCTTCATTCATTTTTAATTAATCAAAATGGAAACAAACACAAAACGGCGTGATATTGACAGAGGAATGAACAAGTTTTGTTGTACTGATTAGTGGCTACAGGCTGGTGGGTAGTGGAAGGGGCTGCGGAATCGTGGAAAAATTCGCTCAGAGCCATCCAATAAATTCCGTTCCGTTCCAATCCATTCCGCGGTGTTCCGATACGCGGTAATGTGCGGCTACTAACTTATTTCTATGATTCCGAAATTTCCGTTCCGTTCCGCGATAGTGTGCGGCCGGCTTAATACGGTCGTACTGTTCCAATTTTCTACAATGGTATAATTTATAATGATCATAGTCTAGAATGAGATATTTTGTTCGTTTTCATAAAACATTATTTATTGTTATAGGTAGGAAATAATGAGTGTAACAAATGATTTTCAGTTAAGTATTCAGACTTTGGGCACTTTCCTGAATTAAATTTATTATTATTAAATGTCTTCCACTGATTCTCTCGAATATAAAATCTTCGACCTTTGTTCGTGGAATAGTCTAATAAAATACCACTCGTGATTGAATTTATCTCATATGTCTGTCTTTTATATAAAAAAAACTGAGTTACTTGAAGATTCTGCTACACGTCCTTCGGACTCGTTGTGTTTTCAAGCGCGAAAATACAATCACTAGTAGTATTACTATTAAAAACTATATACCGGTATTTGAGTTTGTTTAATGATATCGTACGCATTTTTTCTACTTCATATTTTATAATAGGTAAGTGTCGATGTCGTTTGTAGTAAAGTAAATAATTTTCTTGTTTCAAGAACTGAGTAACTGACAATGAAGTTAACGACGTTGAAGAAATCTGACCACCTATATGTCTCACATGGAAGAGAGAGAAATTAAATTGAACGTTTTATTTGATTTCAAAACAAATTTTCTTTGAAATAAGTCGGACTCAATAATTAAATTATCGACTATTCCTCGTACCCACTGAATATATCATAAAAGAAAGAAAGTTAAGAGATACGTAGAAAAGTTTCTACCTAAGTTAGCGGTTGACCAAAGTTCTCAATGCAAATTTGAATATGCGCCTCTAGTCACGACTACATGTTGCTAGACTAGACACTGTTAAAGTGTAGCGCATGTAAAATATCTTGTAGAGGGTTAGACAATGGACAATTAGTTTACTGTACGGTAGGATCAAAGTAAAGCTTCTTCATCTTTCGGAATTGGTTTATCAAACACTAAGGATTCCGTTTCCTTTATTTTGATTAGAGCGTTGAACTTGTCTCAACTTCACTGAATGCTTTATTTCGTTTATATGAAGCCCTTTTATTGTGTCTAATGGCTCTAGCTTGAAACTTTCCGTTTAAAATTCGCAGAAATACTGGAATAATGCAATATAATTCCAACTCGGTCTAAAGTATTGACTGATGATGTTATATTCAACAAACTATTTCCGCTTTTGTTCACTACGCATATTTATTCCCATTGATTTCTTATGAAACATATTTCACAAAGTTAAGGTTGGAACAATTAGTTTGATCGCAAGTAAATTGATAGGATGCACAGCTGCTGAATGATGTCAATAGATTTTACGAAATAATTTGACTGAACATATAGGTCAACGTGGAGAAAAATCAAAAATACAATTACGAAAAATAAATTACTTTGTCTTTTTCTTCTGGACTTATGAATATGCCATTTCAGGCATCGGATAAGGACTTCGTGTACAATTATTCCATACCTTTTTGCCCCTGGCAAGTATTTTCATATCTTCGATAGTTTTCGCTTTATTTCGTCTTATTTCCTCTATCTGATCAATTCATCGTCTTTTAGGTCTCCCTCTTTGCTTTTCCTTGGTTTACCTAGCTATTCTTTGCTGGTTAATTCTCATCATATTTATGTCCATACCTGTTATTTCCTATTTTATTAATTATTGATGTTGGCCTCATCATTTCCCTTATGTATTCGTTTCTGATTCTGTTCTATTTCGTTTTTCTCTCTATTTAGCTCAAAAGTTTCATTTCAATTGCTTATATTTCAGTTTCGCGCTTTCTCTGAATTACCCAATTCTCTGTTGCATATATTATTGTAGGATCAAAGTTTGTTACGCGCTTTATTTATTATGGTCTGCTCACTAGCTCCTGAAGCGCAACCTCATGCCCAAGCTCAGTACGGTCGGGGGTGGGTATGCGACGATTCCTATATTTTTTTGAGTTGTTAAAAATGAGCGTCACCAGTTAAATTTCAATGAGCCAGCCCTAACTAGTAGACTGCCATTATGGTCAGGATGGAACAGACAATATATAAGAAGGTAGGTATTACAAGAGAGGAGAACAAGAAACACCCTTGTCATGAAAATTTCATAATACTAGTAACACAAAAAGATACTATATACAAACAAATTCGTCACCAAAACGGAAGGAAATATAGAGAATAGAAATGCGCTACTATGACGTCACGGAGTCGCTTATAAAAGCAAAAAAATGCCTAAACCTATTCTTAACTATTTTACTACGTTACGATCCAAAAGGGTCTGTTTGCCTTTAATTTAATCACCAGATTTCAAAATAAAGGTCTTAAAATAATTCTACTTACGTGGGCGGAGAGACTATACTTATTCTTTTGTCTTAACAGAGATGGTGTCCCCTGACTGAGACCCTACAATGTTCATAAATAATTAAAATGACTTACCAATCACATCCATCAAGTTTACATTACCTCCGTTAGGGGGTTCTTATTCTATTCTCTCTAAACTCCTTTTTTTCCACTCTTCAAATCCACATGCTTTTTCACTCCTTCCACAATTCTCCTTCGACAACTTATAGAGATAACAAAACCCCAAGCTTGAGGCACAGCTTTGAATCATTTATTTCAACTTACCTGATTCCTACAAAACTAGACAAAATCTAATGAGTTCCTTACGCATTCTACCCAAATTCTATTTTGACAAATCACTACGTACAATCTGCCCTCACAGCAACTTCACCTCTTGATATTATGTTAAACAAGTCAAACTGATGTTTAGCAAGTACAACTCAATTGAAACTACATTGATCTATCAATGCACTCTCAAAGTAAGTTATAATATTTGTCAGTGGAGAATTTAGGTAGTGAACAAGTAATTTAAGGGGAATCTTTCGGTTTCTTAAATGTACATGAACGATGTGATTGATAATGTCAACAAAAAGGTACCTATAGACTCGAAACATTATTAAATTTATTAAAAAAAGACTATAATTACAGTGTTGCGATATGAGTTGCAAGATTAACCCACAACAAGTCATTCACCCTAGCACATTTCTTATTATGTGGGCAG
Source organism: Galeruca laticollis (assembly GCA_963921935.1). Lineage (NCBI taxonomy): Eukaryota > Metazoa > Arthropoda > Insecta > Coleoptera > Chrysomelidae > Galeruca > Galeruca laticollis. Next base: position 215,931,622 of record OY998180.1, on the reverse strand, counting down.
TTCTCATGGATGCAATTTTTTGCACCTCGTACATGAATGGTTTATCCGGGATCAACTCTAAGTATGTTTTCCATGTTTTTGGCATTATTCTTAATGCTCCTACAATAACGGGTACTACGTTGGTTTTTGTATTCCACATCCGGCTTATATCGATTTCTAGATCTTTATACTTGCCCACTTTTTCATTTTCTTTGGTCACTATGTTGCTATCATCTGGGACATATATTTCGATCAAAAGACATGTATTTATGTTCTTATCATATAGTACTTTGTCCCGTCTATTTGCCAATACTGCTCTATCAGTAATTACAGCCACATCCCACATACCATCGATGTTATTGTTGCTTATGACTTTTTCTGGGACATTATTATTATTATTTTAGAAATTCACAAGGTTTTTGTTTCCTGGATTTCTTCTTGATACGGGCGGGCCAAGTATAAAGGGAGTCTATTGTGCTATAAGAAACGAGCGGACTATATTGCATGTGTGCAGAATGACGCTTTTTTGTATTTGATTGTGTGTATTTTCAGATATGTCGAGTTCTGTCAGATGTTTTGTGAATTTTTTGTGGGTGATACCGGTAGCAGACATAATCAACGGGATAATGGTGACCGCGTTAATTCTTTCCAGTTCTATTGCGAGGGGGTGTATTTTTGTAATTTTTCCGATTCCACATTCCAGCAAAATCTCTTTATAGTTAAGACCCAGAATCACAAAAATGCATACCCCGCCATTTCTAAATTCAATAATTAGATTATATCCCTTTATGCGAAATTTGTTTGGTTTTAGCCAGTGCTCTGATATAACTAAAATGTCCATACGTGTGTTTTTAATATATTTTACAAGACTCGTTTGATTTGCAATAATAGATCTACAGTTCCACTGTACAATTGTGATATTATTTCTGATATGCTTATTAGAAAGTATCTGAGTCTTCGTCATTTTGTCTATTAATAGTATTTTTCTCTTTTAATTCATATTTATCTAGGATATTATTAATTGCTTGTTCAACATTGATCTCATTGATGTTACTTTTTTGAGAATTATATCTTTAATAATGTTCTCTACTTGAAATACTAGCTGATCTTTATAAAATTTGAAACCTTCCCTATAAGGGTTAGGAATTATGGAAGAAAGTTTTGTTAGTTTTTTTTGTTTTCATTATTTATTGGAGGAGAAGATGGAGGGGAGGACTTGTGAGTTTAGGTAAATGAACGGAGGACTTAGGTTTACTCAAGATTGAATTGTCAGACGAAGTTGAAGCTGTATGTGTTAGCTCAGGAAAATTTTGTGGATTTGATAATAATGAAAATCGATTATTAATTGTGATTTTCCCGTATGCATGATTATTCACAATAGTTTCGGCTTCATTGAAAGATGTATTCATAGAGGCCATTACTTTTTTAATACTTAATTGTGTATTGTAAACAGGGCATTTTTTGGATGTGGATTTATGTTCATTATTGTCGCAATGTACACAACGAGTTCTATTTTCTTCACAGGAAACCGAGTTACAATTTCTTTCTGAACAGTTTTGCCATTTCTGTTTACCTTTACATTGATGTTTGGTATGACCGAAACGTAAACAATTATAGCATTGAACCACCGTATATAATATATGTATGGTTCTACCTGAAGGTTTACCATATTTATTTTAACGGATTGGGAATCCTATTTCCTAACCACGATCATTTGTCTATCTACTTCTTATATTTCTTTGGTTTCGCTGTCCACAATTTTACGCTTTAATTGCTTAACATCAGCTACTTCAATTCCAGATTCAATTGCCTCTTTTATGTACCCAGTATTAAAATAAGTATCTACCATACGTATTATACCTTTTATAGTGGAATGTAAGCAAGGTAATTGTTTTTTAATTAAACTTTATGATTTACCAATAATTTAGCAACATTGAAATTTTAAAAAATTACCTTTACCGTGTTTACTCCTACTGGTTTTATATCTGTTATATTTTGCATAAATTCTGCAATTTTTCTTAAAAAGTGACCGATTTTAATGGGAAATAAACGACCTACATTCTTCTCTTTATGTTCTATGTAAACCAACTAAGAACCGACATCTGAAGACTGATATTTATTCTCGAAATTATTATTTTTTAGATCTTTTATCGAAGTCCCTTTATCAATTAATAGGGGCGGGGTTTCGTCGCCCGAATTTAAATCCATAAGTTGGCGAATTCAATTAATTAGCCTCATTCGATTCTATACTTAAACAAAACTAAGGCTAGTTTTTGTAGGCACGGTTAATACCTAATCGCTTGGACTATCGATACGTTCACTATCAACGTACAAACACAACTGTTCCTGTGTTATACTTTGTATGTTTTTTATATACTATTTCCTTTTCCTTTATCATTTGTCTTACTGCATTGTTCCACCAATCCGTTCTTTTAAGGTGTTTATTATATGTTGTATTGCCACATACTTCTTCTTCCGACTAAGTAGTCCCTCTTTAAAATCGTCTCCCGTTTATCTTCTAGTGTCCATTCTTTTCTTTCGTCCTTTGATTTTGAGAATTCCAAATTCGTATTGTCCTCGTATTTTTTCGATTTTCTGTTTCTTTGTTTATAGATTGCTATCTTACTGTATTATTTTCCTTCTTTATTATTTCAATACAACATTCTGTAACTAACAATCTATGGTTTACGATTCTTTTCTTGTTTCTATTTTCTGCATCATGATAATTCAAATATCTTGAAATGAGAGGAACAAGAAAGAATTTATAATAGAAAACACAGGAACAGTAGAAAATAGACGAAAAAAAGAATTAGGAAGGAAATTCTAGCGAAAGTGAATTGTTAAAAAAAAGAAAAAGACGTAAGGCACTCGGAGACGGCCGCGGTAAAGCTATTGCATAGAGTTTTACACTTTGACGTTCACAATTTCTTTTTCTTTTTAGCTCCTTTTTTAGCTCTTTATGCTTTTCTTCTCTATAAAAAGAACTTATATAGGTATAAATAATTACGTATTAATAGTGTAATTACACACCAAAACAATTATTCATTCAAAAATAACGATATAGAGAGTTTGATCATCGAATTTCGCGCGATGTATTAATGTGTATTACCTATACATAAAAATATAAATTAACAAAACAAAAAATAATACTGCATTTGTGATAATAATAATAAAATGTATCTATATAGAGTACCCACACTTTCGTGAGTTTCTTCATTAATAAATGCACTTTGTTTATTCATATTTAAAACACTTTGTACACAAATTATAAGAGTACAGATATTCACTGTTGTACATTGATGATAAATACCTATACACCTATGGCAAAACTAAAAAGTATCACCGCTGTGCCGGTCGGAGTGGGGGGTGCTAGGTTATTTTCGTTACGGAATTTCTGGATTCGGTCTCCACCCTCAAGGCTTAAAAAACTAATTTTTTAGCTTTTGTTATGATGAGAATCTTCTGCTGCAAAATTTTCAGTAATATTGTTTGTTTTTAAGTTACTAATTTAAATTGAGTATCTCTCATACGTTTTCTCTTAATATTTTGAAAAAAAACTAAAGCTGCTGCAAATCTTTATTCGTGTTTGTTAACTTCGGGACTAACAATATTTTTTTATTAAATTGCTGATGTTTATTTTTTTATTGCAATTCAAAATATTTCATTTTGCTATGAAAGCTGCAACCATTTCCAACAAAAATTGGGGAAAAAACTTAGACTCTTATATTTCGAACGTGTTTTAGCGAGAAATGAGCTAAAACTATTTTTTGATAAGTTTTTAATTAAACATTCTGTACGGGTGAGTCATGATATGCTTATTTTAATCCAATTAAAGCGACCTCCTAAATCTGGATGGTGAGTGTTTGAAGCTGCGTATTTTAATTATAAATGCCTCAAAACTTATTGCATATAAACTTTTCGCTACCCATTTTGAAATTATTTTAATTTAATGTTTGTCAAGCCGGATATTCTCTACCGACATATATATTAAAAATAAAAGTTCGTCCCCATTCAAACACTCATGTCAATATAGCAGGACCGTACCCAGTATTATTTTTAATTTTTAGCTGCTTAATGAGGTTAATTTCAGTAGTAGTTGCTTTATGTTAATTCAGTTATAGTTGTTTTCAAGTCTAGGATCGTAGAAAGTACAAAATTATTTTATACTTAAAAAACAGTTCGCGTAAACTCATTAACCATCACTTTATGCCGTTTAGTTTTCAAAAACTATTGAATTCTAGGAGAATCCAATGTTCTGAAATATTTCCATTAGCCAACGTACCAATGCCACTTAGTAGCAGAGACTTAAAGACATGAATTTGAAATACGTTTATAAATCTTATCAAGATACGGTTAAATGAAAGTATAAGTTCAATATCCTACGTGGATGAAATAGAAATTTCGAATTATTTTGTATCCATCTTCTTCCACTGCACCAGGACCGGAGATTTCAAGAATGTGCTATATTTGATTCCCGCTTTTCCTGAAAGTATTTGAAAACTCTCAGTTATGTTTCCTCTTGATCTATTACATATTTGTAAGTATCGATATATAAAATATTTTTGAGAAAATAGTATTTGAGCTTTATACAATGCGAGCATATTTATTTCAATATATGGTTGAATGTCGACACCATCAAAGTAATTAAATTGGGAAACCATAACCTAGCATCGAACTATTTGTACGCTAGTTCATAGTTGTGTGCTGCGAGGATACACACCGGTGTATCTATCTTTGATTTCGGATGACGTCTGAGTTTTTGAGAAGCAGGTTAATGTTTTAATTGATTTCAGTTCTTGCAAATTAAATCGGTCATTATTATGGGCGATATAAATATTGATCTAAATACTGATAAAGAAATTGACCGGGATCTTAAGAAAATTCTTAGAATGTATAGTTTACGGCACTTTATCCCTGAGCCTATTGGTTTTATCTTGGAAAGTAGATCTAATCTTGACAATATTATATGAAAAACTCTTCCCGTTTCGATCTTTCATTAGACGTAAACTAGAAATGGAAATAACAACGTATTGGTAGTGTTAATCATATTATGTTCTGTCGTTTCTTTAATTATAGACATGAATCTTCTATATGCACTGTTAAAACTATTTAAAGAATAGTTCGAAAAACAACATGAACAAAAATAGAGGGAACCTTAATAGAAACCCAAAATGTGTTTCGGGAAGCAGAATCATGCAAGATGACGTGTTCAGTTTAAAACAAACTATTACTGTTATTAATTTGGTCATTCATATTTTCCACTAAACTGGATATATGGATTGAATAACTTTTCAAATTATGCAAATCTTCTTTTATCACCACGGATGAAGAATCGTGGATATGAATTTTCGTTGTTTCTCCGGACGATATCAGAGCGAATTATAGGATTAACATTATTGTACGTGAGCAAGTTATCAACAAGAGTTATAGGAAGTATACTAGGGAATAGCTTTGTCACATCGAACGATATGAATTTAAAATTATGAGGTACTTTTATATCTAGAATATCATTATTTAATTCCCTTGAGTTTTTAACTGAAAATTGAGGTTTGAATGAACCATATTTAGAAATGATATCTATGAGACTCTTTGACATTTTAAATGATGGTGCTTTGAAAAAGAAACAACTGGTCTGATTGGGTATAAAATACTGTCAAGAGATCCTACTTCTGCATATCAACCAAAGGCAAATAAAATAGTAATTGAATTGAAATATCTGTTTTATATTGATGAGCATTAAGCGAAATTGCTAACCATTTACATTCAAACATCGTCTAATTTTTATGGTTTACCAAACAAACATAAACCTACCTTCACTCTGAAACCAATTGTATCGTCTATTTTTCCACCTAACAATCGAATTTGAAAACTTATAACATATTATATTACCATCGGCTTATAATAAAGACAATCAATATTACATTAGGGACTCTACATTTTGTAGATTTCATTAATAACAAACTTCATACTTGTAAGTTTAGAATTAGTTTCATTGTCTAGTAATATACCCGATAGAGTTACTTAAAAATTTGTTGTGAGAAAAAAATTGAATATTATTCAAAATTCCGAGAACAGAGTTTTTAAAAGTGATTGAATTCATTTTGGGCAGTACGTATTGTATATTCCAAGAGAAATTTTACAAACAAATTCCCTCTGGGGATAGAAATCTCCCCCATAGCAGCTCAACATGTTATGGATGATCTATTGGATACTTGTATGCCTAAATTGAACCTTCAATTACCTTTCATTAAAAGTATAAAAGTATTGTAGATGATATAATATGTGAACTGCCACAAAACTCCAGAGATCTTATATTAAATGATTTTATCTCAAATTATGATATTTACCTTCAATTTGTCATTGAAGAAGAGGTAGACAAAAGAATACCTTTTCTGGAGACTAAACTGATCAGAACACAGAAAAATGCAATGAATTCCAACTGATTCATTAACTATATATGTCGAACCATACTGAAAAAATTAACTTGGTTCTCACGATGAAAAACAAAATACTTAAATTTTGTCACCAATCTCTAGTGGGAAAAATCTAGAATATAACATGTTTTTTAAATAATTCATATCCACCAACACGTATGAAGAAACTGAATTCCAATACCAGACTACAAGAATCCAGGTATAAGACAAACTCAACTAGTATTGGAAATGAAATCTCTGTTCTCAATAAAAGATAATATATCACAATACACCATATAAAAGATATTCCTCAGAAAAATTCAACTTTTTATAAACGAAGAACAGTTACAACTCACATACAAACACAATTTTCTAATTGGTAACATCTTCACTGGAATTAAACAAAGAAATGAAACACTCAAAAAAGCTGGAGTAGTATATAAAAGTTCATGTGTAAATTGTGAGAAGGTTTATTATGGTTGAACAGCAAGGTACCTTAGGGATAGCGATATCCACTAAAATAAAATATCTTTTGGATTAGCATAACATAGCATCTCAACTGGGCATCACCCCAATTTTGACAGCATTAAAATCGTACACTCCAATCCATATTTCCCTAAAAGATCTTGCTTATAAATGTTAGAAACCACCTTAGACGAGAATTCACTTAATAAAAAAGAGATACTCAACATAACACATATATCTATGCATATCTACCCACATTAGACAAATCTTGCATACCTTCAAATCTACATTGCTCTGAAAATTCTGATTGAGATATGTGTGATCTAGCAGAGTGATAGTTATGTCAAGGATAAAATATAGGCGACGTTGTTCAGGACTTTGATTCAACAGTGATACCCAAGAATCGTTGTCCAGACATGTGATGAAAACTGAATTGCGGTACCGGAATGTAGTCATACATTGATTATTTATATCAAGATTCTAACATTCTTTCAGAAGTATTATATTGTTACACCTGTTCTATGAATGTCAGAATGACAGCTTGGACTTAAAATAAAAAGAGGGCTGAATAGGCAGAGTAGTCACAGTAACATGTCAAGGTGACAGCCTAAAATTATCAAGATTTTTCTATTGTGTTCCATATGTACGTAACAGTATGTTATAGAATAGTCTATCTAGTCTTTTCTGGAAAGTTCTTTTTATATATAAATAGAGATCAGTTGTGGCAGAGTCAGTCTGTCAATAGTTTGATGTGTTAATAAGTTGAATTGTTAAAAAGTAGTAATATATTTTACCAAGTATTGAATGAAGTTGTGAAAGTTATAACAATATAAAATTCGTTTTATCAAAAAAATCTTAGACTATAGTACAAGCTTTTTTATGAAAACTATCATCCACCATATGTTCTAAAACGAATTTTATCAAATATTTCTGATAGAAGATCTGACATTACTAATGTTATAACACCACACATAGAATACAGTGATATAACTGACAATAATAACGTCTCAATGTACCACATATAAATTCACTCTCACCTAAACTCTCTGGAATATTCAATCAACATATTATAAAAATTGCTAACTAACAACACTCTAAAATCAATCCAATTTTTAGTAAAATCAAAGATAAGATACCAAGAAATAAGTTGACTAACATAGTTTATGAAATTCCTTGTATGAACTGTAATAAAAAATACTTTGGTCCGTCCAAGAGGTGACTTCCCAATCGAATTATTTCTCACAAAAGAGAGAGTGAATTTTACCTTCACAGATGTGCATTTGCTGAAAACCTATTTTATACAGGCCATTATATGAATTTATCAATCTGCCAAAGTCTTGACCATGAAAGAAAATTATAAAAAACATCTGTTCTTGGAAACAGCATATATCACTCAAGAAAATGATTGTATAAATAAAAAAACAGACTTAAATAACGTTATAACTTTTTGAATTTGCAAAACAAAACTTAAAAAAATTTAAATTCCAGTCGTAATAACCAATAATTAAATAGATCTTAATATCATATTAGGATAAATTGGTGCATTGCGGATAACTGTCATTTGTGTTGTCGAAATTATATATTTTCAAACGGTGTACAGGGGAGAACAAAAAACAGGAATTTTGATTAAGACAAAAGTAACTTTATATTCGACATTATCAAAAAGTTTATCTAAAAAAGTTGTTTACAATTAGTAACAATATTTAGATTTAAAAACACAGCCATCTACGTAACAAATCCTTTTTTCCCCATTTTTCGAGGTTCTAGCCTCATAATTATTAATAGTGTCTCATATACATCTTAGGCAATTCCTACATGCTACTATAATATTATCACCCCATTAGATTTTTTTGTGGGGATACCTTAAGTGAAATGTTTGCGTTAACTGATCTGAGATTATTAACTAAAACAGAGAGTTAGGACCGAAATTAATTCAAGATTCAATAATGCAAGATTTTCAACGTCAACTTGCATATCGTTAAGTGGCAAATGGTTTGCAATTTGAGTCATTAATTTGATAGTTTTTAGATTAATTTCGTCCTGTTTTCATTTTTATAAATTATTATTAAATTTTTATATAATATGACATTCGTATACAGAAAAATGCGTTCTCTTTGATGGTACTATCAAAATAGGGTATTCCCATTAAAAAATAAACGGTTTTAAAGATAAAAACTAACTTTTCCGCATCTATGAGACGCTCTGATCAACATTCTATCATAAAATTGTCACTTGTATACACTTCGGGGGATGTATCGTGTTAACAAACCGAAATTTCTTCAAGAGTAACCGAAAATACAGTATATCTGGATTTATATGACCCGCTCTACTTGCTATAGTCTGCTGAAAATCAATAGGGTACATCTGTGAGACACCTTGAAAAATATCCAATTATAAACTGTGCCACTTGTATACACTCCGGGGGCTGTATCGTACTAAACCCAAAATTTCTCCAAAAAGGACAAAAATATGGCAGTTCAGGTACCATATCACCCGTTGTACTAGCTCTGGTGAGCTAAAAATCAATAAGGATCATCTATAAGACGCCCTGAACAATAGTCAATCATAAAATGGGTCACTCTGGAGGTTGTATCGTGCTAACAAACTAAAAATTCTCCAAAAATGACAATTATTTGGTACCTCAAGTACCATAGCACTCGTTGTACTGGCTTTAGTGAACTAAATCTCAATAAGGTTTATCTTTGAGACTCCCTGAATAAAATCCAATTATAAAATTGGTCATTTGTACCTATATACTCAGGAGGCTGTATCGTGCTAACCAACTGCAATTTCTCCAAAAATGACAAAAATGTCGTACTTAAAGTACTATATCCCCTACTGTACTGGTTGTGGTGAGCTGAAAACGAATAGGGTTCACCTGTGGGATGTTCCGAATAATATTCAATCATAAAATTGGTGACTTGTTGCAGTCCGGAAGCTGTATCGTGATAACAAAGTGAAATTTCTCAAAAATCACAAAAATGTCGTACTTCAAGTACCATAGCATCTGTTGTACTGACTATTGTGAGCTAAAAATCAATAGGGTTCATCTGTGACATATCCTTAACAATATTCCATCATAAAATTGGCGATTTATTTCACTCCGGAGGCTGTATCGTGCTAACAAGACATGTAAGGAAAAGTGGCCGACGACAACGACGACGACGACATACACACAGGATTTTTTTCTAAAAACCATTTTTTCGTGTTGTTCTTGATGAAAAACGTAAAAATAACTCATAAATGTTTTTCAAAATTTCAACTTTTTGTGGGTAAACCAATAACTTTTCTCGCATATAGATAATTTGGGCGGAAAAGTAAAAAAGAAGAAGACGTCATAACTCAAACAGTGATAACGTCATCGAAAATATGAGTTCACCAAAAATGCGCAACTGAAAAATAAAGTAGGCGTGTCTGAGCTTCTCCCCAATGACCAAATCAAGTTTTTAACTAATGTATTCCAACCTTGCGTGCTCTCTGTATAAGATAAAGTATGAATATGAACGGAAATAATACAAGAAGACTACAAATACTTGGGTATGACGAAACAGGGAGTCAGGACCTAACAATAGGGAAACGTTTATACAATTATGTGAGGTTAACATAACTTTCAAGATGAGTCAAAACAATTGGAAGCAATGAGTGGAAGCTGTCAAAAACGTCCTGTGAGGCTAAAAGTGAGTACAATCATAATAGTAAATATAGTAATTATGATTTTAGAGATATATGGTAAATATTATAAAGTGCGGTCCTGTTTGATATTAAAAGATTCACTTAACTAAAAGGCAGCACTAAAATACATCCGTTGCCTGTTCCAATTTCCTAAAATATCTTATGAATGACAGGCGAAGGTCTCTATATATGCAACCTTAAAAATTGAAAAAGAATTCAATAATTACTTCCATTTTGATGCCGATACAGCTTCAAGATGGGAATGATTGTTATATAAATTATAAAGTTGAATAATTTCTGTGTCTAAGTGATAAAATTTTAGATAATATAAGCAGATTTATGGATACTTCATTCCGTAAAATTATACATTTCTTACCCGGACCATATATAAGTTACGCGGTTTTCTTATTTGAAACTTTTAGAGCTAAAATGACGAGAGCAATAAAGGCTTTATACGACAATGCAAATATTTCGGTTAAAATTAATAATTCATTGTGCAGAAGTTTTGTTCTGAAGATATATTCCAGGGGAATTACTGAATTCTTTATTGTTGTGTGAATTTTTGTTCGATATTGACAATTATTTTCAAAATGCAGGACATACGGGCGTATAAAGAGTAGGTTTCCTATATCTTTACCTAGATCAGGGGCGTCCAACATGAGGCCCGCGGATCGGGTCTCTAAATGTATACAATTCTCTGAAATTCAAAATATGCACAATTCTCACATAAACGATGAAATACAAATTAAATAACGTTTGACGCCACTGGCGGCGGATAGAAGGTCGCAGTTAATAACTGTTCTAGTGTGCGGGACGCACCAATTCCAACCTTTTTAAGTCGAATACTCGGTGAAATGTGTATTCGCAGAAAAGAAAAATAACGAACGAACATCGAGTTTATAACGACTATTGGGAATCAGACTATTTAATCACGAACAACAATAATAAACGTCAGTGCATTATTTGTATGCAAGTAACATCCGTTCCCAAAGAATATAATATGACACGACATTACACTGCGTCACATGAGAAAACGTTTCAGTAATATACAGGGGAGTCAATGAATCAAAAATTGCCGAAAAATTCGAAACAGTTTCAGTGTGGCATCAAACAATTGCAAGATGGGTGGAGCATATTAATCAATGTGTATTCAAAAAACTGCATGACACGGTTGAAAAATGTAAATATTTTTGCAATGCTTGGATGGAAGCACTGATCTGTCCGACATTAGCCAGCTTGTTATTTTTATCCGAACCATTCAAAACGACTTCTGTGTAGCTGAAGAGATGCTTGATCTTATTCTTCTCCATGGTACAACCAAGGGTACGGATATTTTTGAAGCTGTAAATAAGGTGATTTCTGACTACGTGGGATTCGATAAATGTTCCTGTATTGTCACTGATGGACCAAGAGCTATGGTAGGAACTGAAATTGAATTTGCAGAACTCTTAAAACAAAACTACAATAACTGTCCAGTGATACACTGTATTGTTCACCAAGAGGCCCTGTGCGAAAAATCCTTACGTCAAATGAATGTTATGAAAGTGGTTGTTAAAATAACCAATATGATTCGAAGGGGCAATCGTGCTTTGACTCACAGAGAGTTTCGTGATTTTTTAGCCGAACTAGATACTACATATGAGGACTTGTTTCAAACCGATATTTGTTGGTTAAGCGCCGAAAACTGTTTACAACGATTCTTCGCTTTACGCAAGGAGATCCCTATTTTTCTTAAAGATGAAGATAAGTCTAACACTACGGAACTGGAGAATCAAATGGTAGATGCACAATTTTTAGCAGATCTTGCATTTTTAACAGACCTGACAACTCACTTTAACGAACTGAATTTACGGCTACAAGGACAACTTCAGAATATTTCCAACTTATTTGGACATATGAATGGATTTAATAGTAAAATTAAGCTTTTCAAATTTACCTCACATAAAATACATTGACACAATTGCAGAAATATTCGAAAATCGATTTAGCGACTTTGAAAACATTGAAAGAGAGATGTCAGTTTTTACTCAGCCCCATACAATTTCAGTTGAGAGTGTGAGCAAATCAGACCTTCAACTGGAATTGTGTGATTTGCAATCAGATCCTTTTTACCAAGGAAGAACTGAAACTGGATTGGATTTTTTCAAGCTGCTGCAAGAAGAACGTAGTTGCCTGGACCATATATTTCTGAGAACAGTCACAGAATGTTTTGAAAATGTCACTGCAGCTACGCTACTGAGCCTTCCTATAAAAACTATTTGTAGAAACTCTGAAACGATTAAGTTTAAAACATACATAAACTATGAAAAAGCCAGACATGATCTGCAAAATTATAATTGGGAATATTACTTTAATATAAAGGAAATAAACAAAAAAGCTGAAGAATTGCTAAATATCTTAAGTATTTTTATAGGAAAACATACAAAAGAAATAAAAATTTGAAAAAATTATATAAAACGTCAAAAGTGGATTACGGTAGGACTTGTTAATGCAATTAATACTAAAAATAATCTCTACAGAGAATTTCAGGAAGATCTGAATAGTGTGGAGAAACGAGAAAGATATATCACTTACCGCAAACGCGTGAATAACTTAATTAAAATAATGGAAAAAAAAATACTACCGAACCGAAATACAAAAAAATGGGAGTAATAAAAAATATATGTGGAACCTAGTTAACAACAGAAATAAAACAAAAAATGATATTAATTTTATAATTAATGAAAAAGACGAAAAAATAACATCCAAATCATATGGCAGACGAATTTAACAGTTACTTTGTAACAGAGGGAAAAAACTTGGCACAAAAAATAACCGTACCGACTAAACCCCCTCCTCGGGGATCTAAAAATGCTGAGACCTTTTATTGGATGCCTGTAACTACGGAAGAGATAAGAGACTTAATAGTATCTCTGAAAGCAAATAAGGCTCCAGGCATAGACAATCTGCGAGCAGAAATATCTAAAAAATTAAGTAAACAGTTGACTAAACCAATAGCCGACTTAATAAACTTGATCTTTGCAGAAGGCGTATGTCCCAAAGCTGTAGTAACCCCAATCTACAAAAAGGGCAACAAGGCCAATATGTGCAACTATCGGCCCATATCACTAATTACGACATTGACAAAGCTAATGGAAAAAGCTGTGAAAAAAAGATTAACTAAATTCATAGCCAACCACAAATTATTATCAGAGCATCAATTTGGCTTTCAAGAAGGACGTTCTACTAATGATGCAATTGAGACATTGCTTTCTTCTGTATACAGTTCTGTTGATGAAACTAAACCAACGGCAGTTGTATTTCTGGATATGGCGAAGGCGTTTGACACTGTGAGCCATGAACAGTTGTTGGACGTCCTGAGGGATGCAGGAATACGTGGTCTGCCTCATACATTTTTTGAAAGCTATCTAAAAAATAGGACACAAATAGTAAGGATAAACGATAAGGTCAGTACGGAAAAAAATATATTGTTCGGGGTTCCCTAGGGAACTGTGCTGGGACCAATACTATTTAATATGTATATCAATGATCTATTCTCTTATAATTCTACAGGTAAAATAGTAGGATTCGCGGATGATACTGCTATAATATATACAGACAGTACGTGGGAAGGCCTCAAACATAAAATAGAAGCCGATCTAAGACATGTATTTGATATCTTGAGACATAAAATTTTAACAGTCAACTATTCGGAAACATTTATTGTACCTTTCACTAGTTACAAACACAAACTGCCTTCTTAACATACATATTGATATTTCTCTGAAATACGAAATAAAGTATCACTTACGTGAAGTAGCTAAGACACTGAGATGTTTATTGTATATATTCAAATATATAAGGAGAGTACTGGACTTACAGCATCTGAGAATCATATATCATGCTCTTGTAGAATCACGTCTTAGATATGGCATATTAGGTTGGGGAGGAACTGTGCCTACTCATCTAGAGCAGGTTGAAATTCTGCAAAGAAAAATTCTAAAAATAATGCATTTTAAAGATTTAACTTATAGTACAAACCAACTTTTTAACGAAACTAATATAATGTCCGTAAGGCGTCTATATATTTTTAGTTTAGTTATTTTCTTATTTAAAAATCGCTCATACTTGCAATCTCCTGGTCACCATTATCATACTAGAAATAAAACAAAAGATTTTGTCCAAACCAACACAGCGAAAAAAACAGTAGGAACTAGGTACTTCGAATTCATAGCACCCCGTTTGTTTAACTCTCTTCCAGAAACGTATAAGACTCATATAAGAAGATTAAATTCTATCAGTTTACTAAAAAAAATATTTAAAATATATGTAAAATCCCTGGAAACTAAGGATATTATTGAAATTATTGATTGCTAAGATGAAAAGGTATATATGTGTATAAGGAAAGTTGAATTAACATTATGTTAAGGAAAACAAAACTGGCAATTAAATGGCAACATATAGGATCATTGTGCCTATGTTCAACCTCATAGGTCTTAATAGGTTACAGTGATCCTAAATAAGCCACAATAGGTAATCAGCCTCCCCTGTTTATTTACATTTTTGTAAAGAAATACGTTCTACATTTTCTATCTGTTTATTGTAATGTATTTTTTCTCGCTGTTTATACATTGGTTTTAACAGTTTTGTAATTCTAATATATTATCTTTTTGGTGATTTGTAATTGTAATTATTTGTAAATAAACATATACAATACAAAAAGAACGATACCCCTGCTTGCGAAACTTACACTGGGCTCAATGCTGGGAAGCACGTATCTCTGCGAAAGCAGCTTTTCCAACATGAAATTTATAAAATGAAAATATAGATCTGAAAAGTCACTTACCCAGTTGCTCCGTTTATCAACAACAAATATTAACGTTAATATTGATGCATTAGTTAGTGAAAACCAACGTCCCCAAAATTCCCACTAATTTTTTTGTAACTTGATATTTTTTGAATAAATTAAAATAATAATACATACATATAAAAACACACTGATAAAGTTGCATACGAAGTATTTTATAATGCGTCCCTCCAAACCGCATATTTTTTTCAAATCGGCCTTTGGGACACTAGCAGTTGGACAAATCAATCCTGATTGGTAATTTTTCTATAAACGTTTCAAGTATATTGAGTACCCGCGAGAAATAATAGTCGGTAGATCAAAAATTATGATCTTCGTTAAATGTGGTAGTAATAGTAATTTCGTCATGTTTCATAAATGAACGATTACAAAAAGTCGAGGCTTATAATTTGCCGTGGTATTGGATATGACAAAGCGGAACATACAATACGGTGTAACTATGAGATTATGTGTGAATCTAAACTCAACTCATGGTCTGCAATAATGAAACGATAAATCAATTATAATATTCTCACTCTCCTATAGATTAGCGTGTGGAGAATGAGGACGCTGGTATTCTAAAATTATCTAGCGCGTTGCTGGATCAAAATTACATTTTTACGGTTGAAACACAGTCATGTTACCTTTAAAATTAAAATTTGACTTAATTTAGCAAGACATGTTTGTATTTTATGTTGTCAAATATACAGAGTGACCTGAGAGTGATGGAAAAAAGTCGGGAGCGTATAGTAAGAGCCGAAATAATGTTAGTACTTCATATAAATTCTTCCAATGCAGGCCATTGTTTTCGAATTATAGGTCTCCAATATTTGAATTTTGATTTATTCTTTTATTTTTTATTTTCGTACTATTCATTTGATCTTTTTATAAAATTCGTATTTACGGTAAATAATTCACTTAAAATTTTTTTGTTTGGCCCTTCAACATAAAAATGTTTACAGTCACCTGTTAGAAAATATGGAGAAACAGTAAACAAGCTCTTAAAGAAAAGTGGATGAATCTGAAAACTAAATGGACAATCTTTTTCATCAGATGAGGATGATGATGATAGTTATTTACCATGAGAAAGTAGCAGTTTTTCGGGTACATCAAGTTTGACAAATAATAATATTAGTATTACCGGTACGGATTGTTTTACATGCAAGTGCTCCTTCTGACAATGACGTTTCTGTGAACGATATTTTATATAGCGGACCAAAATTGCAGACAGATATTTTTTCCCTATTATTAAATTTTAGCTTATTCAAAATCGCGACTATGGCCGACATTAGGCAAATATACAGACAGATTAATATGATTGAAGATCAATGGTGGCAACAAAGGTTATTGTGGCGATTTAATCCGGAAGATGATATAGAGACCTATGAGATTAGAGTTGTAGTATTTGGGTTAAAGGCTTCACTTTAGGTAGCATTGCGAACTATACAAGTTAAAATTTAAAGTATTAGATGGAGCAAGAAATGCAAATTTATCTGTTCAATTAAACTAAAATCTTTAGCATAAAAGATATGGTCATCTGAATTATGAATCTTTGGATAAAAATAAATAATCACAATTAAGTTAATGGTTTATAATTCAAAGGTAAACAAAAAAATGTGATATATGATGTATGCGTAAGACCTAAACAAAGAAATCTACCTTATTATTCAAAAACCTTAAGGTCGAACAGATTTTTGGAATTAATCCATAAAGATGTGTGTGGACCAATTACACCTGCTTCACATAACGGCAACAAGTAGTACTTTGTAACATTTACTGATTATTTCTCGAGATTTGTCATTGTGTATATCATAAAATCGAATACGAAGCTTTTGAATGCTTAAAAAATTATGTAGCCTAAGTAAGTGCATTGTTTTGTGACAAAAGAATAGCTAATAAGTGTGATAATGTTGGGGAATATAATTCATTATTATTAGGAGATTTTTGTGGCAAAAGGGGAATCCAAATCTCATTCACACCACCCTATACTGCTCAAATCAACGGGGTGGCAAGAGCCATGATAATGCAATCCAACTTGGGCAAAACATTTTGGCAAGAAGCTGTGCTTACAGCTGCTTATATAAAAAATAGGTCACAATCTTGTTTAAATAGTAAAAAAACTCCTTTTGAGTTGTTGTATGATAGAAAATCCAATGTAAGTAACATGACAGTTTTTGGCTGTACAGCATATGCAAGATAATCAGATTCTTTAAGACCAAAATTAGACGATAATGGGATTAAATGTAATTATATAGGACATACGCAACATGGATACAGATAATGGTGTGAAGAACAAGGTCAAATAATATACAGGCGCAATGTTATTTTTGATGAAGAGAGTTTTTGTAACGCGAATGGAACAAGAAGAAATGTCGGAACAGATTATTTGGAGCAAGATGATAATGAAGAAAGGAAACCAGTAGCTACTGTGTTAGTGAAACGCGTCAACCAGTTAAATCTAGGGAGTTCTCCACTAATAAACTGTCTTCTTAAGTTATAATTGTAAAGATCAGCAGATATAGTTTTCCTGGTTTCCTATATAATTGCACAGTTATACTCATCTTAATTGGAAAAATGATATCGAGGATATCACCATAGGGCTAATAATATCTAAGCTTCAATATTTGTAAAATCACATCTTCTTCTTTTTTCTATTAACATATATTAAGTCAATCACAAGCTAGGTCACTTCTTGGTCTAGCCAAAAATAACTACTAAACATCAGGTAGGCATCATATGAAATGTAACTTCTGTCATTCTGACGATGATATTGATTTATCGAAACAATTGTCAATTTTTTAGAATTTTCAATAACATTTATTATATTGTGGAATTAACTAGAAACCGTGAGTTTCATTTAAGACACTAAATTGTTTTATTTAATCATTCAGTATAGATCTTCATCAAGTAAATGTCTCATCTATTCAATTTCTGAAGCTGAGTCATAAGTTATTCCCTACTAGCAACGATCATGTTAAGTTCAAATTTGAAACTATTTTTTTTTCCATTTCAAAGATATGGAACTTCAATATGTTTTACAGGGTATTCAATTATCAATAACAAATTTTCCATGAAAATGGGAAACGTTCAGCGCCCTGTATAATATAAAAATATTACGAGGACATGCATTACATCAAAAATCTATATTTAAAAAACTCTCCATATTTTGGATGGCCGTGTTTCAAAAATATTGTTTTTGTGTTTTCTTCCACTGCAATAATATCAAGCAAATATCATAAAATAAGAATCAGATTAACGGATGTGTTTATAATAAATAAAACATTTTTAATGTTATAAGAAAATAACAATAAAAAAGACAATTATTACTGGAACAAATGTACCTATAAAACAATTAACGTCATCACCATTACACGATATTTATGACAAAAAAGCAATATAACGAGTGATAAACGTTTTACAGCTTGAGCAGACAAGTTCTATGCCCTTATCAAAATTTGCTCATAAAACTATGCTTAACTAAGCTTCATAAAATAATTTCTTTTAGTGTGAAGCATCGGTTTAAGTATAATTACCCATAAATATCAAAGCTCCTTTCATCAGTAAATTGTAGATTTTTATTTCTCGATTTCTCTGATACAGAGAAACCAATGTCGTGTCCCTGTTTTTATGTCCTAAATACGTTAACTCGAAAGTCTACATGAAATCTAGACGGATCAAACATTCGAATTCTGCTTATAAATACGGTTGAAGTTTCTCTTGAATGTTGAAGCAGGCAATAAAAATAAACAGAAAACGAAAACGTAGAGGTGAAACATGTATAATGGAATTTTCTCATACTAGGTACTCACCCTCCTCTGATTTACTGTCTTTATTAACATATCAGATAGTTTCATGATAAGATGTTACATACAAAAATTTGGGTAGATACTCAGATGTAATTATGAGCAACAGAACTGAAAGAAGAACATACGTTGAAAAAATTGTATAAACAAACAAGCAAATGAGAAATTATTGAAAAAATTTAGATGGACAAACAAAAATTAATTTATATAATCCGGTCAATTAAGACATAAAAATAGTGGTCAAATAACAAAAATTCCGACAGAAACAAATTTTAGTGGAGACCTTATGATATGGCACAAAAGAATATTCTCTATTTTAATTTTTATAAACGAATTTTGTTAGTGGACTGCATAATAACTGAATCTTACCTTATGCACCGGTAGGTTGTAAATATTTGCTATAGAGTAAGCAGAGTAGAGCAGATAAAAAATGGAATCAATTTCACTTTTCGCCGTAATCAATTATAATAAATCAAAAAGTAACCGGTTGGTCGATAATTTCAAGCTACGGAATTCTAAACAATGTTCTCTCGGCTATGTAGGAATCACTACTGTTCAACGTTCAAAACGATACTACATACGCCAAAACACCCTAAAAAATCAAAATTTAAAAGTCCCCATCAATCCCATGTGAGCTCAGAAAGTTATTCGGGGTCAAAGATCAATATTTCAGGATTTTTGGATTTTTCTCGAAAA
Organism: Galeruca laticollis; assembly: GCA_963921935.1. Lineage (NCBI taxonomy): Eukaryota > Metazoa > Arthropoda > Insecta > Coleoptera > Chrysomelidae > Galeruca > Galeruca laticollis. The sequence goes on along the minus strand of OY998180.1, from coordinate 215,911,769 downwards.
CGATAAGTTTTATCACAAAAATACTTCAGAACAAAGTTGTACATTTCAAAATTCTCTTCAAATTTTCCTCATGACGTTTTCTCTAAGTCTCACCGTTTCTGAGATATCGCAATTGTTAGAGTCGTGTTATACAAAATATGCACATATTTGTCCCATATATACATATTCAGTTGTTCAAGTAAGCAAAAATACCTATTTGCGTCTCTTTTATGTATTTCTAGAATTTTTAGTTTGTGATTCCTCTCTTTTATTATTTTTATTTGTTTTATTTTCTCTGTGTAGTTGAGCAGGAGTAGTTGGCTTTTTCATTTGCTTATTCTTTATTTTTTGTATTTCTTTGGCTACTTCGCATCCAAGTCCAAGGTAATTAGCCGGATGACCTTCACCACAGTGGACACATTTTGGTGGAGTATCTTTTGGTTTATCACATTCCGCTGTTAGATGTTTGCCTGTACATATTGTTACGAAACAGCACACTGGTATAGTTCCTAAATCCGACCCTGTCTAAGCCAGGTATTAAAGTTAAGATTATGGCGGATACGCACTGTTTTTTTATAACTGTTTACGACTATATTATCTAAACATTGTTTTTTTCACCAGACTTATCTAGAAAAGGCCAGAACCAATTGTTTTTGTGTGTGTAAGCCGCAGTCCGGAATTTACTAGTAAAAAAGGCTTTAATATATAAGGGACTGATCAGGAAGAGTTAGTTTATAGTTTGACATCGTGAGATATACAGTAAATAAGTGATTATATAAATTAGTTTAAGTGAATATACTGAGTATATATAAATTAAGTCTTAGTGATTAGTTTAGTGTTTAAATAAATTAAGTAAGTGATCCTACCGTGTGTTTAAAATTTATCCCACCCATTTATTGTTTAAATAAATAACAAAAACATTACTATATTACGAGTAATATTTCACTGAGTTCTATGGTGCGTAATATTCAAAGAATAAAATTTTGTGTAATTGTATGAACTAGAGAAATAGAAACATTTAATGGTATTAATCTATAAGATAAATTTATTAAAAAGATAGTTTCACTTAAGAGTTACTAGTGTTTCTTAAGGGGTATGTTGTCATCTTAGAGCGGGTTTTAATTTTAGTCTTTTTTCGTTTGGGTTTTTCACTGTTTCGTTGGGTGGGAGAACTAAGATTTGGTGGATGCTTGTTTTTGATTCCTTGTCACCAGTAAATTTTCAAGTACCTTTGGAAATTTCTTAGTATGGTTTTGTGTAGAGGGTGTTCCTGGAGTACTCTTGGATTTTTCTTCAATTTCTTTGACGTTTTCGCTTTGTTCCAAGTCTTCAACACTATAAATTATACCGTTCACATGTTGTTTTTTATGTAACAATTGGTATATTTATCCTCTCTAGCCAGGTACAAATTATTTCTCAGTATTTTGTATTCGTTTGCCTATTTGATGATCATATTATTCGAGATAGATATGTTCGTTCCATTGAGTTTCTTTGCACTCGCTAGTATCGAGGACTTTTTCAGAAAAGAAACGAATGCTATTACAACTGGATAGGATTCTTTTTTTGTCTAGTGCGTGGAAGTAGTTTAGGTCTGAATATTGTATTTCTACTCCAACAAGTCTCTTTATTCCAGCAGTGATGCAATCTGTTGATATGTTATGTCCTGTATGCTTCAATCCGTTATTTTCTTTCCAGTCGTTTCGCTCTCTCTTCCGGTTGTTAGTTCCCTATTTCAAGTTTAGTTAGTCTATTTTCAATTCCTTTAACCTTCAAGATGAGCTGCACTTCCACTGCTTCAATCACTGATTTTAATCCCGTTTTGTTTCACTAGTAGGATATTACATAAGCTTAAAAGTTAGTTTTAATTTTTAAGACCGTTTATTTTTTGAGATATTTTCACGTTTTTCACCAAGAACAAGAGGAAAAAATGGTTTTTGGAAAAAAAATCATCTGTGTATGTCGTCGTCGTTGTCGTCGGCCACTTTTTGTTACATATCTTGTTAGCACGATACAGCCTCGGGAGTGCATGAAGTTACCAATTTTATAATTGGCATTGTTCAGGACATTAGTGTTTTTAAATGAAACTCAAGGTCTCTAGTTAATTCCACAATATAATACAAGTTATTCAATAACTTGTATTATATTGTGGAATTAACTAGAGACCTTGAGTTTCATTTCAAAACACTAATATGAGCATATTCCACGAAGTAAGGGTCGAGACAGTCAATTTCATTGTTCAGGACATCTCACAAAAGAACCCTTCTGATTTTCAGCTCACCAGATGCTGTACAACTGGTACTTCAAATATTTTTTTGTCATTTTTGGAGAAATTTCAGTTTGTTAGTACCATACAGCCTCCGGAGTGTACACAAGTGACTAATTTTATAGTCGGATATTTTTCAGGGTGTCTCACAGATGAACAGTATCGATTTTCAGCTCACTAGAGAAAGTACAACGGGTCTTATAAATCCAGATATATTACATTTTTTGTTATTTCTGGAGAAATTTCGGTTTGCTGGCACGACACAGCCTCCGAACAGTATTCAATTAACAATTTTATAATAGGAATTGGTTCATGGCGTCTCACAGATGTGGAAAAGTTTATTTAAAGCGGAATATACACGTTTTAAGTAAAAATTGTTACTTGTTGAGAGAGCTATTTAGTGATATATCAGAAACTTATCAACGTCATACATTGTAATTTGTGTGAAAGGGTGAAAACTTAAACTTTAGAAATGTCATAATGAAGGGAGTTCACTCTCAATTTGCTATACCTGAACGTGATCCTGCAAATGCGTATTATGGGAAATCGTGTGAAGATTACAATTTTACTGACAATTTAACTCATGTATAAAAAATCGCATATTCCACAGTGCAATTTGTCACTTTGACAGCGGCAAAAGTTATCTTCAACTTTTACAGCGACAAATACACTAGTGGTTTTATCACTTATTCATTTGTTCATCAATTATCGCGGTGTTGGTTACCAGAATAAATAGTTTGGCATGTTTGTCAACAACTTATTGAATTTTCAAGAACTAACAATGAGTCGATTCGGTGTGTCTACGAACGCCGAAATTAGTTAAATTGTTAATACCTGTATGCCTACTAATACAGTTGCGACGCAATCATCAATCTGGCGACAATTTTCTACGTTTTGCGATGCAGAAAGATACGCATTTGAGCCAGATACTTCCATCGAGAAATTGAATGTAATATTGCAAGATTGGGCATTTAATATGCGAAAAAGTAACGGAGAAGACTACAAAGAAGCGGTAGTTAAAACAATTTGGAACACCACCGCTTAAATGCTACAAAGTAAATATTCCAAATTTCTCATTCATTAAATTTGTCCTGCCGAATTACACTCGAGGTTTGTATTGATATTGGGTAAATTTGTGTTTTTCAAATTCTAAACTGTTTCCTTTAGCAATTTGACTCGAATAACTTTCTACCTAAAAACACTCCACCTTCGGTGTCGTGTTTTTAATAGTTGACAGTTTTTCTCGTCAAATTGCTAGGAAACAGTTTCTCAATAAACAACCCATTTTTACCCGATAAAATACAAACCACTTGTGTAATTACAAGTGATAATTTAATATAATTTATTATTTTGAAAATTATTACTACTCTTTTCTTGGTGTAGTTTACATGACCTCTTTAATATCTGCATATTCTTGAATTTTCTACGTGCTTAAATGCCATTTCATTACATGAATTTTATATCTCATGGTCTTCTATTAAAATTTAAATAACTGAAAACTATAAATCTACTTTCAAGAGACTCTTGGCTTTAAAAATCTTTTTGGAAGCGAACTCAATCATTCACAAGTTAACACTTCATTGTAAATGTTCTAAAATAAATTACTTCATTCCTTACAATCCTTAGAGTATTTTTCACAAGTCTTTTAGGAAAAATAGTAGAACATTCAAATGGGATAGAAAAAATTAATATTAATAGTTATTTCATGAATTCCGGCTCAGGTAATTAGTGAGAAAGATGTGATTGATATGGGCTTCCTAATCAACTTCTAATTTAAGGGGTATTACGAGCATTTAAATCTATCAGGTGGTTATATTGTGAGGTTAAAGGTTTTGATTACACATATTCAAAATATCAAGGTAGTAAAGTAAGAACAGTCCTTTTAAATAAGTGATTAAGTTCTAAACTGCAATAGATAAAAGAAGTACAAAACATCGATAAAAGCCAAGATCTGACTCGTTGACCGGCCAACAGCTTTTTTCGCGATGTTAATTGAGATTAATTTTATTGGAGGTGCTATTTTGTTAACAATTGTGGATGATAGTCATATTGAAGAATAATCTCAGCCAATATATTATTTGAATACAATCAGGATCGTACTTAAAATAAATTATTAGCAAAATGTTTAGCGACAATGAATTTAGGAAAAGAAAAAGCAATAGAGAGAATGAAGAAGATCTTACAGATAATAATTTTAAGAGAAGTAAAATAACCGGGAGATCGCCAATTAAGAAACAGAGAAAATTAAAAGATAATATAGAGCCCTTAATGAAGATGATGCAGTCAATGGGGAAAAAGATAAACGATATGGCTAAAGGGATTAAGGAAACGAGAGAAGGACAGGAGGTGTATAGAGATGAAATCAATGAATTAAGAACTGAAAATAAGAAACTCGAGATAAAGAACCGAAAAATGGAGAAAACTATATTGGATATCGATGGGAGATTAGAGCGTGTGGGAAATGAAAAAAGAATTATCCATGTTGTATTGCAAGGCCTAAAAGTAAGCACCGACAATACAGAAGAACTAAAGGAATTAATGGATACGGCATCAAAAAACTAGCAGACATAATTATAAGTAATAATGTCAAGGCAAGGGAAAGAAACCAGGTTATGAATATGAATATGAGACAAAATTTTAAGGAATTGGATAAAAATTAGTATGAAACAAATCATAAATATTGCCAAATAACATTGATACAGGAGAAGAGACGAATTACCAAAGGAAAATTATGGAAAATAGCAACATGGAATGTTAGAAGCATAACAGGAGAAGGAAAATAATTAATTGAGGCGTTTGAAAAAACTGCGTTGTATATCATAGGTGTAACTGAAACAATAAAGAAAGGAGAGGGTGAAGTAGAATTGGACAATGTACACATTATGTTACATAGAGGAATGAAACATAAAGAAGGAATAAGTTGTGTCGAACATCATAAGAATATAAAATATATTTTACAATATACAGCCGTCAAGAATATTAAAAATTGAAATGTAAGAAAGAGTAAAAACAACACTATTAGTAGTATATGTGCCAAATGAAGATGAGTCAACAAAAAATAAAGTTAAATTCTGGGACCAGATGGCCGAGGAAATAGATGATATTGAGGGGAGAATAATAATAATCGAAGATCTAAATAGTAGAGTAGGGAAGAAAGATGATGAAACCTAAGAAGCAATAGGGATTCATGGATAAGTCACTATAAATAACAACGGAAATAGGTTAATAGAATTATGTATAATAAACAATCAAATAATCACAAACACGTTTTTTTAACATAAAGATATCCAGAAATACAACAGTAAGGTAAAGAGTAGATGCGAAAAATCCATAATAGACTATGTAATAATAAATATCCCAAGATTTCTTCAAAAGAAACACAGTACAGTCGTGCAATTTTCTTTTATTAAAATTTCGCAGAGCGCTTTTAGCATTATGCTATCATCAGTGAGGTCACTATAAATTTGTGAATTAGAGTTCGTAAAAATAGATAAAATTCATACATATTTGTCAAAATTCCAAGACAAGGGATTCCAAATTTGTACGTCTGTACATTTATTTATTTCGTGGTTCACATTGTGGGTTTTTGAACAGTGTTAAAAATATGTTTAAAATATTGAAATTCAATAAATTCACTAAAATCTGTACTATACATCTTTATGATCGAACATTTTGCCAAGTTGTCATTAGAAAAACTTATTCACAAGAAACTGCAAAAACACTAATTGGCATTCCATTCGATCAAGTGGGTTCCGAATCGTCGGGACATAGACAAACATCGTGGTGGTATTTTTAAGTTGAGAGATTTCGTGAACCTCAACAGGTAGGCAACTATCATCCACCAAAAATAATAAGTTTGGAGACAGACTTGATGTCTATCGGGTGAGGGCCGCAAAATCTATGAAAACATTGGGATGCGCCAGACACGCGAACGAAGTGAAAATAAATAGAAGCCCATAAAAACAGAGCTCTAGGAGGAATTATTATTGATAAGAATTCGAATAAATGATAGATGAAGCGTTTCAATGGAAGGATGAAGAATGGTGAGAATTGAAACAAACGAAAAAGTACAAACTCATGTGGAAGATAATAAAAAATGAACAATCATGATGTGGTTGCTGATGTAGTAGCTTTGGGCGAGATGCGACAAATATAGAGATGAAATAGTTAAGGTGATACTGGAGCGTGTTAATTTACAGGAAGATATAAAATTCAGATAAAAGGTAAGCAAAGAAAAAAGCTTTATTAACTTGTTTAGTCGAAATATTTGTGGAAAAAACGCTAAGGAGTTTACAGATGTTAAAAACTTTCAATGCGAAGGATTTTTTTATACGTTCAAACACGCGTCTAGCACACCCCATTGCATTCTGAAATGTAATGAAAACCTAAAGTTACTGTACTACTGAACATACCTTTAAATACAGCTCAGTATAATGATAAAGTTAACATAATCAAACAAATTTTAGTTAACAATGGATATCACCATTCTATAATTGAGAATCTCATATAAAGAAATCGACAATTAGCTTATTCTTCTATCACAGACAATAATCATTCCTATATTTTGATACCTTTCATAAACATTGAAATTTCATACAAAACTTCAAATCCTCTGTATAATGATTTAGTCAATTCTAAAGATAAGTTAAACAAATCATCTAAAAGTGGCATTTATGCGCTGAGGTGTGGTGATTGCGAAGCTTCATATGTGGGAAGAACTTGTAGAGCTTTGGAGGCACGTATAAGCGAGATATAAAATATCCAGATAAATCAGCGTTTGGTTCTCATATTAAATACAATAACCATAACTTTGAACCAGAAACCAATTCAACATTAATCAAAAGTATTAATACAGAAATTTCAACCTATTAGATTTCTGAGAACATCGAAATAACTGCTGATATAAACAAAAACCATGAATGCCTTGTCACACAAGTCAATTTAAATAGAAAATTTACACCTTTGCATAGACTTCTACAAGGCCTCTAATTATGACGACAGGTTGACATAAGTTTTATTCCATTATTTCACCGCATCGCAATTGTAAGAGGTTGGCGCCCTCATCGGTGAGCTATCAAAGCTGTCTTCAAATTTGTTATTTATTTTTGATTGACAGCTGATGGCTCTACAGTTAGGGCGACGACCTCTTATAATATCAACTCTCACATAATGTATACAGTAACTTTGGGTTTTCATTACATTTCATAATGCAATGGGGTGTGCTAGACGCGTGTTTGAACGTATAAAAAATCCTTCGCATTGAGAGTTTTTAACATCTATAAACTCTTTAGCGTTTTGTTTCCACAAATATTTTGACTAAACAAGTTGATATAGCCTTTTCCTTTGCTTTTACCTTTTATCTGAATTTTATATCTTCCTGTAAATTAACACGCTTCAGTATCACCACCTCAACTATTCCATTTGTTCGTTTATTTTAATTCTTACCATTCTTCATGTTTCCATTCATACGCTTCATCTATCATTTATTCGAATTCTTATCAATTATATTTCCTCCTAGAGCCCTGTTTTTTAGACTTCAATCTATTTTCTCTTCATTCGCGTGTCTGGCGCATCCCAATGTTTTCATAGATTTCGCCGCCCTCACCAGATGGGCATCAAGTCTGTCTCCAAACTTATTATTTATGGTAGGTGGTAGTTGCCTGTCTGTTGAGCGTCACGAAATCTCTTCACTTAACAATACCACCACGATTTTTGTCTATGTTCCGACGATTCGGAACCCACTTTATGGAATGGAATGCGAATTAGGGTTTTTGCAGTTTCTTGTGAATACGTTTTTCTAATAACAACTTGGCAAAATGGCCGATCATAAAGATGTATAATACAGATTTTAGTTATTTTGTTGAATTTTAATCTTCTAAACATATTTTTAACACTGCTCACAAACCCACAATGTGAACCACGAAATAAATAAATGTACAGATGTACAAATTTGGAAGCCTTTGTCTTGAGATTTTGACAAATGTGTGTATGAATTTTATCAAATTTTACGAATTGTAATTCACAAATTTATAGTGACCCCACTGATGATAGCATAATGCTAAAAGCGCTCTGCGAAATTTAAATAAAATAAAATTGCATTACAGTACTTTGTTTCTTTTGAAGAAATCTTGGGATATTCATCTCTTGTGCACTCAGCTGTAATTCAAAATAAAAAATTCCAAAAGGAGATAAAAGACACAAGAGTAAAAAGAGGTGTAGAAATTTATGCTGATCATTATTTTTTCTAAGGCCAAGCCATCATTGGAAAACGGAGACTGACAACTTGTATGGCAACATGCCACTTGGTAAAAATATAATGAATAGATGGACAAAATCCTTTGCTGAAGCTATTGGTTTGGATTCTGTTTCTAGAATTTCCGTATTTTTAAAATAAAATGTTTGCTTTTTTGCTATCTTATGCTGTTTTATTCTTTTTATCATAATGAGTTTCTAATCTATTTTCCATATTTCTGATGCTTTTAAGTAGTACAAGGAGCTTCGTACATGATGTTATTTTCTTTGCTTTTCGGTGTTTTTGATTTTGGACAGAAATATTTTGATAATGTGTTGTTAGGTCCTTTATGACTTATATCTTTTGAATCAATACACAATTATTCTGTGCAATTACATTTGGTTGAGCCTATTAATCACGTTTCAATTTGCGCATCATTGAGAAATTCCAAATTACCTAAAGTCACTTATGTTCCATTCAAATTAACGAGCATTACTCTGCAACGGTAGCTTTGGTAAACCTATAACAATAATTCAAATTGTTCCGCAACCACCTTGAATGCAATCGAGATTTCCATTCTATAGGGTCCCTCTCTCACGGGACGCTTTGTCACAGACTATGACGATAATTTCAAAAGTGCAGAAGTGATAACCATATAATTGAGCTTGTTCCGTGACTTGAACAACAACAACAAAAGTTTTCCTGAAGTTACTGAAATTTACAGGCATTGGCAAAAAGTCCACTACGCTGTGTGGGAAATTAAAAGTTAAAGTTGTATTGTGCCGAGTCTCGTGAAAAAGGATATCGTTGGAATAAGTTACATTAGTTTCATTCCAATGTACATAGTGGTGATTAGCTAAAGAGTTAAATAACACGGCTTGAAATTGTTTTTAAAGAAAACTTTTAATCGTGTTGAGGTTTTAAACGCTGAAAATTTGTCTAGAATATATCTTCGGATAAAATCTACTCTTGATTATGGAAGAAAAGTAAAAATTTAAGCACAATCAGTGAACAAATCCTCTGATATAAACAATGAGAAGGTTATAAGTAACTGTTTTTTATAGCTCAAGTCGCTTAATATCTCAACTTTCCATGTGCTGTTCTCGCTTTTGTACCATTTTTATCTTTTTATTTATGATATTGTCAATTAAATTTGGATCGTAATTATTATTAACTGCCATTTGTTTTATGATATTTAATTCTTTGGTATAATTATTAATATACAATGAGACTGTTAAGAGTCTGTGTATCATATTATTGAAAGCTGCTAGTTTATGACTGAATGGGTGGACCGAACTATTATGAATTGTAATATCTGTATGTGATGACAATTGACAATATCATAAATAAAAAGATAAAAAAACAGACTTTAGAACAAGTATTCCCTTCAGATAAAAATAATAGACAATTTAAAAGCTTAACATACTTTGGAACATCATCCTTAAAAATTAAATCATTTTTAGAAACATTAGACATGAATATTTCCTTTAAAACTGATCACAATTTATCCAAATTCATTAGAAATAATAAATCTAAATCTTCAAAATTAAACAAATCAGAAGTTTATAAATTAAAATGTGGTAATGACAATTGTGATAAAATTTATATCGGTAGAACTTTTAGAAATTTTAAAACTAGAATTTCGGAACACAAACGTAGCTATGACAACAAAAAATCAGATTCTAACTATTCGTCTGGCGGCACTGGGTCGTGATTCAAATGATTAAAAAATGTGAAATTGATAGTTACATTAAATGCCATGAACGCCACTATATTTTTTGTTGGCATGGAATCCAGAAACCTTTGAATTATTTGAGACAGAGTATTATGAAATAATAGTCAAAAGCCTCAATGTTGTTTTGTTGTTTAAATGAGCAAAAAGGACGTTTATGTACAAATATATACAAACATATAATGACAAAAGAATAAATGTCGAAATGTGATTTCTGGAACCGTATCCAGAATAAATATTCAAACTTAAATATAAATGGAATCTGATCAGATTCAAAATGATAATAAAATCAAATATTACTCATAGGTATTATCGTTTGATACATAGTGTTAAGGAATCTCCTGTATTTAAATTTTGCCGCGTTAAACACATCATTGGCGCATGGTTGAGAAAAACGTCAACATGCGCAGAGAGCAGTACCTCATAAAACTTCGTACGGTGAACATTAATTTTCGATACAAACTGGTAGAATAGTTTGGACAAAATCAACCAAAAAAGTGTGCAAAAGCATAACATTGGCCCTTCCTCAAGCGGATTAGTATACATAATTTCTTATTTTCAAGTCAAGTTAATTTTTTCGGTACATCTAAAACTCGTTTGCCTGTTTCCAGTTCCAGATAAATTCTATATTGGTTTATTCCAGTAAATGTTATTATAATTATAATTTCACCGTTAAATATCAATGTTAAAATCAAATTTAAACATAAAGTTTTGCATTCTTTGTTTGGTGAATTTTATCGCTATGTTCAGAAATAATTATTTAAGTATTTTTTCTTATTCTTAATTACCTTTTCGAGTAACCTTTTTCTTGGCATACAAAAACCACATTAATCTTAAGTAAGTGTTTCGATATTTGTTTGTTTATCATTCTTCCACAATGTTCATTTATATTTGTAATGGCTCCACCATCAGATAAATTAACGAAAGCGAATTTATATCGCACGCTTGCTCACGAAAGGTTACAAGAGACTGGTGAAGCAGGTCTTGAAGCATTAAACGATGAGTCTTCGAGATCCATTTTCATAGCGAGAGCAGAGGATCTCGATGCTATTTATAATGACTTCCAAACAGCCTATAATACTGTCATATCTCTAGTTAGTGACGATGATTTCGTAACCTACGATTCAATGCATAGTTCGGCAGATTAAGCATTTCATGGTGCTATATCTATTAAGCATGATTTTTTATTCTCGGATCCAATTAATAATTTGGTGACCAATTTAAATAGAACTTCTTCACATCAACGATTGGTAGCAAAACATCCAGAAATTGATTTACCTACATTCGACGGAGATTTTAAAACCTAGTCTTCATTTTATGATCTGTTCAATTCGCTTATCCATAAAAATAATGATATGTTCGACGCTGAAAAATTCCAATATTTGATTACGTCACTAGACAAAGAAACCTTAGCTTCAATTAAGGGTATTACCCTTACTGATGCAAATTATCTTACAGCATATGAAATGCTGGAGAAACGATACCAAAATAAATGGATTCTAGCTACTCACTACTATAATGAAATTTCGAATGCAGCTTCAATTCAAATGTCGACTTCTATGGAGCTAAGGAAACTTCTAAATACTTTTTCTGAAAATGTAGCATCTTTCCGAGTTTTCAATTGCCTAGTTGATCAGTGGGATTTTTTGTTGTTCAATATGCTTATGAATAAACTTGATACTAAAACTAGAACTGATTTTGAACTTGAAAATAGTCTAAATTCAGAATTGCCAACAATTAATAACATTCTTAGAAAGGAATTGTATAGCTTTAGAATCGGTTCAATTTTCTATTACTACTCCATCTACCCATGTAGACAAATCTGAAAACAAGTTTTCAAACTTGAAACATTGTAATAAACCTTCAACATCTACGTTTGTTGCAAATACACAACAAAACAGTAGTAACTTGAAATTCATCTGATGCTCTTCTTCTCACCCACTGTATAAATGTCAATCATTTTTGCCACAAGAAAGATTTTCTTTTGCTAAGCAGCACCAATTAAGCGTCAACTGTTTAGTATCACCTCATTCTATTAAAATGTGTTCATCCACACAAAGATGTAAACTTTCTCGGTTTCCTCATATAGTGTTACATTTTCCAAAAAATTCTCCTAATTCTAATCACATTAATAACTCGATTTCCACTTCTGACAATCTCGCGAATACTTCTAGTAACAATTCTAGCTCTTCAATTACAAATGGTCATCGTATCACAAATACTTTAACATTACCACAATCTAACCTAAAACGAAACCATTATTTGAACGAAACTATTCAATGAAGGTCAAATGACTCGTGTTTAGAAGTCTGAAAAAGTTTCAACTTATTGCTCAGATTACAAACAACAGCCCATTTGTTGCTTCCGCAAATGTTTTTGGCAACATAATAAGCCAGGAGAATTTCTTTTATCATAAGAAAAATTATGGAAATATATTTATTATAGCATTGTATCATTAAGCCTATTTTATTTACTTTTCCTTAGTAAGCCAGATAATTTTCAGGTACGCTAAGCTCGTGAAATAGATAGCAAATGTATCGTTTGTGTCGGATATCAGTGACTGACGTGGCCTTGTACTGAATCCAGTGTCAAACGGATACAACTGACGTGGCGATTAACGTGTTAAAATGAGTGTATTACATAAATCTATCCAATAGTCTAATGAGAAAGGTGCTTGAAGGAAATATCATATTGTCTAGCTTGTACTGTCATATTGACGACATAATATTTTTCTCATGTCTTGATATTCGATTCGAGTCTAATCGCTGAAAATTTTGATGGTTCAGCTTTTGGCACAACGGGCACGTTTTGCGCTTCCAATTTTACTCATCTAATAAACCATATTCTCTCAAAAGTAACAGCTTTTATTTCTCTTTTCAACGAAATAATTATACAGTAATTTTCGAATTGTAATATAAAGTTTCAGTGCTTTTGGCAAGATGAATCCAGCTAACATATGCTTTACCTTTTGTTTCATGGGATGAATGTTATAAAAAGTCGAAAGAAACTTTGTAAATTACTTGTGCTGAAATATTAAAATATCAAATTAGCTTTTGTGTAGACTGCCTGTTATGCACAAAACATTAAAATGGAGTTATTATTCTTATTATTACCTAAACATGTTGCCTTGTGTCTAGTCTCATAAATTCAAACGGACACAAAATCATTTTCATAAACATCAAAGAAGCAGTCCACATAAATTGGAAATAACAAAAACTCATCTCAAAGCAATTACGGAGATCTAATAACTTTTGATTGAAAAGCTGCTTCACTCAAGTATTTTTGACTCCAGCCTTATTTGGAAATATATGGCATATCATAGTCATTAAAAGCGAATACAAAGATAAGTACACTGTCTTTAACAAGAAACGTAAAACCTATACACTGTTCTTTTTAGATTGATACATCATAAATTGTCTAACTTTATAATGCATAATTAATTAATAGGATTTTCTTTGAAAAGGGAATTTGGAGCCTTTCATTTCATTAATCACTGTTCTGATTATATAAAAAGTGACGTGCCCGACTAAAATTGTTCATTCAGTAGTAATTTTTAGGTTCAAGTTGTTAAAGTATTTTACTTCGAGAAGACTGTCGAGTTGGAGTACCTTAACCACAAATTCGAGTATCAAGTAGTAACTGTAATTTTATGTAAAAATGTCAATGACTTGGAGCTGAATTATGACTATCTGATACCGACGTGAATACAGGTTGCAACAAAAATGTTGGTAATAAAGTAAATCACATATTATAGGGACTAAAATAGCTTGATATTGGTACAGTCCTGTATAAAGGAATATTTAATTTTCTCAATTTATAAATAAGGTCATAGGACAGTATATGACAGTTATAGGGGTGTAACACTCCGAGATACATACTATAAACCAGTGGTTCCCAACCTTCTCTGGACCACCGCCCCCTATAGAAGAGAACAAAAATTTCACCGACTCCCCCTCCATCCCCAGTAGCTGGTTAGACCAAAGTAGTTAATTTTATTTGAATATCATCTGTACCGTCCCAATTGATCTGTATTTAGCTTTAATTTTAGAGGAATGATGAAGTAGAAATTTATTAAACGACTGCCAAATGTACAATAATTACCTACGACCACCCCTGTAAGTAGTCAAAAACACACAGTTGGCAATCAATGTAAGACGTCTATTACGCATGGTAAAACAAAACGCACGGCTGTAAAGTGAATCGCACGGCTTCCATAGCAACCACTTAGCAACTGTCAATAGACGTACATGATAATTGGTTCCGTTTCATTCAATCCACATCTTTAAGCTGTCTTAATGTATCATATTAGTAAACAATTAATGTCGCGGGCGGTGTTTGATTTCTGAGAGAAGTAATCCACCTAAGGGATTAATGTCACTATAGTTGAGATGTGTATAGGGACCGAGAAAGATGACGTTTATGCCATCTGCCGTGAAAAAATACAAACAATGTGATGTAAACACTATTAGTAGTACTAGAAGTTTTGTATAATCAGAGTTTTTAAATGTTCATTTTTTAAAACAGATATTAAATGTTTGTGATGTCGTCATCAAAAGTATCTTTCTGTATTCATGGCTGTTCAAATATGCTGTATAAAAATACTACGCAGTTGAAATTTTATAGTTTCTCCGAAAATTCATTGAACACTGCGTGGATAACGTTGAAACGTCAAAAATGAATAAATGCAGTAAAAACCCATATGTAATTAAAATGTTCTAATTAAAACATTTTGTTAACTATTATTTTGTGTATAATCAGAATGATACTACAATGTTCTAATTTTTTTTACATGAATAAAAGATTATTATCGAGAGAATAAAATGTTGTTTTCTGTACCATTTCATTGATTATATAAAATGAAAAACTAGTTATGTGTTTGCTGACTTTAATATTATATAATAAGTTCAAATAATTAAATACTATTAAGAGAAAGAAAGTAAACATTTGTACAAAACGAATCACTTCAAGTTTTTTAATCACCTTTCAGAAAACATCGGCAGGATTGGGAACCAAATGAAAATACTAGAATTTGCAGTGCTCATTTCGTCAATAATCAAAAATCAGATAATCCCCTGCACCCATCTTACATACCAAGAATTTCTCCTGGCAAAGAAAATAAAAAGATCTATTCATTTTTTGCATTTTGTAGGTTGTTTATTATACTGTTTACATCACAATGTTTTTCTTATTTAACACCAGGGCGCTCTACTTTCGGCATAAGTGCTGCCTCTATAGTTCCGTCTCGATCCCTATACGCTATTTTTTGCAATTCCGGTAATTCTACATACATTTTTCATAATAATAAATACTACTTAGAATGGACTTTTACGGCATCGAGGATGGACTTTTATGAAATGAAACTTGGCTGGGCATCGACTATGTACGTTTTTATTTGTACTTTAAATCCCCAAATAAGATTATCAATACAAGTAGGTCGTAGGTAAAGTATAGTACGAAACACGTGTTGTAACGTATTTTACGCACTCACGGAACTACGCACTCGCCGCTACGCGGCTTTGTGCGTAACTTTTCCATCCGTGCGTAAAATGCTTCTTACAACACTCGTTACGTAATATACTATTATTAAACTTTTAAATATAAACACAGAATCAATAAGAAATACAATCACAATAGAAATAAGAAATGCAATACAAGAAGGTATACAAAATTAGTAATAAAGAAAAAATCAAAGAGACGGTTGAGGCTGGTGGAGTGTTACCAATTTGTTAATATCGGGTTCCTATTTCGTTAACATCAATCGCAGATCGCCACGTTCAGTGATGTGTAGTCTGTTCCCCTTCTTTGACACCAAATCAGTTACTGCACTGAATGCACGCTCAGCCATTTAGGACGAAGGAAATGCAATTAACAACTTCTGTACTATTGTCCACAATCCAGGATAGAATACTGGTATTGGTTTTTGAAGCCAAAACTCTTGATATCCACGTTTGAATTTTACTTTCAGTTCTTCGTTAGTTGTGCTAATAGCTCTAATATAGCTTCTATAGCTTCTAATAGCTCCTCTTCCAAATTTGATGAGCCTTCAGTATCTGTGTTTGCGAAAGGATCTATAACCCAACTTGGTATTTCCATGTTTAAAATATCTTGGAAACGCTCTGTAAAATCAACATGAAGAACTTCCAAGTGGTGGCAGTGAGTAAGTAAATCTTCCGGTTTTGCAGACACTGTTGATAATGTGGGAAAATGGTTGTACTCACCTCTACCAAGATTTCTTTTGAATATAAGAAGTTTTCCTGCAGAAGCAGCTATGACGTTTTTAGTTTTAATTAAATTTAAATCATTACCTTGCAAATGTAGATTAATTTGATTAAATACTTTAAACAGGTCCGTCAAATAAGCGATGTATTTTTTTGACTTAATCAGGTTTTCGCGCAATTGTTCGGTTTTCTTCAAGAAATTCCAACACTGTGTCAAATAGATTGAAAAAACAGTTCAGACAATCACCTTTAGAGAGCCAACGTACTTCTGTGTGCAGCAGCAAGCGATTGTAGTCTTCATCATTTTCATTGCAAAGCTTATGAAACAAACGGTCATTCAATGAATTGCTTCTAATGATATTGATTGCTTTAATAACGTTATTGAGGGACGCATGCAGACCTTCATTTAATTTTTTTGCAACCAAATGCTGACGGTGAATGATGCAATGTACAGCGAGTACATTTGGCACCGCTTTTCTCAAATGTGCTATAAAACCCTTATGACGCCCGGTCATTGCTGGAGCACCATCAGTAGCAGCAGACAAAATATTACTAGTAGGAATTCCTTTCTCTTGAAAAAATTCTTGCATGATATTAAATATAGCATGTCCCTTTGTATCAGATTGAAAATTCTTAGCAAATAATAACTCTTGATGATTTTTTTCTTCTTTTATAAATCGTACGTATGATAAGAGTAGAGCTTCGTTACTTGGTAGAGTTGATTCCTCGAGTTGTATGGAAAATTTGCAAGTCTTTAGGTAATCGCATAATGATATTTCAACGTCATTTGCCATTTCATCTATTCTTCTTTGCATTGAATTATTACTGAGAGGAATTTTTTAATGATATCAAATGGTGTTTTTAATATCTTTTCGACTGCCGGCAAAATTGATTCCTCGCCAATGTTGTGTGGTTTTCCTGACTTTGCGATTAACAATGAAACGTTATATGAGGCTCGTAGCCCATCACCGTCTCGTTTAGAAGACGATGTAAAAAGGTTTGATATAGTTGGCTGTTTTAAATATTGTTTTTCGAGTTCTTGAAAATAGAATATATCTTTGTTCTTCTTATCAGGATGCATTTTATGTAAATACTCTTGTGGCCTAGAAGGTTTCATAGCTTCATTTGAAAAAACTTTTCGGCAAATTAAACACATAGGTAATGATTTATTTGTAGAAGATTGCGCAAATCCATATTTTAAATATTCAATACTGTATTGCCGGCATTTCTTTTTTAATTTTGAAGTAGATTCAGCCATTTTCATACAAAAATTAAATTCTCAATAGATTTATAGATAGTAATGTTTATAAAATGACACACCACTCACGACTATTTACTACGGCAGAGCTTATGATTCACGACTATATATCGCGGCCAAGCACATACAACTAACTAACAAAAAATTCATAGAGCTGTTGCTTTTATACGTTTCATTTCGTGTAAGATTTAACTTGTCTGTGTGCGAACATGTCGAAACATGTTATTTTGTATGAACAACGCGCGTTCGCTTATCAACGTGCGAGGACAAGTCATATACTTCTATTCTGAAGTAAAAGAAATTATTATAATTATTAGTAGGTATTATTATTAATGCTAATTCAAAACTGCTTATTAACCCTTATTAAATCATTTTTATTTCACCATTCCTCTTGACTGCTTATTATTTGCTTCTGAATCCGCTACCGCCCCCCTAAAAGGCTGCAGCGCCCACAAGGGGGCGATATCGCCCCCGTTGGGAACCAATGCATAAACTGTTAGTACAGACAGTACGAAGACTATTAAATACTTTGGCAGAGTATATATTAGGAGAACATCAGGCTGGTTTTTTGTAGTAATTGTTCATCTACTCACCAAATTTTTAGTTAAACCCTTTATATGGCAAAAGGGTGGGAAAATAATTTCCCACCCGACTACAAATGTATTTTTTATTGATAATTATCAACATTTTACATAAAAATTAGAGTTTATTTTGTCAAAATAAAATAAAACGCAAAGGTAACGATATAATCCTAAAATAACGTAACAATCAAAATTTACTACATATTTTGAAAAAGTTATTTTCCATAAAATTTACCGAAGCAAGCTTTACAAATCAGATTACTTCTTTCCTCTTTTGTCTTAGTACCACAAAAAGCACATCGTCTGTATTTTTATTGTAATTCTGGCATATGAGCACCCACATCTTGTAGTCTAATATTGTTTTGTACAGTTGGATACCCATCTGAACGATTCTATTTCCTCCCAAAAGTGTTGCCAGGAGTGAAACCAGTCAGTTTCCTGTTGCCTAGAAGGCAACTCATTTTATTTATAAATATTATGAAATATACATAAATGAGTTACCTATAAGCTCATTAGCCAAACGTGATCGGAACTGTAAATGACTCATCGGCTTCTGATTTTTTTTCTCCATTATTTCCCTGTATAGAATGAAAGAACTGACAATAGCGGATTCAAATAGATAATAAAATATTTTAATCCAGGAATTGGTTACGTCGGCGAAGCAGATTCTAGTACGAGTGATAAACGTGAACGATTACTCAATTACCATCAAGAAGGAAATCAAGATTGGATCCTGCGTACCAGTGACGTCTATAGTTCGCCAAACCACGGCAACTGACAATTCCAATACCAAATTCGAATAGACGTTATCAGTAGCTGGTCAATCTCTTAATCAAGCCGAGAAAAGGAAAATGAGAGGATTTCTCTTGCAGTATCGAGACCTATTTGTACCAACAGGAGGAAAGACTGGTAGAACATCAGCCGTCAAACACAAAATCGATACTGGTAATGCCAAGCCAATTAGGCAATCAGCGCGAAGAGTACCACGAGCGAAGAGAGAATAAGTTGAAAGAATAATTCGAGAGATGGCAGAAGAAAAAGTAAAAGAACCATCCAGTAGTCCATGGGTGTCTCCATTAGTGCTCGTCGGGAAGATGGATGGAAGTACGAGATTCTGCGTGGACTATCGCCAGCTAAACAAAGTGACGAAGAAAAACAGCTATCCTATGCCTCGAATCGACGATAGGTTAGATAATTTTCCCGGCTAATACAACTGTCCGAAAGCTTGGTGTTATACATTAACCCGATCGGCAAAACAAAAGTAGAACAATGCAGAAATGGAAACACAAAGCTTTAGAAAACTTAGCAACCATAAATGTACGAGAAGAGGATAAAGTACCAGCATTCACCCCTCGCTCTACAAGACCTGTTGAGCAGAAATATATGTAAAGAAATTTGAATTCTTTTTTCGATATCTCCCAAACTACATGACATTTAGTGGAAATAAATATTCAAAAAAGAATAAAATATGTCCACTTCATTGAGATTTTATCAGAATTCAGATCCCATAATCCCATTTTCGCCACGTGTAACTTTCTCGAAAACTAGTTGAAATATTTTCATTATACTTCAAATATTCCCAGAAACAATAAATATGAATTTTCATTTTATTGGTAATTGTAAAAATATCTAGTTTTCTTACTTCCCTATTCATCTATGTGAAAATAATTGTAAAATATTTCAGAATGTCATACACATTCTTCAATTTGACACTTTTTTAACAATATAAATCGACATTTAGGAAAATCAATGGCTTCCGACGAAATCGATTTCCTCAACTAACTGAATTTTTTTAATACTGAGTCGATGTGAAAAATTCACATATTAATACCGCAATGTCTCTATTAATTTGAAAGGCACTGTTCAAATTCTTACCATGACACATGAAATTACTGCACTTCAAATTTTATTAAACTTATTAACATTGTGCTAGAGAACGTTTAATTAATCATCAGAGCAATGTTGACAAAGCCATCTCGAGTTTCCAATTCAAAGAAAACTCAAGTGAAATTCCCGGAAATTTTGCAATAAATGAATTGATTCCGGTTTCCGTACAAAATTATAGTGACATTATGACTTACGATTATATCTAATATCCTGTTAGAACCATTTTGTAAAGAGAGAATCCAATCAGGAAAACAATAAAAATGATTAATCTCTTTGTTTTTTATGAGTTATATCATATTTGTTAGCAAATTTGATATTTTTGGAAATTTAAAGAAATTGGTTACTTTTGTTTTGTTGGAACAGGACAGCGGCCTTTAAAAAATGACTGTAAATATTATGTTCCACTCAGAAGATTTATCAAATGCACGTCGATATAATGGAGTTCGACTTCGGAATACAATTATTTTGAATGTATTAATGTAAAACCTTGTAAATTATGTTTAATACATGACATACTAAAACGATTAACCACGTTTTTTATTGCTTCCCATTATTTATTATTTTTTGCATCCAAAGGAACTACATAATACAAATGAAGAAGTGTGGTTGACTCACAGAGCTCAGAAAGGAAGAGCAAGAACTGAGAAGAGTGACGGCAAAGAAGCTAGCGAAAATGGAACTTGTCATACTTTAATAATGTACATTGTTTCAATATAATGTGGAATTATCAACATACAGTTAGTTTCATTTAAAAAGTAATATGACTGAAAGACAGTTACAGAATGCATGCACAACTTATTATAAAACAAAACTTTGCGTGCAAAACTTTACTATCTTCAATTTGGCCAGTAAGCATTGTGCATATTATTGTTTTATGAAATGGGATGAAGTCTCCAACCATCGATTTTTGCCACCTGTTAGATCGACTTAATCAGAAGAAATTTCAATGACTGAAAACCAATAATTCTTTATTCTGATGGATGTTCCTATCATAATAAAAACTCAGTCATGTCGAAAGCCATTCTTGACTTATCTTAGGATATTAAGATGAGAATAAAAGAGAAATTTCTTGTAAAAAGACACACCCGAATGAAGTGTGACAGTATACACGCCGCAATAGAACAAAAGATCAAGAATTGACCAATACATTCACCAAACGACTACTCTGCATTATGTGGACATTCTTGAAAGATCCACACGAAACAATTACTCGAAACCACACTTTAATTAAAGACTTGCCGTACATTCAATTAAACCAGGTCAAAAGAGAGGTGATTCAACTGTTAATGATATACGAGCACTACAATATTTACCCAACACAATTATTAAATTCATGACAGTTGTTGACTGTAATTTTCTCGACCTTCCATACAGACCTAAAACTATAAAACTTGAAGAATTTTCACAGCCGCTTACCGATTAACCCTTAATAACTCGCGCTGGTGTATTTTATACACCACTGATTTATTTTCTTGGTTTATTTCAATTTGAACGAGCCGCTTCGCCCACCCCTTCCACCTAACCTATCGCCGACATACCTATGATGCTATGATTCGTGATTTAGTTGCCGTTTGTCAGTGGTAGTTGACATAGATGCGTTTATATCTTGTACGGTGCCTTAAATACACCACGCGAGAAATCATGTAAATATATAGAAATTTTGTCCAGTAATATAAAGGTATGTTATTAATTATCGATGCAACATGTTTTGAAAGCTCCAAAATAACTGTAAAGAACTTCTTAGAAGTGGAAACTTCAGAACAGAAATGGGAGGTCCAGAAATCGAGTGAGTATGATAGTGTTTCTGAATTGGAAGGCCTTGAAAGTGAAGAAGAATCAGATGGTGAAGAAATATAAAATGAAGGTGATGCGTATTTTATTGGAAGAGATAAGACTACGAGGTGGAATAAACAGCCCTTGGTGAGTGAATTTGCAAAAAAAAATTTAATAAATTTAGTGAAAATATTACCAGGACCAAAGGAATAACTTGTGAAACCAAGGGTTTCGAAAAGTTTTTCGACAACAGTAGGGTTAAAAAAATCATTGTTGATTGATCAAATATATATATCGAAGGTATTCGATCTAATTATACTCGGGACAGACTTTCCAGAAATACAAACCAAACTGAAATAATAGCGTGTTTTGGTTTGCTGTTTTTATCGGGAGTAAAGAGAGCCAATCACACCAATTTCATTGAACTTTGGAACACAGACGGAAGTGGTATTGAAATGAGTTATAATCGTTTCTTCGTTCTTTTATCGGCTATACGATTTGATACAAAAGCTACAAGATATGAAAGTGAAAAACAGGACAAATTGGCTGCTGTTCGTTCCATAGTAGATTAGTTTATAAGTCACTTATAAGTTACTGCAAATCCAGCTACACCCATGGAAAATTTTTGACTATTGATGAGATGTTAATTCCCTTTGGGGACGTTGTTACTTTATACAATATACCCCTAATAAACCCGCCAAATTTGGTTTGAAATTATTTGTTTTATGCGACTCAAAGAACTTCTATGTGTCTAATTTTGAAATATATTGTGGAAAGCAGCCTGAAGGCTCATATAACATGTCTAACAGACCGAGTGGCACAGTGGAAGGACTACTAATTCAAGTAAGGGGATCAAAGCTTAATTTGACTTGCGAAGTTACTTCAATTTTTATCGAATGAGAATAGAGGTGCAAACTCAGCATTATTTCGACATCGATATGTAACAGATAAATAGTTTTTGCAATACATTTCCAGAAAAAAAAACACTATTGTGTTTCTGTATGAACCTTCTCACATTTTTCTTACATGAAAAACCATCCAGAATACACCATTTTATCACTTTTTTTGACCACTTCACCCAAAATAACGTTTAATGTGGCCAAAATGTGGATATTAATCATATGAACCACTTCACCATAAACGTAGGGCGAAGTGGACCACTTTTTGAAAAATAAAAAAATATATATATAGAATTTTTGTTAGGCAAAGTTTTGTGTCACATTGGTTTTGTTCGATAGTAAGTTATATACATTATGAAATACAATTCATTCGAATGTAATGTTCTTAAGAGATGCTAAAAAAACTAGGAAAAAATAGTCCACTTTACCACTGATGACGGTACCATCCAAATACGGTGGTAATATTATTTTCTAGTAAATTTGGTTCAAACACGGTAATATGTTTAAAAACACGTCATGAAATTTTATGTGACAAATGGTACAATGAATAATGTAGGTAATAATATTGTGGACGAAGAATTTCGACTTTTGTAGCCTGCTGGAGAAATTATTAGGAGTATGAGAATTCGAGTTTATTGCAATGATTTAGCTAATTTGTGGACCTTGATGAATACATTCCAAAATGACCGAGTTTTTTGCTATCAGAAATAACTTTGGATGATGAAATAATCAATAAGAAAATCTAGCAGATCATTAAAACAATATATTAAAAATTCATTGCTCATGCCATTATAGTTGCAGTACGATCAAGATCATTTTAATCACTCTCGTATTATACGACTACGTGAAATATAAATTGATTAGAATGAAAGAATATAATTATGTTGATTTCAAAGTATGTACGATAATTGGAAGAAATACATAATTTTTATAAACTTTTAATAATTTTTACTATTAGAGCTATTACAATTTAATATTTATTACCCCAGAAATATGTTCATAAAACATTTTTGCACAAAACTAGTCTCAAAAACCCGTTAAGGAAAAATCGGTATTGTTCACTTATTTATATATAAAATGAAATGTAACGAATTTTAATGGGCAAAGTTTGTAATACACTTTATTCATAATACAATCCAACATTTTTCATAATCATTCCTTCAAAGTAATTATATTCCAACATTTTTATGTTTCAGGTACTTAAGGCATTCCACTAATGAGCCTATAAGAATTTCAATCCTCAGAGTTGAATTAACAATTTATATAAAAAAAACACTTGGTATAAAAATTCAATGTAAGTATACAAAATAAATGTTTGAAATTCGCGGCTATTACAAATCGTTGAATCCGTACTATTGCCATAAATCAAAAAAGGTCGCGATCTAAAGGGTGATTCATCTTCAGTTTATGTTACCAGCAATTCTTGATATGTGCAGGGTCACAGATTTTTGAAGTAATATCACTGCCGATTCTTGTATTTCCACGCCTCAACTCAACGCCGGTAAATATTCAAGACGGTGAAACACTCCGCTTATATTTTACGTAAATATCATAGATCACCTATACTCTAGTCTAGTTGGTTCACGATAATGTTATTTGTTCTGACGAAATTGGCACAGTATGGGGTTTTGAAACACTAAATGATGGGCAATTTGAATGTTAAATTTACTGTACTAACCCTTACGTTGTGAAATCTACTCATGTTTTCGTTATAAATGAAACTACCTAACTTTTTCTAAATAATTCCACTATTTATTTAAATAGTGGAATTATTTAGGAACAGTTAGTTTAATTTATATCGATAATTAAACATACTGCTACCTCGGAACAACTCAAAATATGCATATTAAATAGATGGTATATTATCACAAAAATGATGAAATTTTCAGAACTGGATGCAAATATAAATTTGGAAATTTTTTAATTGAAACATTATTACGATACATAAACGGTTTTAAATATTAAAACTAATTGTTCCGCACTCCGGAGGCGGTATATTGCTCACTTACCAAAATTTCTCTAAAAATGACGAAAAATATACGTAAATCTGGATTTATAGGACCCGTTGTACTGGCAGTGGTGGTTTTAAATCAATAGGGTTCATCTATGAAACGTCCTGAGCAATAACCAACCATAAAATTGGTCACTTGTTCACAATTTTAGTATATAATAGTGAAGCAAAACAGTGGTAAAAAGTGTATTAAAAATTTGGAATTTTACACAGTGAGTACTATATGATTGTATCTACCAAAACAGCATAAAAGCAAACATATTTTATAACATCGATATTGTATAAGACGAATATCAATAAACAAAAATACAACTCTCAACTTTATAGTAGAGGCGCAAAATGCAAAATAAATGAAGTTATATATACTAACCATAAACAAAATTAAAAAATGAGCGGTGAAGGAGATATTTTGGAAACATTAAATTTTTTTATTGAAGAACAAAATAACAAACTGACTGAAAACATTACCAATCAACTGACTAAAGAAATTGTAGAAATAAAAAAATTGTTACTAGAGGACAGCAAAAAAATTTAAGAGCTAGAAAGTGAAATAAGTAATTTTAAATCCTAGAACAAGCAATTAGAGAGATAACAACGAATAAAAAATATTGTGATATTCAATTCGAAATTCCCAGGAGGAAACTTAACAAACCTTACTCTTGACCTACTAAACCGAAAACTAGACCTTAACTTAACCGAACAAGATTTCAATACAGTAATTACTTTTCGTAAAAGTGTAGATAATAAACCCATATTAGTGAAACTTGTCTCTTACCTTACGAAGCAAAAAGTTTTAAGATCCTGTAGAAAGTTCATAGGGACAGATATACGCATAAACGAAGAACTGTCTCAAGAGGAAAGTATAGGAATGACAACGACGGCAACGATGACAACGACGACAACATACACACAAGATTTTTCTAGAAACCCGTTTTTCTCACTGAAAAAGCGTAAAAATCACTGAAACTTTTTTGAAGTACACCAATATTTTTCTTGCATCGTTGATAGGGTTGGTGGAAAAGCAATAAAAAATAAACGGTTTTAAAGATTAAAACTGACTTTTCCGCATCTGTGGCACTGAATAATATTCTATCATAAAATTGTCACTTGTATACACTTCGGGGGATGTATCGTGCTAACAAACCGAAATTTCTCCAAAAATAACCAAAAATGTAATATATCTGGATTTATAGGACCCGCTGCACTCGCTCTAGTCAACTGAAAATCAATAGAGTACATCTGTGAGACACCTTGAACAATATTCAATAAAAAAATTGGTCACTTTGGTAGCTTCTGGAGGCTGTATCGTGCTAACACACATAAAATTCTCCAAAAATGACAAAAATTTGGTACTGCAAGTAATATAGCACCCGTTGTACAGGCGTTAGTGAGCTGAATTTTAATAGGGTTCATCTTTGAGACGCTCTGAATAATATCCAATCATACAATTGGTCACTTGTATATACTCCGGAGGCTGTATCGTGCTAACAAACTGAAATTTCCCCAATGATGACAAAAATATCGTACTTAAAGTACTATAGCACCTGTTGTACTCTGGTAAGCTGAATATCAATAGGTTTCATCTGTGTAATGTCCTGAATAAAATTCATTCATAATATTGGTGACTTGTTGAACTCCAGAAGCTGTATCGTGCTAACAAACTGAAATTTCTCGAAAAACGACAAAATGTCGTACTTCAAGTACCATAGCACGCGTTGTACTGGCTCTGGTGAGCTGGAAATCAATAGGGTTCATCTGTGACATGTCCTTAACAATATCCCATCATAAAATTGGTGACTTATTGCACTGTATCGTGCTAACAAGACATGTAACGAAAAGTGGCCGACGACGACGACATACACAAACGATTTTTTTTCTGAAGACCGTTTTTTCGTGTTGTTGTTGATGGAAAACGTAAAAATAACTCAAAAAAAATTTCAAATTCCAACTTTTTTTGGGGTTAACCAATACTTTTCTCGCATATTAGATAGGTTGGGCGGAATAGTAATAATTCAAACTAATTACATGTTTGAAACTGAACGCCCAAGAAAGCTGCGATTTTTTCGAGTACACAAATTCGTGATGTTTTGATTAAAGCTCTTGAAAAAGATTATTCAATGGTCAAGGTTGTTGTTGTATTTGAGATTGCAGAAGCTTTTTGTGAAATCAGCCAGGTAACAAAGAATGATATAAACAGGAGATTTGTAGTTACTGAAGAATATCGCAATGGAAAATGGGTCAATCAAATTGTGGGAAAAAATAATTTTTATAAGGTAACTGAAGCAGTAGCTAATTTTCTTCAACTTAAACACCTTAACTCATATACAAGTCATTCATTTCGAAGATCGTCTGCTGCACTTTCAGTTGAATCCGGAGGCGACTTGATGACACTAAACAAACATGGCGGTTAGAAGTCATCAACGTAAGCTGAAGTATATGTTGATAAGTCGGTATCACACAGAGGACTGAAATCACTAATAAAGTATTTAGAACGTGTAGCAGTGCTGAAATAACACCCAATTTGCGACCAGGAAGATTAACGGCAGATGTGTCCATGGCAGAAAAAAATATTATTTCAACTGTTGTTCCGAATAGTTCAAGGAACATGTGATTCATACAATGCACATTTAATAATTGTACTTTTGATATAAAGGAAATGTAACTTTTGTATAATAAAATATATTAATCAAATATCTACGATTACTTATGTGTATCTATACAGGGTGGTCCTTAAGTAATTGTACATAGAAGTATGGTAGATTCCAGACTTTAAAATATTACGATTTGAATCATCTTGCTTTTGTAAAATGTTACTAAAACTACAGAATGTTAAAGGTTGAATTTTAAAATTTCTTCTTTGCAATAACTTTAACGTTTTTGGATATGTCTACATAAAAATTTGGAAATAGAGGTTTTTGGGTACGGAAAATCATAATCTGGTACCTACTTCGATGCAATTTGTAGAGGACGTTACATAGGCCACAGTTGTGGCATCAATGTGCCCTAAATTTTTTTGCTGTTTAAGTTAGCGGTATTTTTGTCAAAGACTATTTAAGCCACTGTATTTTAATAGAAAAAATGGATACTTGTTATTAACCTTAAGACTTAACGGTTTACGATATAATCGCATTTTAGGGATCAGCTGTATGATTATTATTGAAAACATTTAGAAAACAAACTTAAAAAAAATAAACGGTTTTGAGGATTAAAACTAACTTCTCCGTATCTGTGGCCCCGAACAATATTCTTTGATAAAGTTGTTACTTTTATACACTTCGAAGGATGTATCGTGCTAACAAACCGAAATTTCTCTAAAAATAACCAAAAATTTAGTATATCTAGATTCATAGGACACACTGTACTCGCTCTAGTCAACTGAAAATCAATAGGGTATATCTGTGAGACACCTTGAACAATATTCAATCATAGAATTGATCAATCGTATACTCTCTGGAGGCTGTATCGTGCTAACAAACTGAAAATTCTCCAAAAATGACTAAAATTTGGTACCTCAAGTACCATAGCACCCGTTGTACTGGCTTTAGCGAGCTGAATATCAATAGGGTTCATCTTCGAGATGCTCTGAATAATATCCAATCATAAAATTGGTCACTTGTGTATACGCCTGAGGCTGTATCGTGCTAACAAACTAAAACTTCTCCAAAAATGACAAAAATACCGTACTTAAAGTACCTGTTGTATTAACTCTGGTGAGCTGAAAATCAATAGGGTTCATCAGTAACATATCTTGAATAATATCCAATCATAAAATTGGTGACTTACTGTACCTTGGAGGCTGTATCGTATTAACAACTGAAATTTCTCAAAAAAATGACAAAATGTCATACTTCAAGTCCCATAGCACCCGTTGTACTGGCTCTGGTGAGCTGAAAATCAATAGAGTTCATCTGTGACATGTCCTTAACAGTATTCAATCATAAAATTGGTGACTTATTGCACTCCGGAGGCTGTATCGTGCTAACAGGGCATGTAAGGAAACGTGGCCGACGACAACTACGACGACAACGACATACATACAGGATTTTTTTATAAAAATCGTTTTTTCGTGTTGTTGTTGATGGAAAACGTGAAAATAACTAAAAATTCCAACTTTTTTTGGGCAAACCAATACTTTTCTCGCATATAGATAGGTTGGGCGCAAAAGTAATAAGCTAAATAACATTATAACTTCAATTGTGTCACATTAAATGTTCGATATGTCCTCCATTCTCGTCGATGCATTTATCTACACGTTCCATGAAAGATCGTCTCATATTAAACAACATCAATGGATCAAAAAAACCCGCTGCTCTATTTATTTCTTCCCAAAGTAATAATTATTCATTTCGGAAACTATTAACGTAGTAGGCCGACATCACGAATTATTTTGACAGCAAAGCATTCGATTTGTTCCAATATTAAGTCAGCCTTGTAATATTTAGTTTGCATTTTATTGGCGAATTTGAAAAAAGCGAAAAATGCCGAGGCATAATAATTATTTTAATACAGATATGAGAGATATGATTGCTATTTACTGTCAGCAAAATTTCAATGGGCGTGCTGCGAAACGAGAATATTTGAGAAGATATCCAAACAGGCAACAAACTAACCATCAAACATTCAGAAATCGATTTAGGAATTAAGGCGAAAGTGGTTCGGTTCGTCCTAAGCGTGATAACTTAGGCCGACCAAGAATAATCACGCCTGATAAAGTTGACGAAATAATGGTTCGCATTGAAGATGATCCTCAAGTTATTACACGGCGTTTATCTGCTGCTTTAGAAATCAGTAAAACTTCTATTTTAAAAAGTTTACACCTAGTGAAGTATCACCCAAACCATTTTACTGTGGTACAACATTTATTGCCAGCAGATCTACCAATTTGCAAGTGCTATCCGAAACAGGCAAAATCTTGATCACACCTTCATCGACAGAATATTATTTACCGACGAAGCTACATTCAACCGCCATGGTATTTTTAGTTCAAGGAACAATCATCTTTGGGGTATTGAAAATCCCCATGATAAACGAGTAAGCCATTTCCAATATGAATTCAAAATAAACGTATGGTGTGGTATCATTGGTAACAATTTCTCAGGACCATACGGGTTACCTCGTAATGGTGAGAACTACTTACATTTTTTGCAATATGATTTCAATAATCTATTGGAAAAATTACCACTGAATATAAGACAAAATATGTGGTTCATGCAAGATGGTGCACCGTCGCATTATACGAGAGCAGTCAAAACATATTTAAATAACAAATTTCCTGAACGCTGGATTGGTCGTGGTAGCCATTTTCCTTGGCCAGCACGTAGTCCAGACTTGAATCCTCTCGATTTCGGTGTATGGGGTGCAATGAAACAACTTGTTTATAAGGATCCCATAAATACCAACGACCAACTTTGGGAAGAAAGAAATAGAGCAGCGGGTTTTTTTGATCCAATGATGATGTTTAATATGAGACGATTTTATATGGAATATGTAGATAAATACATCGACGAGAATGGAGGACATACCGAACATTTAATGTGACACAATTGAAGTTATTAATAATGTTATTTAGCTTAGTCTTTTTTCAATTTGTTTTCTACATGTTTTCAATAATCATCATGCAGCTAATCCCTAAAATGCGATTATATCGTGAACGGTTAAGTTTTAAGGTTAATAACAAGTATACTTTTTTTCTATTAAAACAACGTGGCTTCAATATTCTTTTACAAAAATACCGCTAACTTAAACAGCTAAAAAATTTAGGGCACATTGATGCCACAAATGTGGCCTATGTAGCGCCCTCTACAAATTAAATCGAAGTAGGTACCATATTATGATTTTTCGTGCCCAAAAGCATCTATTTCGAAATTTTGATGTATACATAACCAAAAACGTTGAAGTTATTGCAAAAAAGAAATTTTAAAATTTAACCTTCAACATCCTGTATATTCCTTATTAGCAACATTTTACTAAAGCAAGTTGGTTTAAATCGTAATATTTTAAAGTCAGGAATCTACCATATTTCTATGTACAATCACTTAAGGACCACTCTGTATATAGAACACTTTTTTTCCCGGGGAAAAATTAGTTTTGTAAAAAGTAATATTTTGTTACCTGTCAATTGAGAATAAACGTCAAAGGTTTTTCCCGTCACAGAAAAAAAGCTATATTCTCGTATATTCCCTAAAATTCCTGAAATTTACACGCTACTGAGCTTTTAACGGCAAATTCAGTCATATTCACACAACTTTAACCACGATAAGAGGTGGGTGGATAATCCGGTTCACTAAAAAGGGGTCCATTGCAGTTAATTCAGCATTATTTATAGCCAGCAGCATTTTGTAAAACGTTCCAAATCTTTAAGAGGATATAGGAATAAATTCATTACATTAATGAACTCACGTTGTGAAACACAACATTTATAAATTACCAATCTCAAAACTTCACCAAGCAAGTAGAAGAAGCTAACAATATAATCGGAAGAATTATCTAAAAGGCACATAAATAACAAAAACACAGCAAGACAATAAATAACAGTGATAAATGATAATGAATCATCAACGACCAGAACCAGAATCACCAATGCTATACCAACATAAAATAAATTACTCCTGTGTAATTTTCCTACTTGATTTCTGTTTATGCTGACAGGGCTGTAA
This sequence comes from Galeruca laticollis, assembly GCA_963921935.1. NCBI lineage: Eukaryota > Metazoa > Arthropoda > Insecta > Coleoptera > Chrysomelidae > Galeruca > Galeruca laticollis. The sequence continues at coordinate 215,880,280 of OY998180.1, read as the reverse complement.
ACCTAAAATAAAATTTTGTACTTTTTCTTTATAGTAATAATCCCATATTATTTGTAACACAAACTTTTTGGCTTGAAGAACCTTTTATAAGTACACTAATGAACATATTTTTGAAAATAATAAAACTCCTTTTCCCTGGAAAGAGAAGAAAAAACTTCCTTGAGAACTTCAAAATTGCCTATTTGAAGTTTTCTGACTTTCTCAATATATTTATCTAATGTTCATTAACGCCCGACGCAGCTATCGAAAACACACAAAAATCAGTTCTCTCAAACTTTAACGCTTTAATGACTTTATTGTTTTGTTACTAGTCACGAAATGTTGTAGGAACAAATAATAAAATTTTGTCCAAAGTGAAAAATTACTAAATAAACTACCAAAATTTCAGACAATATATATAAAATTGATTATCTCGAAAATGGGTAGTATAAAATACAAAATTGCCTATTTTAGGAATCGTAGATTCCAGATTTATTAGTTGGTTCAAATACATCACCCAGAATGTTTTGTCATTATTGGAATCTTCGCTTCTATATAAGATTCCATTTAGTCCAGGAAGTCTCACATAAATAGGTGGAAACTCACTTAACTATAATTTACGTTGGACGACAGAAATGAAAAGAATTTATTAATTGTTAAAAATATGTAATCAATTGTATTGTAATGAGAATATAAAAAAAAGAAAATTGTGGGATGTTAAAATTAAATAATAGTGGCCGAAGGCTCTACTTCACGTAAAATAATAAGTTGATTACTTCTCGCGGTTGATTGATATGTGCGTTTTAAGAAAAACGAGAATAAAATCTAATTCATGGAAGAAATTGTGCAAGGATTATGATAAATTTTGTTAATTAAAGGTTAGTAGAGTTATTATAGAATTATGAGAAATGTACAACGTTCGTTGTAGTTAGATTTATTTGGGTTATGCAGCAGTGAAACTCTTGTTTTACCAAGTGGACCCTTTTCAGTAATTTATTCCGAGCTTTCGAAAATGACAAATAAATTATAGAGTGTTAAATATCAGTCATTTGTCTTTTCATAAAAATCATTTATGTATATTAAGAAGCCTATGTCTGAAAAATTCTTACCCTATTCAATAAATAAATAATATCATCTACATATCTGAAAATTTGAACTATATATTTTATGTGTCTTTCCCATTTTTGAACAATATTTCACCAAAAATTTCAAAATTATTCCAACCCCTAACCGACATAAAGGTTGCAAACAAAAATGTACTCAAATCTAATAACATGATCAGCAAATTAAAGAATAAAACTCCAAAGGACCTCTTAAGTGTTGTGATTTATTCCATTCCTGATGGAACTTGTCATAAACTTTATATTGGGCAAACATCTCGCTACATAAAAGACCGAATTACATCTCACAAGAGGGATGCCAGGTTGTATTCCGAACGTTATATATATATATATATATATATATATATATATATATATATATATATATATATATATATATATATATATATATATATAATCAAGTGAAATATGGCTACGGGGAAAATAAACTAATAAGATTGCTTGAATAATACTAATTTCTAACAAATAAACAATTCTCATAACGACATGCCATGTAAACATGTGAATAATTAAGATAACCTACACATTGTGTACGTTTTAAAGTCATTTATGAGACATCTATTTAATTTAGAAAAGAATGAAACATTAGGAGTAAATTTCAATAATTATATTTAAAATAATAAAACATTACGAGTAAATTTCAATAATTATATTTCTGATGTGTATTTTAAAAAACCCTGTATATGTAACAGTATAAATCCCAAAACAAAATTCCACAATTATATCTTCTTAATTATTATTATTTTTGGATGAACCCTGTAGATTGTATTCCCATTTAGATCAAATTGTGATATTATGTCAAATGAAAATATTGTTAGGTTCCGAAAATTAATAGAACACAGCTGAAATGTCGAAATGAACGCGAGAATGGGTAATTTGATTTAAGAAAAACATTTTATTCATCCTAACAACAAAAAAACAATTAAACAAAATCAAAAAAGTTGAACGTTGTTGATTGTTGGCTTAAAGAGAAGCGTCGCGGGTGTAGAAAGGAATGGTCACGTAAAATTATTCTCTTCAAAATTATGATTTAAAAGTAAAAATAACTACAAAAAGATTAATAAAAAACCAATTAAAGTCTCAAACAACGTATGTAAATGTAAATCGTAAATCAATAATAATATCACGCTTTTTAAACATATAAGTGTAAGAAACCGAGAGTTTGGTGTTAACTACAAGAATTTGGTAAGATAAAATAATTTACCTTATTTGAACAATTTGCTGGTCATCAATTTGTTACTGATGTTAATTGTGAAACAATCCAGGAAAACAATCCGCAATTTTATTGTTTTCCAATCCAGATTTGAACATTTATTCTATCGCAACTACGAACGATTTCCGTATAATCTCCTGAGTCGATGAGAAACCAACAAAGAACTTTTTATCTTCATGTACATATAAATCTTTTCTGAAACGATAATAAAAAATAACTTTTCAAATGTTAGGTTAGGGATAATAATTATAACTGAATTTTTATATAGTAACTAGATATTAAATAATCAATCTCCACTGAATTACGGACATAACACACTAAATAAAATCAATACATTATTATTCACCAAATTTCTATCTTTTCAATAACAGATTACATTTCCAACATAGCACACTTTGTTTCCACATAAGATTCATTTTACTATTCATAAAACCACGCGAACAGAATATTGGAACGATTAGAGTTGGGATTGACGCGGTAAACATGATCATGGTTCCGTAATATTAAATGCTCATATTTTTGATTGAAGTTTACTTGTTATCAAACTAAATGCAATTACGTAAAATAACTGTATTTACATTTATATAAAGGTTTTCACAATTTTTAGTTATGAGAGTTGTATTATATTTTCACAATTTCGTTATGAAACATTGATAACCATTTGAATTTTATTCCTATATTAAAATGTTTTGTCTATGATTTTTTGCGTATTTCTCTGATATATCTACTTATAAAAAATGAATATTACAGAAACCGCATTGAACACGATAATAAATCAACAAATCTATGGAAAACTATTAATGAGTTCCTGACGGTCCCAGAAACCGATACAATAAATTCGATTAAAAATGATAAAAATAAATCAATTACTGAACCTTCAGAAATAGCAGATATCTTTAACAATTACTTCATATCAGTAGGTAAAAAATTGGCTGGTAATATTAACAAAAATATAAAATACACTGAAAAAAATAAAACTTGCAACCATTCCATTTTTATGTATCCATCGGACGAAGTCGAAATTAAAGACGTTATAACACAACTAAAAAATAAAAAAGCACCTGGTTATGACAACATAAAGGCAGAAACATTAAAAATCATGAAAGATGATATTGCTAAACCACTTACATATTTAATAAATAAATCTCTACAAACGGGACACTTCCCCTCTGCTTTTAAACTTTCAATCGTAACCCCAATCTTTAAGAATGGAACAAAACAAGAAACAGCCAATTACAGACCAATTTCCTTAATTAGTAGTCTGGCTAAAATATTTGAAAAAATAATACAAAAAAGGTTAAATAAATTTTTGGAACAACACAAGTTGCTGTCTTCAGCGCAGTACGGGTTTAGGCAAAATAAATGCACACAAGATGCCATTAGATATCTAACAGAAAATATCTATAATACACTAGATAAATCCAGGCCTTCAATTGGAGTCTTCTTAGATTTATCGAAGGCGTTTGACACGGTCGACCATGGGATGTTGCTAAGCACTTTAGAAGACTTGGGTATTAGGGGTATTCCACATGACCTATTCAGAGCTTATTTAACCAATCGAATACAAAAAGTGAAAATAAAAGATACTTATAGTAGTGGAAAAGTCATTTCATGTGGCGTACCTCAGGGGACGGTGTTAGGACCTATTCTCTTCAATGTATATCTGAATAATCTGTTTATGTTGGAAACACATAGCAAAATAGTAAGTTTTGCAGACGACACAGTATTGTTTTGCGATGACGGCAACTGGTTTGACCTAAAACATAATTTAGAGAAAAATCTACAACAAGTTAAGATGTGGTTTGACAGTAGACTTCTATCATTAAATATAAATAAAACTGTATACTTACCATTCAGTTCCTACGTTGATGCTCTGTCATATTATGACTTAACTATTGAAAATCTTACAATTTCACCAGTTAACAAAGTATCTTGGTATCATGATAGATCATAATTTGAGATGGGATCAGCATATACAATATCTACTAAGGAAGCTACGTTGCATTCTATTTAAATTTAAGGAAATATGTAAAATACTTAACTTAAAACAAAGAAAAATAGTTTATAGAAGTCTAGTGGAACCACACATTAATTATGGAATGATGGGATGGGGCGGAGTTTCTAAGACGTACCTACTACCATTAGAAATCCTTCAAAAACGTTTTCTTAGGACAATTCTTCACCGAGGTTATGATTGTCCAAGTAACACATTATATAAGGAAAGCGAAATATTTGGTCCTGGGCAAATATTTCTTATAAATGTATGTATTATTCAACATACACATAAGACGGAACTGAGAACTCCAGGCCACCAATACGTAACGCGAAATAAAACAACATTTATTACACCGCATACGCAAAAAACGGTTGGTCAAAAAAACTTTACCTATTTAGGCCCTAAATTATATAATTCACTTCCGAGTGAAGTTAGGGAAGTCACCATACTATCATCATACAAAAGAAAATTAAGAGATTTTGTCAGCAGTAAGCCGAGAGATTTTATAAACAACTTGATTGATTGAAGTGAAGAAAAGGCTATATATAGAAAAGAGAAATAGTTATAATGTAAATAGCATCCATCCTATATCTTCAGTGTTTTTATTTTTGTATCTTTTACAATGTTAAAGTTCTTGTAAATTCCATATTGTTTATAATTTTCAGTTCTGGTTAGATTTAAGATATTAATAAGTCATATTACATTGTATTATATACAGTTTAATTGTTTAATGTGTTTTTGCCACATACAAGTAAACTTAGTTTACTTCGTGGTTAACAGTTCATTTGTACTTTTTTTATTTAAAATTTTCTATCTGTAGATGTATAGTACAAATAAACATTATTATTATTATACGTTACCTGTTGCTGACGAGCGTTCAGTGCCGAACACCCCTGAGATAATAATAATAAAGAGTAAAATATTTTTAACAAAACAAAGATTTTGAATTGAAATGGTATTCGTTTGTAACCCACCAATTATGGCGCCCATAACTGGAATAATAACAATAAAATCAACTAACTATAATTAATATTAATCCATACTTGTCTTAAACTAAATTTTATTACTTTTTTAACATCTACACATTTTAATAAGTTGGATTTAATAATTGGCTCTCCTTTAAAAAAGGAAAACCAATAAAATAAATATACAATAATATATATATATATATATATATATATATATATATATACTTAAGTTTTTTGAGGTTCTTATATATATATATATATATATATATATATATATATATATATATATATACTTTATTATGCCCCACGTTTCGGACGACAATTTTATTATAATTATAATTATCAATATATGAATATTATAATTAAAATTTTATTTTGCTCCAGGTTACAGGGATAAATTTGTTATGAATGATTATAAATATTGTATGTATACTATTTATTTTTTAAATTCAATTTAGATAAATAAGGTGTATTACTATGAAGTTAGAAGTTATAGGACGCCAACTTATCGTTAATAGGCAAGTAAAATTTAATATAGTTATTCAGACCTTATTAAAATTACCATAAAAAAAATATGTAAATATATTTGCTCCGGCTCTATACAAAATCTCTTACTTTCAGGGAGTCGGTTATTGAAATAATTGTAGTATTAAACTATATCTTTTGTTTTATTCTTTTTTAAATTAAATTAAAATTTGATACAATTTTACAATTATTTTATGTTCTAAATTTTAATTAAAAAAACACCCTGTATGCTAATTTCTTTAGTTTAACCAAAATTTATTATATTCAATATTTTTACTAACTCAATCTCGATTTTTATAATGAAATTTCTTACCTTTTTTTATACAGGAACTGCTTCTTTATTGTATTCCTCAGACAAAGATCTTTGATTTGGACTATTTTTCTCAATACTAAGATTACCTTATAAAAGAAACATGCTAAAATTACAATTAACAAAAAAATTCAATGTCATCTTTCCTCAAAATCTTCTGAATATATTTTATTTATATATAATAATTGTCTTACATTAATCTCATGCACCTCTTCATCAACCTTCCATCTTTGAAAAATATTTCATTTCAGTTTTCAATATACTGTTTTATTTTCGAATTATATTCGTTATATTATTCGTATTGACTTTAATGTTGTTAATTTTCAATATTTTTATCGTATCGAATCTATTTTATATTTTTATTCTTTTTTCCAAATTTTTTTCATGTCAAAAAATATTATGTCAAGTAGCTAGAGCTTCCCTTTTCAACAAACTTCCATCCTCACTTCACTACTTAATTTTTAAAGGATTATTTGCATATACTGTCAAACCCCAAAACATCATAAACATTCTCACACAATTCTATAAACTATACTTTCAGCCCTCTGCAAAACCAACAGCGAAACAGATCTATGTGACGGTAAAAATCCTGTAGGTTCACTCAACATCTGCATAGGTTCGTACATATCACATGGAGAATATAATTGGATAAATCCACAAGCCGCTGTCATCAACATTCGACAAGCAGCCAGCACAGTTCGTCCTCCATTCTCACAGGTTAGATCCATCTATCGACAAATAATACGCTGCTCACGACATTCGTAATAAAACAAACCACAAAATTTTACGATACAATGAAAATATAAAAATATTGAAAGTATATTGTGACAAATCTTCCAGAAGTACTTTGTGTACGTAATAAAACTATAAATTGGTAGACAAGAAATGACAGAGCAAATGCGACATATACAAGAAGTTTGAATGAACTTGGTCATAAAAATGTAGAAAATGTTGGACAAAACATCTCAATATTTAATTTTATTCAATGGAAATTAATTGATAAAATACTAATAACACAATTGCATTGAATATACCATTTTCTTTTCAAATGATAATAATTTTTTAGCTATCACAATTCTTGTTTCTGATTCCCGAAGACTTGTGTCAGACGTTAGCGATTACAATCAGAAATATTGTGTTTCACAAATACAACTTTTTTTTAAGTAATTAAATATAAAATGTATTATCAACACATGTCACTACCATGGCGGGACAACCTGTATGTGACATCCTCCCCCCAGAATAATTAACATTTTTGCCCAGTGTTCTAAACTAATTGTGTTGATCATCCTTTTTTATGTTTTTGTCTCGATTTTGTTTTCTTCATTGTATTTATAAAGGAGTTGTATATGATACTTCCCTACGTTCTTTAGTGTTTCGGGTTCCAGTAGTTCATATACATTATTCCCTATTACCCATTCTATTGCAATTTAGCACACGTTCCATTCCTTCTGTTGCTCACTCTATGTCTTTTTAATAATACCTTGTCTCCAAGTTTAAATTTAATTTGTCTTTTTATCTTCCGTTTTCACATATTTTCCATTATATTTCATGATGTTTCTTTTTGCCTTCTCCTCTAAATTTTCTCATTACAATCAGAAATATTGTGTTTCACAAATACAACTTTTTATTAAGTAATTAAATATAAAATGTATTATCAACACATGTCACTACCATGGTGGGACAACCTGTATGTGACAATATATATATGCGAATACCACGCAGAATATTGAATTACATCCCCTGTATATATATATATATATATATATATATATATATATATATATATATATATATATATATATATATATATATATATATATATAGTTTATTTTGTATTCTTGGCATTGAGGACCATTTTTAAAGACATTTAACTAGTAGTTAATAGATTTTTATTTAACGTTTCGGTCTTTCCATGACCTTCATCAGAAATAAAATTTTTGTTAAAACTTCGACAGAACGTTCATTTGATTATTCAATATACGTTATAGATGTTTAGGACGTATCACATAACAGAATATAACTCACACCCAAACAAAACGAACATTTTGAAAATATGACATTTTTAAAATGATGATTATTGTTATCGTCTTACTACAATCTCAACGAGTTGTGAGTTCAATCAATGATTCCATATCAAAATCTACTGTAAGACATTAATTTTGTAACTCCTTGAAAATAAATAATTTCCATAGTAACGGAGTTATGGTGCGTTTGTCACATTGAAACTCACTCTGTATATAGGGTGTCCAGGAACCAAATGCATTTTTGCCATTCGAGCTTTCGTTTCGGAGTTATAGGTCTTCAAAGTACTGAAATAAAATCTATGAACTTTGAATTGGAATTTGTTATAAATGAATTTACATTACACACAGAAATCCAGAGGCGGCTGGTGCTGAGAGGTTAACAATCCGTAATTTTAACGGGGACAACCTGTAAAATATCTAAATTTCACAAACAAATTTTCCAATTCCTTTACCAATAAAAACGTACTCTTGTTTGAAGTCGATAAAATCAACGGTTTAGGAAAAATTTGCATTTTTAGATTGGAGTGTGTGTAGAGGAGCGTCTTCGTCTTTTTCTGTTAAATCAGATTCAGGATAAAACTGTCATGGCATTTTCAATATAAAGTTCTGCTTGTTACTACTTATTGAAAATCCTTTGAAATGGTATCAAAACACAATTAGATATATCTTAAATATTGAATCTCCAAAATAATTAGAAAATTGAAAACAAAACCTGAAACGGAGCATATTTCTCTGAATTCCCGGATTCTGTCTCATAACATCACAATGAAACCTTATTCTATCCACAATTTACTTCCTTTTGTACACAGGAATTGGATAGACCAAGATTTTTTATATCCCCAAAATGAATGGTATTGAATTCTGGGGTACGATCTGGCTATGGAAATTGGACTCTTCATGCAATCCATTTATTGGGCAGAAGGTTATTGAGATGATTCCGTACATCAATAATAAAGTGCATGTCTCTTCAAACTTATAGAGGAACATCATCTAAATGCGGTGAAGAATAGTTTCGTGAAAATTCTACCAGAAAAGCGTATAGCATACATACGTCTATCCAAACCGTACATGAAATGTATATCTGCATATTTATTTAAGGCGAATTCTGCCATACTACTATTCAATCACAATAATAAAGATAAATGTAGTATCTTGTTAATTTGCTTTAATGTCACTGGAGGAATGAAACAGAATTGGACAAACTAATACATATATTTACCTTCAGAGTCACATTTTATGGTACATTTTATTATGGCGAAGAAACTTCTAATGCAAGCCGAAATATAGAATACACTCCACTCATAACCCGACTAGTATAATAGTCACACTGACGGAAGCCGACAGGAATGTACTAAGTCCCCTCCAATTTCACACAATCTCAATGAGTGTATTGTTACAAAACAGCACACTGGTATAGTCCCTAAATCCGACTCTGTCTAAGCCAGGTATGAAAGTTAAAGTTATGGCTGACGCGCGGGGATTGTTTACGATTGTGATTATCTTATCTAAACATAGTTTTTGTGGCCAGTCTTATCTAGAAAATGCCAGAAAGCCATTTGTTTTTGAGTAAGCCGTAATCTGGAATTATCTAGTGAAAAAGGTATTAATATATGTATAAGGGACCGACCAGGAAGAGTTTAAGTTTATTTGATAATTTGATATCGTGAGAAAAACAAGTGAATAAGTGAATATAAATTAGTGAACTGTTTATATAAATTAGTTTAAGTGAATATACTGTGTATATAAGTAGTGAATAGTGTAGTGTTTAAATGAATTAGTAGGTAGCCATACCGTGTGTTTAAAGTTTATCCCACCCGTTTACTGTTTAAATAAATTAGAAAAACATTACAGTATGAGTAGTATTCAAAAATATACCTTGCATTAAATACTTTTGACATTCGTGACGCCCTGGAAACTCGTATTTATAGAGAATAAATGTTATTATAGCAATTAGTATCCCTGTTTGCCATATTGCCAATTCATCAAAGGTTATTTGAAAAATTAAATTGATTTACGTTATGTCAGCCATTTGATTGCCATTGTGTTTTCTGCATTCCTATAATCTTGTCTGTGTTTGTGCTTTATATGTATTTTTGATGTGAAAGGGTTTTTGTACATTTTGTATATGAGTCAATACCTGCTTCGGTACATCGAACTAGAAATAGTTGCAAGATTTGGAAGACAATTTCTGACCGTTGTAGGTAAAACCCAATGTATGCTTCTGACGCAGCTCAATGGGATTTTTTTCGCGACTTTGGGATAATTTTTGATCAACATAATTTTAGGTTAATTCATACTATCGTAGTATACCCTAAGAAACGTTAACCTAACTTTCCCATCGCTTATTTCACAGTGCCGGCATCATACATTTGGTTCGTGGTTTCAATTATTTATCAAAGTTCCTCGACTAGTTATAGTCCGCAGATTACTCTCTTGGAATTAAAATCGTGCAAGAGAATATTAATTTTTGAAATTTTGAATGTAAAACTAATTTAACATGTTATGAATAAATTGAGATACAGGAAAACTAGAAGTAGATAAAGTAAATTCGAGTTTAAAACTTCACAAAAGTTCCAATATTATTACGAATCAAATGGAAGTATTCAATGGATGATAAATAATGAATGCTGCGTAAGAAGATGCAGCAACTTCGAAAGTTACCAAAGATTAAAATTATAGATAGATGTATATTAAGAGAAATGAGGTTCTCAAAACGAACTTTAATGGAAAATATGATTACAACTTCCAAGATATCGACAAAAACCATCTCTGTTTGGCGAAAGGATATTGTATTAACATTCTCTCACTCAATATTAGTTTTTGATACCCGAATGCGGTTATCGAAATGTCAGAACCAACACTGGATTACTGCAAAATTAATTACAGCAATTACAGAGAAAAATTGCCATAACCGGCCATCCCCGGGACAAATGCTTCGCCTACATTTATTGCTCAAGTTGTAATTTGTGAGCATTATGGAATTTCGTGTATTTATTACTGTCAATGACAATGTTTGCACTCGAATTTATGACCTTTCGCTGCCTTAAAAATCACATGTGGTTGGGAGTGTATGAAACAATAGTTCATTTGTATGCGATGAAGGATGTGAAAAAAAATCATGATATCAATAGAATATGTATGTTGATATTTCGAGGACCATAGAATAATGACAGTGTCGACTGATAAATACACTGGATGAAAATGACGTTAACATCATCAATGTACATTCCGTATATCGCTGTGCTAGGACAAGGACAATACTGGGACCAGTTAAAAAACATAGTTTAGGGAAAAGTGACTTTTGATGCTTTAATTGAGGATATATATTTTATTCAGTTTTTTAATAATGTTTTTCACGTAATAGTTGTTATGTGAACGTGAGTTTTGTGTAAATATAATTTTGGTTTTTACGTATCTTTCATTGTAAATAATTATTTTGTAAGATGCCTTTGTATTGTTCATTGTTCGATGAAAAAAATTATTTTTGGAGGTTGTTTTGGTTTTTACTATAAGTTATCCTAATACTGAATTACCTAATGGGATGTTCTTTTTCTAGGTTATACCAATTCTTGATAATAATGTAATCGTATCGTTCACTGGGGTGAACTGTCCTACGGTGAAACACTTTTGTGTTAATAAATGCCAATGCTTCAGTTGTTACTAAAAAAAAGGAAAATATTTTTCTAAGTTCTTTGGGATGTAGTCAGCAAAGCTACAATTTTTTTTTTGGTATAATTATTTTGATTTCACTTTTATTAATATTGGCCACATCTGCTGCAACTGGAGAATGAAAAACATGTGTACCAAACTTTTTCCGCAAGAGACTGACGAAAAATATATCATCGGCTTTGGCTTGTAATAATTTCCTAACATAATACACATAACTTTTCTTTGAAGTAAATTCTACCAAAATTTAATTTTCTGGTATGATGGTAAGGATGTATAAATCTGCATCGTCTGATACATCACTATCGTCATCTAAAATCACTGGCGTTTCTGAATCAGGAGAACTTTCTAGCAGAACTCTCTTCGGCTTAGGCGGAATCTTTCGAATATTAGCTTCTTTCTCCATTGCTAACTGATCCTTTTCAGGAGTATCAGTGGCAATTGGGCTTCGCCCCATTTTTCTTGTCTTCGCAGCTGCGCGTAGGAGGTGTCTAAAATATATAGGAGACACAAATGTTGGGTTTTTAGGTTATGGTACGGTCGATGTCGTCGCAATTAATGAGCCTCGACGGACCTGTTTCATTATTTAATGTGCCAGTTTCTCTGTCCAAATTCTCATCTGAGGGATTTGCTTCAGTATTACCAATTTTATTATTTTCTTTGACATAAAGTGTGCGTGCATCTGGTTCAGGCCTATTTGTGACTAAAATAGGTAGAAAATCGATATCGGAAAAAACATTCCGGTAAAAGGGGAATATTTCTGTTTTTGGAACGCATTTGAGATATTCGTTGATGTCATGGCTTTATGGTAAGCCTCCCATATGAAGGAACCTAATTCGCACATTGAAACCAGATTCCAGGATTTCTGAGCATCCAGGAGTCCATAGCTGCATGGTAATATTCTTTGAAAGGTTTCATAACTCCCACATCGAGTGGTTGACTTTCATGAGTCGTATGCGGCGGAAGTGTTAATACCGTAACAACGTTGTCTTTTGCGATATCCATGGGCTGAATTATTAAATAAAGGATAAATAACTATGGATTTTCCTTTGAAGATGAACTGTGTGTAAAAAAAAGTTTTATGACTCCATCTAAAAGTTCTGAATTCATCTAAACACTGGAAATAACCAATCTCAATGTGTCAGTTGGAGCTCTATTTATTATGTGATTTTAAAAATGATTCCGTGGAAAAACCAAAACTGGGAGGTTGGCTTTGACCACTTGCACTTATAATACAACAAGGTCTCGCCAAAGTCCTTTTTTCTCCACTATTTACTTTAGATAAACGTCATTTGAAACGCAATCAAACGACAATATTTGTTTGTAATACCGTAAAAAAAGCACGGGCATATTCAAATAAATAGTCCACCAAAGATCTTTTTTGTGTTTTGGTAAAAATTCTGTGGATATAATAATTAGGGGTAAGTCTGGCATCGTTTCCAAATCGCTGTTGTTTAAAAAAAACATCTTCTCAATCTTACATAAGAAATACACTTTCTTTTGGCAGCTTTTCTTAAACTCAAACCTTGGTTTTTGATAGCAAGGGCTTCTCTCATCTGCCTTTCGGTGTGTTTGCCGACCTGGACGTTCGTCAGAAGACGACTCAATCATAAGTAACACCCCTGAATATAGCGAGAATCATACCGGCACAGAACAATCCGCTTATGAAGAGTCAGCCAATGAAGGTCAGTTAACTGCATTATCTTCTCCAATTGTAGCACGAGAACCACGTATTTTGGGAAAGGATCGTACCGCCTGATTAAAACATAAGTCAGTTTTTTAGAGGGGTGCACAAAACATTGACACCAAACTACTAAGCATAAACAGGACTGCGCGAAAAATTTCTGGTAAAAGTTTTTCCCTTAAACGTCTTGGGCAGTATTGTAAAGTATACGAATTACAAGCTTGACCAAATAAGGTTATCATATGGACGTCCCCGAGATTGTTTGGCAATTGATTTCGAGGAAATGATGGTTTTCTTTGGACTTCTTAATTTAGCAGGGATAAAAAAAGGTCAACACTCATGATCTTTGGACAACATATGGTACTGCTTCAGACTACTTCATTGCTAACACGTTTGAAAGACGTTCTCATACTCTGGTAGCAGCACTTCGTTTCGATGATTTGCGTCACCGCAATGAAAGATTATAGTTAGATCATTTCTCTCCTATTCGCACTTTCTATGTCAAATTTGAGGAAATATGTTACACTAGCTATACCCCAGGCCAATATGTTACCATCAACGAAATGTTATATCCTTTTGAAATCCCGAATGATGCTGCTAGTATTTTGAACCGACAGATAAAATATCCTTTGTAACGAAACATACATATCCACACACCATGCGACGTAGGATCACCAGCGGAAATTTAAAATAAAAAATCTCATTTTAAACGAAAAAGAAGACTTTTAAAAATCAACTAAAATTTACATATTGCAATGGTAAGATATAAGTTGTATTGTACTTAGGTAAATTAATCTTAGATATCTTAGTACAGCTCAAGGAAAAACAATTTTTGTACTTTACAATAGTTCGATTCACTAAAAATAGATGCTTTTTAAGTTTTCATAGTATTGTTCTAGCACAGCGATAGCATTTTAAAATAGTGCTAAATTTATGCTATGTAAATTATATTTGATGGAACTTTTCAGTGATTTTTTCAGTTAACTTTCTCATGCATAATAGTCTACAAAATTCAGTTTTTCAATGTGGAGATATCTTAAGAATACGTTTTTCACCAACAAAATATATTTTCAGCTGTTCGACTCGTTCCGACATTGCTGAAGCACATCATTTTCCCAGTAAAATATTTAGAAATATTTTTTCATAGGTTACATTTTAGATTTTAACCGCCTATTTGCTTTATAGATTTTTTCCAAACAACATTTATTTTCATTACAAGACCAATTGTATGATATGTTCCATTTTACATCTTTATATTGGATATTTGTTTTATTGGAATCGTAGTATTTTGTTATTTTCTCTTCTGGGTACAATGAGAATAAGCCCCATGACGACAATAGAAGTAATCCTAAGCCTCACACCCCTATATATAGAAGTAGGCAATATGAGAAAATGGTCAACATACAGATTTATCAAGGGAGGAATAAAACACAAATCTGCATTACACAGAAATGATAGAATGGGGAGTATTCTGCAAGTTCGTAAACCTAAGCCATTAAGGTTCATTAAACAGTTTGCTACAAGAATTATATATATATATATATTTATTAGTTTTAAGGTTCTTTGACTAAACGTATATTTTTTTATCTCCTTATATACTAACATCCCAATTTCATTAGCCACAAAAATTATTAGAACAAAATGGAACGAAATAAAAAAATATACTGATATTCCCCAAAATGAATTTGTATATGCTCTTGAACTAACACTTAATTCCACTTACTTTTTATACGAAAATCAGATGTACAAACAAATAGAAGGATGTGCCATGGGGTCATCAATCTCAAGTGTTATAGCACAGATAGTTATGGAAGAACTTGAAGAACAAACAATAAAAAATCTCAATTTTGAAATTCCATTTTTTTATAGATATGTGGATGATTGCATAATGGCAATCCCTAAAAATGAGGAAGAAAATACGTTGAAACTCTTTAACAGTTTTCATAAAAAATTGCAATTCACCATAGAACTTGAGGAATGTAATAAGATTAATTTTTTGGACACTACCTTACATCACATAAATAACAATATTAAAACAGAATGGTACACTAAAGCCACATGGTCATCAAGATATATCAATTTTAAATCAAACCACCCTTTATCTCAAAAAAAGTCTGTAATTATGGGCCTTGCAGATCGTGCTATCAAACTCTCTGATGAAGAGTTCCGACACACAAGCATTATCAAAGCCAAAAAGGCATTAATGTGTAATGATTATCCCACAAAATTAGTGGATACAATTTTTAGAGACAGGATACACAAATTTTACAATAGTTCAGAAAATAAAAAGGAAAATATTAATATGAATAACAATAAACACTTTATTTCTCTTCCCTTCATAAATGGATTATCGCAACAATTCCAGCATTTGTTTATGAAGCATAACATAAAGATATGTCATAAACCGCATAACATATTGGCAAAACATTTTTCTGTACTAAAATCTATAACACCAAAAATAAAGAAAAGTAATATTGTTTATGAAATTCCTTGTAACAACTGTGAAGCTACTTATATCGGCCAAACAAGTCAATATCTAGAAAATAGACTAAAAAGCCATAAATATGATAAAAAAATGCTACTGCCCTTACTAACCATGAAAGGAATAAAGACCATCAGTTTAATTATGCAGGGACTAAAATCTTAAAAACGGAAAATAATTTGAAAAAAAGAGAATTTTATGAAATGATAGCGATTCAAAAATCGACATTCTGTATAAATGACAAAAAAGATGTAAATAAACTCAGCGCGGCATATATCCCACTCCTATAAGCAATACAATTAGTCTCACATTAATACAGTTCAATGTCACTAACGATGTTATTATATTTTTACCAATATGAATGGTTTGTTATTGAAATATGTGTTCTTAATGAATGGAAGGTAATCCAATGATTTTAAAATGTGTAATAATGATGTGAATGTGTTTTTAAGTTTAATGTTTAATGAAAATTCGCTGACTACACTTTGGGGTAAGTTTGTTTTTTGTATTCCAATAGTTTGTTTACCATATGCATTCTGTTCTATTTTAGTTTGATAAAGGTCTAAATTTAAGACTGAAACGTCACCATTGTTTGACAGAATTTTAGTAAAATGACATTTTAATCATTCCATAATGTTTTAATTGACTGAAATCCAAGAAAATTTATATAAAAATATATATATATATATATATATATATATATATATATGTGTATATGTATAATTCTTAATTTTCTATTACCATTCAAATTTTTTTTTGATTTCTTGTTCTTGAGTTTACATTATAGATAAAAAAAATAACTGAATATCGTCTACATACTTCAACGTTTCGCTCCTTGTTGGAAGTTTTAAAAAAAAGATTTTATGTCTTATATGGACGGAATAAAATATTTACAATTAATGAATATAAAATTTTGGAACGTGTACAAAAACGACACTTAACATATATAAAAAAAAGTTTGATCATAAAATGATAAAAGTATTTATCTTAGTAAATTCACGACATATAACTGAAATCAAAAGTGTCTAGTATTTTTATTTTGTTATTGGATATAATTTTTGAAAATGCTCCCCAAGATTCTTTGGGTCTCAAAGGCATCAAAAATATTGGTAACACATGTTTCATGAATAGTATTATCCAATGCCTATCAAACACAAGGTGGCTATTAGAATATCTAAAGAAAGACGCATACATAAGAGATATTAACATAAACATATCTAGCATGAAAGGAACACTAATTAAAGCATTTGCTGAAGTTATTCAAAAGCTTTGGTCTGAAGACGGTTCAGATAGAGTGGTTAATACAGTATCATTGAAAAGTAAGATTCAGCGATTTACTTCAAGGTTTATGGGATACACTCAACATGATGCACATGAGTTTCTTCGTTACCTATTAGCAGGACTTCACGAAAGTGTCAGCAAGGTATATGAAAAACCAAAGCCCATATTAACAGAAATTGATTACAAATTTAGTGATATCGAGAAAGCACAAGAATTTTGGTTAAGATATGCGAGAATGGACAACTCCAAGATTATGGATAACTTGGATAACTTTGTCGGTCAATTAAAATCAACAATCAAGTGCACACACTGTGGTCACTGTTCAGTTACCTACGATCCTTTTTGGGATTTATCCCTTCCGAAATCAGAAAGAACAGGTCAATTACGACTTTCACAATGTTTAGATTCATTTACAAGATAAGTAACACTCGACGGTGATGAGAAACCAACTTGTTCGAAATGTAAGGAACGACGACGATGCATTAAATCCTTCTCAATTCATACATTTCCGAAAATACTGGTTATTCACCTGAAGCGCTTTTCGCAATCAGAAAGTTTTAGTGGAAAACTTAAAGAATCAATAGATTTTCCAATAGAAGGACTTGATATGAACCATTACGCGGCTGATAATGTGGCACCTTATATGTACAACCTCTACGCTATATCAAATCACTGTGGAACCACTTATAATGGTCACTACACAGCATTTTGCCGACATCCCTACACGGGACAGTGGCAAGAATATAACGATTTAAGAAATCTTTAGTCAGTGGAGAAGCATATGTTCTCTTCTATGAACAAGATGACACAAAATCTCACCTTTAAGTTTAATAATTTTTTCTATTAGTTTTCAAACTGTATCTTTTCATTGTGAATCAATGTCTCATCTGTTTTTATTCTGCAAAAATTATTAATATATTCATATATACATTGTATCCGTTTAAATATAATATTTAAAACCAAAACAATTGAAAGGATTCCTTGGACTCCTAGGGTATAGCCGAAAGTTTATAAAAGATTTTTCAAAATTGACTAAACCGTTAACTATTAGATTGAAAAAAGGCAAACACAAACTTCCACACTCGTGAGAGAAGCGGAACTTTCCCCATTTGTTGCACAATATACTATTGTCCGTTTCTAAGATTACTTACTTTAATTTTTCTCATATTTGTTGTAATTCTATATTTGATGCTTCAACTCCTTCAAATTATTTTCCGTCAATTCTTCTAAAATTGTTACGAACAAATATTTCAGCTCTGTATCGAGTACCTTAGTCGAGGTGTCGACCAGCTCTTAGACTTTTAATTAGGTCATAGTTCTCGTTGTCAGAAAAAGTGGAGGGACTAAGTAGAAACAACAAAGTATCCTACAGAAGATCTCGAGGTACTCAGGAATGGATTTTTGCGATAGCCAGTTAGCTTGCCAAAAAGAAAACGCATTCACTAGGACCTGAACTATTTTGTATATTTACAAGAAAAATTATCCTAAATCAACTGGAACAGTACCTATTGCGACAAGCGAAAATTTTGCTGGTAAAATAGTTACACCAATTGGACTTTACACTGCAAAACATAAGAGTAATACGAAATACTTCTCGACTTCTTCATATTATTACAGTATTTTGGTTGTTTTGTTTTCTAGCTAATGTGACTCAAAACATTTTGAAACATAATATTCCTGTAACCAATACTAAAAAAAAAACCAGTAGCCATATTTTAATAGAGAGAATTTGTCCATTTTCAATGATTTATTCATGCAGTATTTTGACGGAAATCTCTGCAATGTACTTTTTTGCGGTAATATAATAATCACCTATCCAAAAAGTGAAGCACACAAATGTATGAACTTGACGTATAATTAAAACGTGAACCCCAAAATGAAATTAAACCAACCTCACACTCACACAACAATATTTTCCACTGAATTAAAAACAAATTTTACCACAAAGTAAGGGTTCAAACAGTCATTTCAATAAAAACAAATGTATGTATTTGATTATTGATTACAAAAGTATTTTCCACTTGAAATATATGTATATATATATATATATATATATATATATATATATATATATATATATATAAAGGGAGGATAGTCTTTGCTTACTTTTATGAATAAAACTCGAGGATATTGGGAAATTACAGCAAAAAGAGGAAGAAGTTTACTCTTAACGGAAAATTTCCAAACTTTCGAATATGCTTATCCTCATCAGCAGGGAGACTAAAATGAAAAAACAACAGTTAATTGATGTAATTATCCAGAGGAAAAGTATTGAAAAAGGAAACCACACCACATGTGTACGTACCTCCGTGTTAACGTTAGATTCCATTGTGTTAATTTGAATTGAAATACGGATATCTAACAATATGTACCAGTTAGGGAGAAGAGAAATTTATATTACACCAACATATCAACCATGGCCAAAAAAGTCAATGTATAACACCATTATACCACTTGAATGTTTTCAAGCCGGTAAGGGAATGATATCGTTTTCCCTCTAAAACAGACAGACAATGTTACCAACTGTCAAAGAACTAGCCGGACATAAGATACCCAATCATATCATAGCCTCTGTTGTATTGCCATTACTTTGAACTGTAGTATGAATATATGGAAAGGGCCAATCTTCTATTATGGGAAAGGAGAAGAATTATATATCGGAAATACAATAACAAAACGTATGCAGTGAACAACATACCACCTAATAAAATTAATAATAATAAAATAATCATCAAAATATATAACAATTATGTATTATTTGGATGTATCTACCAACACCAAAATATCCAAATGAGTGGTAAAAGATATTATGTTAAAGTAAGAATAGTGGTGTTATCAGGAGCAACATGCTTGTCGTTAATGACAGGAGAGCTATAGTTGACATCTAAGGACAACAAAAAGGAATAAATCTCACTCAAATGATCGATGTCTGTTTTTTATTTATAACATTCTTGAATTGTGAAATAAATGCCATTTCTAAGAATGATCTTTTCGATCTATTTCACTCAGCCGACAACATCTTTACAGCCGCATAATTCACATGGTGATCCAAAGAGTTACCATGGTTTGTTAAAGCAAACCGCTCTGGGTGTAATTCATAGCCGCTCTTGTGTGAGTCAATACGGCTTGACAGATATCTTAAAGTCTGACCAATGTACTGTTTATCGCAATCTCTACACGGGATACTGTACACTACATTTGTGAGTAAAGTTAATGGACCTTTCTCTTTCACTCAAGTGAAAATCGGTCTAATTGATAGCACTGTTTTGTTAGCAATTTTGAAGTTACCATATGCACTGAACAATCCGTCAAGTCTCGAAGTTATATCTCTTATGTAAGGAAAAGCTGCAAAAACCAGTTGAGTTGGGGTCACACCAGCGCCAAAATCTATCTGGGCCACGTGAGGATGGCTATCATCACCCAGCACATCCAAGGTAGTAGATGTGTTTAATAATATTTTGTTAAGTAAAGTTCTTGGATAAGAGTTATCCAAGAAAAGGTTGAACAAAACGTTAAGGTTTTTATTATGAAAGATATTATTAGAAATTCTGAGTACTCTCAGTTTCATATGTTTAACCACGTTCACTGTAATGGAATGCTAATGGTAGGAATGGTAATGGTAATTTGAACCAGAATGTATGGTTTCCTGTACCAATCTATAATAATAGTATTGTTATTACGAATGAATTTAGTGTCTAAGAACGGCACAGAATGCTCGACGTCTTCCATTTCTATCGTGAACTGGTTGTGTGGATCATAGCTGTTGAATATATCCAGAATTTCATCCAGGCCCCCTCTAGGAAGTGCCAATATAAAGTAATCGACATATTTTTAAATGAAAAATGAAATAGAAGACAGCACCGGAATGACTGGATGTAGCACATCATCCATGACATATGCTGCCAAGATAGGGGTACCTCAAGGTTTCATTTTCCGTCCTATCCTGTTTCTGGTATACGCTCCTGACTTAACTGCTGAGTTTAAATGCAAAAACAAATCGTTTGCCGATGACATGAAGTTTTACCATTGTCCTGATATTCAAAACTCTATTCAACACGACCTGGATGAATTATTAAAATGGTGCAAGGAGAGGAGCATACCTGTAAACTTTAACAAGTATAGTGATTTGCAGTGCGGTTACAACAATCTATGTGTCACATATTATATTGAATGAGAGCCTATAAAACCAGTTCCGGAAGTTGGTGATTTGGGTGCCATAATTAATACAGGTCTTGGTTGGTCCTCGCAGACTGCAAAAGCGGTTAACAGGGCAAACTCAGCTCAGTACTTGATATCTAAGGCATTTCTAAGGATGAGTCCAGGCTTGTTCTTGAGGCTATACAAAAGTTACGTCCGACCTCACTTAGAATTTGCTATCTCCGTTTGGTCTATAAACCTTATAGAGGGAGTTCAACGTAGAGCTACAAAATTGTCACTAAATTTTTCTCAATTATACTATGTAACAAGACTAAGCAGGTTCAGGATGACAACACTATCTGAGAGAAGAGAAAGGGGTGATCATTACAACGTTTAGAATTCTAAGAGATGACTTTTGGAATACCGCTAACTTTTTAACATTGAATGAAGATAACAGGTTAAGAGGTCACAATTGTAAATTGAAAAAAGAATATTCTAGATCTAGTGTTTGGCAAAACTTTCTAGTAAATAGAGTATTCGATAAATGGAACAATTTAAGTAGTGACATCGTATCATCTCCTTCTCTGAATAGCTTCAAGAATGGGCTGGACAGGCGTTCTTGATCTGGTCTTGTACTTGATTGGGTTTTATAATTCTATAGTGTTACTATCTTTTCAAATCTCAATGTATTTTAATCTTAGTTTGTAAAATTAGTTGTGCTAACCTATTAGTACCTATGTAGTTTTGTGATTGAGCCGTATAAGCTTTGCTTTGGCTCGTAATCACTGTGTAATAATAATAATAATAATAAAAAATTCCAGCAGCTAGAGTTAGACAAAAATCTGCTGGGTAATATTTCGTGTGCTTAAACGAGTCAACATCGTTTGAATTTTTGCTCTTCAGTTATTTCTAGTACTGAGTGATTTATCAAGTTAAAGTTATAGTTAATCAGTGTTACAAAAACCGACGTATGTATTGAACATTTTAAGTATCTTCAATAAGTTTTTGTCATTGCGCTGATTGATTGTTTACATTTTTTCGTTTCCTTTCGTTAAATAAACTGATAATAGCCAACTCATCAACCGAGTTCGATAAATTCAGTTTTTGCCTGCTCCTCATTACCAGAGGCGTAGGCAACATTATGGATATATTACTGAACACTAAAATAAAACCATAAAGTTGTAATTAATAAGCCATCCTAACAATTTGCTTTTGAGTACAAGGGCAAGAATAAATCAAACAGCTTTTCCTCAACCCACTGAAACCAAAATGTCGCACAATTTAAATATCAACAACCCAACGACTAGCAACAGTTATGTATCAGCCGTTAAGTCAGCACCTAAACCATCTTTCCCAAAAAAGGATCAAGCCATAGTGATGCACGCCGAAGACAACCTAAAATTATTTGACTATGTTAAGGCAATAGGCGATATTGTAGGCCCCAAACATATTTCTTTTGCGTCGAGAATCTCGAATAACAGAATTTGCATATATCTAACCAATTCTAATCTTGTTGACGATCTGTTAAAATCCCATCAATCCGTAACCATCAACAATAATGTCATAAACATCCGCAGACTCGTATCTCCGACAAAAAGGATAATCATCTCGAACATATCTCCTTATATACCCCATGATCTTGCTGAAAACGCAATAAAAAGCCTTGGTTTACAATTAACCTCCCCTGTCTCGTTTCTGCGAGCTGGTATCCCAGGCGACGAATATTCTCATATATTAAGTTTTAGACGACAAGCCTACGTTCTTTCCCCATCAGACGACTTCGAATTGCAGACCTCATTAATCATCCCTTTTGACGGCAACGAAAACAGAATCTTTCTATCTACGGACAAAATGGAGTGCTTCATTTGCAAGCAACCCGGACACATCGCCACAAATTGCCCAAATCCCCCAACCAACAATATATTGTCCCAATCCACTCTGACTGCACAAACTGAACAGGTATCCTCAAAAACAGACTCTGTAAACCCAATTGAAAGCAACGAAGTGAGTTCAAACGAAGACTCGATAACACCACAAGTAAACCAGTCTGCTGCCGCTCTGCCTCCAGTCCAAAAACGCGGATATTCCCAGCTTTCATCACACAGTGAAAACTCAAGTGTACCTGCAGAAGCAGAAGTTAACACGTACGATATGCCTCCCCCTCCATCAGCAGCTCTTAAAGCAGTAAAGAAGAAGCGCAAAGTGAGTGTATCCACGGAATCAAACCTTTCTACGTCCATAAAAGATTGTATAGCAAAAACCTACCAGAAAACGCCAGATGCCTTCATACTTCCCATAGAAAACCTATATGACTTCTTAGAAAATACTTTTGGTAACTCTGATCCATACTCGGAAGCCCTAAAACACACAGAGAACATCATCGGTCTAGTCTCAAACCTTTACCTAATTTACCCGGATCTCACAAATAGGTCCATAAAGAACAGAATTACCCGTATAACGAACAGGTTAAATAAAAAGCTTAAATCTGACACTGAAGATATTGAGAGTTTGGATATGTCTAATGAACCAAGTGATGAAGAATATAGCTCCGAAGGCTCACAGCAGTCGCATAAATCGTCATACTAAATTTCTTATTATCATGCCCCTCTCCTTAATACAGTGGAACTGCGACGGTTTTTACCCTCGTTTGGAACGATTACAACAGCTTTTAACTGATTACTCGCCAAATTTTCTTTGTCTACAAGAAACGAATTTTACTAAGTCTCACAACCCTCACTTAAAAAGTTACGTTGGTTATCATTTTATAAGAACTACTCACTTACGTGCTAGTGGTGGATCCTCAGTCTTTGTCTCTAACGATATATTTCACCAAAAATTAAATTTAAATACAAACTTAGAAGCAGTTGCCATCAACGCATGGTGCCCTAATAAAATTGCTATTTGTAGTGTATATGTCCCTCCAAACTACACTGTAAGAGACACAGATATAATGGATCTCATAAGTCAATTATCTATACCATTTATCTTAGTAGGCGACTTTAATGCTCACAACACAATGTGGGGTTCAGAACGCACGTTTGCCCGTGGCAAAATGATTGAAACCGTAATTAATAATAGTAACATCAATCTACTAAATACTGGCAGCAGCACATATTTTCATGTACAATCCGGATCCTTCTCCTCAATAGACCTCAGCATGTCAGATCCAGGAACGGCACCCTTACTAACGTGGCAAACCCTTAATAGCCTCTACGATAGCAATCATTTTCCTATCCTAATTTCAGACAACGAACCAAAGCAAGTTAACATTAAAGGAAAGTGGAAAATCGCAAAAGCAGACTGGGAACTTTACAGCCAAACGCTAAAGGAAAATACAGACAATATCAATTATTCTAATGATGTAGACGAAGCTGTTGACCAATTTACTAACTCCATAATTTCTGCGGCCAATAAATGTATAGGAAAGTACTCCGTCAACCCTCCAAAACGAACCGTTCCCTGGTGGAATGAATCATGTAACAATGCAGTGAAAGAGTGCAAAAAAGCGCTTAATAAATACCGAAGAACCAGAAATGACTCAGACTTGATAATCCTCAAAAGAATGAGAGCGAAATCCAAAAGGGTTCTTAAACAAAGTAAACGAGAGTCGTGGAATAAATACACAAGCACTATAACCTCTGAAACCTCTCCATCTCAAATCTGGACCAAGATAAGACAGATGAAAGGAAAAAACACTAGTTTTAAAATACCTGGCTTAACACATGAGGGTGAAGTCATTACCAATGACCAACAAATTGCTAATATCCTTGCCCAACACTTTCTAAATAAAACCAAATCCAACCCCGAACCTCCAAACTCACCAAATAACTCACATCCTGAACAAATCTCTTACAACTGTCACCCACTCAATTTCCTTTTCACCCTTTCTGAATTAAATTCAGTCCTACCTTCACTGAAGAACACAGCTGCAGGACCGGACGATATCCCTATGATCTTTCTAAAACACCTGCATCCAGCAACAAAAACCAAATTGCTCGAACTTTATAACAAAATATGGTGCAGTCAACAATTTCCGGCTCAATGGAAAAAATCAATTATTATACCAATCAAAAAGAACGACTCCAATACTAATTTTCCAAGCTCATTTAGGCCAATCTCTCTTACCTGTACACTGTGTAAAATTCTCGAGAAATTGGTTAACAGACGCCTACACTGGTACCTAGAATCACACAACCTACTATCTACAGCGCAGGCAGGTTTTAGATCAAACAGATGCACATTGGATAATCTGGTTACTCTACACACAGACATCTCACAAGCCATTGAAAGCAAAAAAGATATAATCGCCGTGAGCCTAGATATTGACAGCGCCTTCGACACAATCCGTAAAACTTCCATTTTTAAGAAATTCACAGACTTTAATTTAACTGGAAATATTCTCTCCTTTCTACAAAACTTCCTAACCGACAGATCGTTCAAAGTTGTTACAAATGAGCAAAAGTCTACTTCGTACGCGCCAGAAAATGGAGTACCACAAGGCTCGGTTCTTAGCTCCACTCTATTTCTGATGAGTATCAACGATATCTGCTCCCATATAAATCCACCTGTCAAATATGTACTATATGCCGACGACCTCATTCTCTACTGCCAAGGTAAAGTCACTACTAGTACTTGTACTTTACTTCAAATGGCTCTAGATAACATCCACAATTGGTCTCTCAAATCTGGTTCTCACTTTTCAACAAACAAATCCAAAGTAATCCAGTTCAGCAAAAGACTAAATCCTCTTCCTCCACAACTAAAATTCAATGGCGACTTACTACAAGTGGTTGATCAACATAAATTCCTAGGAGTAACATTTGACAAAAAGATCACATGGAGGCAACATATCCAAGAAACTAAAGCCAATTGTCTAAATAGGATTAACATCTTAAAATCATTAGCACATCACCAATGGGGAGCAGAAGAGGAAATACTAATAAGGATTTACAGATCACTGGTCCGCTCCAAACTAGATCATGGAAGTATCCTCTACATGAGCGCCTGCAAATCGTATCTCAAATCTCTTGACACTATCCAAACCTCAGCACTACGAATATGTCTAGGCGCTTTTAGATCCAGTCCTACCGAAAGCATCTACATTGAATCTTCTGAACCACCTCTTTTCATACGACGAGAATGCCAACTATTATCCTATTTTTCCCGAATATCCGCCTACCCACAAAACCCAGTGTTTAAGTTAATTGATTCTATAAAACCAGCTCCTGAAAACAAACCCAAAACATCGCTCTCATCTCCACAAATGCTATACCCTATTTCTAGAAACATTAATCTTAGAGATACAACTCCCATAAAACTTTCGAATACTCCTCCATGGACCAAAAAACCGCCACTACTGAATACAAGCCTAAACAACTACAACAAGTACGAAACGCTTAACATAGTCCTTAGACAAATATTCAGTGAGCTGATAAATAACCAGCAGTTCGACAAAATCCTTTACACTGATGCATCCAAAGAAGTCAATGGTACCGGATGTGCTGTTACTACAGTAGATTCAACAATAGCAACATACAAACTTCCTGACGTATGTAGTATACATACAGCCGAACTATATGGAATTCTACAAGCCTTGAGGACTCCAACACAAGATAACAGCAAACTTGCCATATGTACAGACTCCCTTTCATCATTATATTCCATCAAACACAACCGTTCACAACATCCCTTAGTCCATGATATCCTTGACACCTGCCACGACCATCACACTAGAGGTATCGTTGTGAATATCATCTGGATCCCTTCTCATGTAGGTATCACAGGCAACGAACGTGCAGACCAAGCAGCGAAACAAACTTGTTCAGCCGACTTGCCAGTAGAGAAAATTCAACTTCACCAAGATTTAAAATCAGCAGCTCGACATATTATGGCTCAAACATGGCAAAAACATTGGAATACATGTAACACAAAACTCCGTACAATACAACCAACAGTTACCGCCCAGAAGATGCCTCCCATGACAAGAAAAGACAAAAGTGTTATAAGAAGACTTAGAATAGGTCACTCACGGCTAACCCATGGTTACCTGATGTCTACAGAGAATCCCCCTATCTGTGAATCCTGTGTTAATGTAAGACTTACAATAGAGCATATACTTACAGATTGCAAACACTACAGCCCAACTCGTCGCAAACACAAGCTCAGTGGAAGTCTCAAAAACATTCTCGGACAACCTAACCAGTTTAGTGCTGTGATTCAGTTCCTCAAAGACTGCCAATTGTTTAATTTAATTTGATTTTTATTTGTAACTAAATGTATGACAGATCCCGTGTCAGTGGCCGCTAGATGCCGAGACACGTTAATTTCAATAAAAAAAAAAAAAAAAATCTGCTATAAGAGTTGTCCCACTTTTTATTGGCCGTGAATGTGAATATTAGCTTAACATGTTTTTGTTTTTATCACTTGCTTAAATTTCGTCGTAGTAAATTTCATAGTGTACTTTACTCAGAAATGGTAAAATTGTTATTACAGCAACCCAACGATGTAAACCACAAAGTTATATAACAACAAAATAATATTATTTAAAAGAAAAAAGGACAATAACAATATTAGAAACATAATTTCTAATCAATGTTTTTTCTTCTAATATTTCGAGATTATCATTGCCGTTCTAATTTTCAAGAAAGAACATCTTTCTAGTTTTTATTTTATTTGGATGAAATGAGTTCGAAAAGTTTACGAATATTTCAATTACCAACTTGAATCAAGAAGTTGACTGAACGTTCCTGCTACTTTCGGAGCAGTTAGTGGTGGGTTTTATTAATATTTCTCCTAAAGACTGTTTATTTATTGAGCATTTGAAGTTTGCGACTACAGGAAAAACAAAACTTCATTCGACGAAGGTTTGTAAATTAGCCAAGTTTGATAAGAGAAACTTTAAAAAGTAAATTGGGATTTCAAACAACTTGTAAATCAAGTTCTTCTTACCATAGGCACACTGTTTCATATTTGTTGCTAAAAATTATTTTCAGATCAAACAGTAACAGATTTATAATATTCTCTTTCAACTCCTGTTTTATGATACTCAAAAAAATAAAACATGTATCTTAATGAAGCTCATTATGATACAATAATGGTTGATAACGAAGAACTTTCTCTGACGGTTCCAGAAATTAGAGAAAGAGGCACGTAGTTTTAGGGTCAGTGTCGTGTCCGATCCCTACCTACATCCCACCCCTTTTTTAGTTAACTTATGAGGTGATGTGAAAATATGTTACCTCTATATTTTATGAGGATTCCCTAAATTTAGAATATGTACTTTGTTTCCTAGCCAAGTTAAACAGTAGAGGAATTTCACAAAAAATCGTTATAAGGGTTAGTGAAATTCTTTACGGCAATAGAATGTCGCCTAAATTACAGTCTAACCAAGTAGAGAGTAGATGCTATTCAAGAAGCTTATGAGGTCCCTGAAAAAACAATGCAATTGATCGCAGATGCAGATGCGCTATCCTGGTATCAGTCAAAGCTAGAGCTCGTGTCTTTGGGTTGGAATTAACTTAAGCTAGAACTATTAAAAATGTACTCCTGTCGAACAGATAAAGTAGCCCTTATGAAAAAATTTGAAGCTATAAAATGGAGACGAGGTGAAAAGTTGTCAGTTTATTACCACGACAAGGATATCCTAGGTAATGCCGTTGGCCTACGTGAAAAGGACATGATAGACCATATTATTGATGGTTTTACTAATGATACATTACAAACGCTGGAAAGAATGCAGGAATTCAAATCCCTTGAAGATTTATTGAAAATTATGCCAGCCGAAAGACTAGTCTCACATTCAACTTCTCAATATCCGAGTCACCGCCAACCAATAGCTACTAATAGTAATAAAGAAGTTTCCTCAACACGCAAGTGCTATAATTGCTTTGAAAGTGGTCACCTATTAGACGCATGTCCCAAACCCAAGAGAAGTAGAGGATTATGTTTCAATGGTGGGAAAAAGAACCAGCAAGTAAAAGACTGTCCAAGAAAAGAGGGGAAACCATCCATTCCAGGCAGCAGCCGAATCGACAATGGTTATAGAAGACCTTCCACGTGAAATTATACATGTAAGGTCCTCTGTTTATTAAACACCTGTTAGCTTTGAATTTTTCTCAGCAAATTGTTCCAATGTGTTAACACTTCCTTATAAAACAGCTCATGTGGTCCAGTTCTTCAACAAAAAAGTAAATTTTTGGATTACACCCTTCTCCACCCCTCCAGGCTAGTTCAGAAGGAACTGTAGAGTAGAATTTTCGATGAAGTCTATCAGGATTATCTTCATTCCAAAGATCTACTATCTGCTTATATTCT
Organism: Galeruca laticollis; assembly: GCA_963921935.1. Classification (NCBI taxonomy): domain Eukaryota; kingdom Metazoa; phylum Arthropoda; class Insecta; order Coleoptera; family Chrysomelidae; genus Galeruca; species Galeruca laticollis. Next base: position 215,850,578 of record OY998180.1, on the reverse strand, counting down.
TTATTTAATTGGGCAGCGGCACTGACTATTTTTTCTTCTACATTGAAAAGTTTGACTTTTTCGCATCTCTAGCCGCTCGAGCACAAGCAAACCCAATATCTGAGAACGGATCAAATTATATTTTAAAATTATTGTAATGAAATTCTTGAAGCTGGTTCGCAGTGGAATTCCACATAACCTTAATAACACCTTCTTTATAATTTTCTCATGTTAAAGGCCCAGACTTCTAAAATTCCAGCTAATTGTGGAATTGCAGTAAAACATTCATTGATACTATATTCCTCCTCTGCGCGAAATTCTCAAAACTGCTCCCACACACTGGTTCCGAAGTTTACCATGTTTTCTGGAACTAACTTCTTCACTTGCGTTTTAATGACACTTGTTTTGTCATCCCAAATCTGGTCAATTTCCACTCATGAAATAAACAAAAAAACTTCACACAACTCGACCTTCTCTGCAAATAACGAGGACAGAAATGTCAAATTAATAGGACTTTCATCTATAGGAAATATCTTTTGTCATTTTAGTACATTTAAGGTTTGACGTAACTGCATCTGTTTGACAACTGTCACCGTAAGTTCTATTTTTAAAATAATTAATCGACGAGGTTGTGAAATTTTCTTAACGAATTCCCCATGTGATAAAATTAATTTCCGGTACATTTTTTTCTCAGTTTCAATCATGATTTTGTTGTTAATATTTTTCCTTGTCTTTGACTCGGGATAATTTTCACAACAAAAACAATAGTGATCTTGAAAAAATCTACTGGCAATAATTTTAACACTGGAGTTATTACAAGTGAATGTAATAACAAAAATTATACGCGCGAGAAGCTTGTAAAATATTTACTTCCATTCTTCACTAAACTATAAGCTTTCTGTTCCACATTTTTTTCAAAAATACATACATAGAACAAAAAAAACTCAATTCAACGAAAAAACGTTCCATTTGTATGTATCTAGCACAAATTACCAGAACGTCAGAATATTGTCTACTCAACTGATCCCTTTGCCAATCAAATTTTGCAATTTTTATACGGGTTCGCTAAGTTTATTTGGCTATCTCAAGAAACTAGAGGTCTCAAAAGAGGGATTTAAGAACTCGAATCTGCTTACAAGTTGTAAGGGTCAAGAAAACCGGATTAACCTCAATTGCGCTTGATGTTTTTCTAGCATTAGATCCTTATTTAGATAAAGATTTATTGTGGATAGCGTTTAAATGCTTTTCAAAGATTAATACAAAGAAATAAATATTTGCTGACAGTTCAGTAACCGAAGAGTCTTATTGGGATAACTGTTTCCCAGACAATCAAACAGTATATGGAGACTTATTTCGAGCATAGTTATTGACCACAAGCAAATTTGATTGGGACAAATAATTTTGTCGAATTAAGTATATAGATATGCATAATAAGTAACAACGTTAATCCAACTTTTGATACAATTATTTGTTTACTTGCCCCATTTATATATTATTATTGAAATAGATTTCATGAAGTGAATATACTTACATTTAAGGAACATCAGATAATGAATAGACTTAAATTTTATTTTAGCTAAACACCTCAATATTTCTCGCTGATGTAATTGAGGAGTTTTGTTTTCCTCAGGAATAATAAGTGGCATTTAGTAAAATCGTTCTACAAAATGAATATTTCTCACTTCGCTGCATTTTACAGCACTTCAACTGATTAAGAAAAGCAGCTTTGAAAAACGATGAAAACACTGGAAAGTTTATATTTCTTTATGTATTTGTGTTAATTAGTTTTCCTCACAACATCGTGCGCTATTAAAATATTTGAAATATTTCTAGTTGTTAAACTTTATAACTTTTCCAAACAAGCCTGAGCACTTGAATGAAAATGGTTGTAAAGGTCGAGTAAAAGGTACAGCTTTTATACTAAGTGATACAATACCGACCGATTCTAACTTCAACAGATATTTTTTTTAAATTCTTGACATTGAGTTATGATCATATTTAACTGAATTCAATTCAATGAAAATTTGTAAACAATGAAAAGTTATATACGAAATCTATACCCAAAGTTGAATCTTTTTCGGAGAATGTTCTACTTGCTTATTTTGAAGAGTTTGGTTCATATAATTAGCCCACTTATAGGCGTTTTATTCCATGTTCCTGTCCATTCCGGATGATTACGGATTTGAACTTTATTGACTGCTGCTCTAAATAATCTAATCTTATCTATATAAGGTAGACTGGAAAATCCTAAGTTTTTAAGCAGGAGATTCTGCGCCTTCCAGGTCCTCTTCTGGGTAAGACCGACCCCTGAAATATCAACGGGAGCAAACCATATCTCTTTTGGTTCCTCATTATGTGTCCCAGATATTCTAATTTGCGTTCTTTTATTATGTCCACTATTTCAATCTCCTTTCGAAGACTGTCTTGTTGTATACGTGGTCAACCCAGGAGATTCAAAGAATTTGTCTGTAGTCACATATCAAAAGCTTCAAGTTTATTTGTGAGTACTTCCATCAATATCCAGGACTTGGCACCATATAGGAGCAGACATCAGACATGGTATCTAAGTAGTCTTATTTTGGTTTGTGAATTAAGATCTCTACTTTTAAACATATTTCCCATCCTAACGAAAGTGGCTCTTGCTTTGTCTATGCGGCATTTTATTTCGACACAGTGGTCTCATATTGATTATTATATAGTGACTGTATACCCCAAGAGGGGTTTAGTCGCCGAAATAGATTTTAGAATCCTGTTGTTTTTGGGGGGGTGGGAGGTAATGAGGCTCCATTTTTAGGTTCTTCCACTGTTTCTTATCGGTTGTTTTCTGTTTCCAGTTTCGGATTCCCAGGCTGTTCATGCTAGCTATAAACTCGTGTACGCACGTTGATTTTGGCCTCTCTTTTTCGCTACCTGGCTACCAATCAGTTATTGCGTGAATTATGCTTTTTGGACCTGCTCTACAAACATGTCCCAACCATTTTAATTTCTGCTTTATTATTACACTAATAATTTCCCTTTGTACGTACATTTTTAGTTCTTTATTTGTTCTTTTCCTATATTCATTCCTAGTGTGGTTTTTAGTATTTGTCAATGAAAAATTCTTAGGCCTTCTTGTTGGTTCTCGGTTATTATCATAATCTCAGCTCCATATATTATTGTTGGTCTAATTATTGTTTTATACATTTTCATCTTGGTGTTTTTGTCTATAAATTTACTTTTTAATAGTTTTTTATTTGCCTGGTATACTCTGTTTGCCGCCATAATTTTTTCTCCAATTTACATATCTCCATCTTTATCGTTGGCTACATTGTCACTCTTGGATATTTTATTTTATTAACTTTTCCAAATTTAAATTCGCTAATTTTGATATTACTTTTCATTAGGTGTTTGATTACGGTGATTATTTTTATTTTTGGGCCCATTTTTTTTTCCTTTTTCTACAATTTCTTTAAACATTTTTTCTATAATTCCCCTGTTTTTTGCTACCAACACTAAGTCGTTCGCATATGCTATCAATTGCCCATACTTTGTTTCTTCTGTTTCCTTTGCCCACATTTCTAACTATATATTCCAGGGATAGATTAAATAGAGTTGCTGATAGAGAATCTCCCTGTCTGATGCCTACATTATTTCCACGGTTTCTAACTTTTCATCTATTGTTTCCACATGTTATGCCTTACTTGTATGAATGGTCAATATTATTTTCAATTTCAATTAGTTGTTGCTGCCAATCCACAGAGTCTACCTCAGTTATTATTAGTGCATTCATGAATAGTTTCTTTTCCAGCTACTTCATTTACATATTCCTCCTTCCCCATCGTTGCGTTGAAGTTTCCAATTACCGTCAGTATGTGGTGGTTACTTAGCAAGGGCCCCTCGTATATACTTCTTGAACCATCGACCCATTCATCTTCGGGAAACACTTACCCAGTGAACCATTCTTTAGGGTTAGAAAATATTATCGTTTTTAAAAACTCACTGGGATAACATATATTTATAAACTACAGATATAAATTACTGACCACAGAATACATACGTTTGTACCATTAACAACAAGGATAATACTGAATCATCCTCAAAGAATTAAACTATCTATATATAGGAAATTATTACAGTTAATACAGTCAATGCTCCGTTTTCTTGACCTTGTCGGCCGTGTCAATACAATATTTATATATTGTTATCTGTTTTACTACCCTTGCCAGTTCACTGGCCGCTAGCAATATTTGAAATTAATGTTTACTGAAATCTAATAATGTCCTTTTGAATAATGTCTTTTTGGGATCATCACAAGTATATCGTTTGCTGGTACTTTAAGAGCAATTTCTTCCAGTTTTGCCTGGCATCAATAATGTCCTGACATTCCATGTACATAGTGTAATTGATCGGTCTTGCCAGTTGTTCCTTTTTGTGTTTTTAATTTAAGTTTGGGCATTATTCTTATTCACCTTTTTCTTAGCCTGGTCATATTTATATATTCCTGCCGTGCTCCCGATTTTTAATCAGTTTTTTTCATTTGTTTTCATTATTTTTGTGGATTGTTCTTCTGATTGCCCTTTTGGGGATCGCATGCTAGCTCATACTGGGTTTCGTTATATGTTCCCCTACCCTGCTGTTAGTCTTTTAATTAATATTCCTTACCATTTATATACAATCTGTTGTAAACCAGTTTGTCCGCTGACTCTTGCATCTTTCATGTATCTGATTAAATTCTTTTCGGCTGTAGTATTTCTTTTGGATAATCTTCGGTGATGTATATTGTTGTCCCTTTTAACTTATTTGCTTCTTTTAGGATATCCATTTCCTTATTCCATTTTTTCATTTCTACCAAAACAGGTATTTTCTTATTGTTTCCACCAATACTCCGGAATTCAATCACATTGGTTTTTACATCAATCGTGCTGTTCAATTTACTAATAATGATCTTCAATTTATTTTCCAACTGTATCTTGCTTTCCTGCTCCTCCTCCATGATTCCATGTATTATAACATTTCTCTTTCTTAGACTCTTTTCAATCAGTATTATCATTTCATTTGCATATTCTCGTCTGAAGTCAACATTTTCCCTTTTTAATTGCATATTCTCTTTTTTTAGTTCAATTTGTTTCAACATCCCGTCTATTTTATATTCAATTCTAACATTCCGTGCACCCATTCCTTCCAGTTTGTTCATCAATTGTTCCATTTCAATCAAGTTTCGAGTCTTAAGTGCAATGTGCTGCAGATTTACTCATTTCGACCTACAATTCACACACGAGCTAACGTAACTTGCAGAAATTCTCCTCGGGCCGGGCCTGTCTTTTTGCTAGTTGAAATTAAATTCCTTATTAGTGTTTTTAAATGAAACTCACGGTCTCTAGTTAATTTATTATATTGTGGAATTAACTAGAGACCGTGAGTTTCATTTAAAAACACTAATATGAGCATATTCCACGAAGTAAGGGTCGAGACAGTCAATTTCATTAAATTCCTTATCTTTATATCAATCAATCGACTGCTGAGTTTATTCACAGGTTATGGAGTTTAACATTTATATCATTTTCATAGGTAAGTAGTAGTTCTTTGCTTTGCCCACCCTGCGATGTTTAGCTGATGTTCAGGTTCGCAATTTTTATGCATAATTTTCCACAGTAAATCTTAGAATTCAGCACTCACTATATTTCCTGCTTATTCCGTAAAGCGGCCACAACCGGAATCATGTTGATTAGTGCAACATAAAAAATAATTGCTACGAGAAATCATCTTGACAATTGGGTCTAGCCATCACCAAAGAATTGTTGAAATGAATAACTTCCTCTAAGAAAGAAGAATAGATTATTACAACCACAAGAGGGGAAAAATAAATGAAATAGACAGTGTTCCGGTATAAAGATCACTGAAAAGAATTCAAATTAGTGCTAAGGATTCATCAAGTAGTTAATGCCCTCTTTGAAAATTACAATATTTGAAAAATTGAGCAGTTTGTTAGGAACACAGCTGTGTAGCTTCTCAAAAACATCAAAGTTAGTGACGTCCTTCTTTTTTCTTTGATCTTTAATATTTACAAATTGTTTCCACCATTTAAACTTTTTTTCAATAAACCTGCTAAAATTTTAAATCAATATTGATGTGTACAAACGCCTGCGTTATATCTTTATAAGATAATTTATACAGAATGTAACAGGAACCAGAACAAATTACTTCTTTATTTCTATAAATTCACACAACTGTAAAAAATTGTACTTCAGAAGAATATTTGGAGAATAGTATAGAGTAACAAACCTCTTTTCCGCACAATAGAAGAAAAACCTATGATATGGTTAGCCAATGGATGCAATAAAGAGGTTTGGAAACTATTTTTGATAAAAAAGAACAATCTAGACAAAGTGATAGAGAATGGAGGGAAATAAAGAAAATAATAAACTATAGAAATCTCAACCTGAAAATTACGAAATAATATGAAACCTATTGCAAAATTCAGAATTGAAACTTGGACAACTGATAATTCAGCAAAAATTTACATTTTTAGTTTATAGTTGCATTTATTTTTTGTGTATAAGTTCGATTGATTAGATATAGAGTATTTCGTTATTAAGTAGTGTAGTTATTGTCAATAAAGTATCTTTTTCAAAAGTGACTTTTGGGGCAGTAATCCTTAATTGGCGCAGTCGGGGCCCGGTGCCATCTACGCCGGTTCCAAATATATGTACAGAGGGTCTCGAAATAGATAATTCACACGGCATTCATAACCCCCTTTTGTATTTTAAAAACTATTCTCCGTGCGGCGTGAGCCACTGTGATCACTTGTAAGGTCCTACAATAATATTCAAGGTATATTTGCCACGTTAGAAAGATACTCTGTCGCATTTCCTCTCATAACAAATTCTATAAACAATTTGTAAAGATAACTATTTTCTGTTTACTGTGGCAATATAGCTTTACCTGGGAAAGCGAATATCTCTTCGTGTTGTAAGATTTACTCGTGCGGTATGGGTGGCAGACGATCTTTCCTACAAGAAGATTTCAGTTTTAAGCATCAGTCGTTTTTTTTTCTTCAAGTGAATCGTTTCAGCTCCAGCTTTGAATTACGCTCAAGTTATATCTCAGTAGTGTACTGAAGTAACTCTTGTAGTTTATTTTATAATACTCTCTTTCTGTATATCTCGTGAGTTTCTCAATGTGAGATACTCATTCTCGAGAATATTTCGTAATTCTTTCTGTCGTTATCTCGATTAGTGAACGAACAAGTAATACGTAGCAGATTTTCGCGACCGTAAAGAAACCTTGTACTATTATTAATAAGTGTCAATAGGGTAATAGTGTCTGAATTTCATTTTTATTTAACTACAAACACTTCTTTAAATTGGAAAAACAATGTGTTAATTATAACTTTACAAGCAGATAATCATTCAAAATCAGCAGTTATTGCATGCTGAAGTGTGTCAGTTGTCTCGTGGCTATGTTCTATCACGTGTTTTTGAGCTAAGAGATGAGATCAGAATCTTATTTTGAAAAATTGTGTAGGCGGCGTCAATAAACATTCTGATCACTTCAATGACTTTGGATTGCTCACAATGGGAGCATATTTGGATTATAACTTTAGTGACCTGCACAAACCAAACTTGGTTCTACGAGGAAGAGATAACAACATTTACCAAGTTGAAGATAACGAAGAAACGTTGTTAAAATAACTTGACCTTTGGATCATCGTAATATTCAGAAAAACTATAATCACTCTCCTACAATGGCAGCGTTTTTCGAATCCTCTAGTGGAGCAACGTTGCCAACATAAGTACAAAACGAAATGATTAAACACATCTGAGCTTTGAGGTCTTCGCTTCGGGTTTAATTTTCAGAACTCGAAAAAAAGTTTGGATACTAGACCCTTTCTACACAGATGTTACTGATATCTGGCTTAACAAAGTTGCAGGAAAATCAATTAATAGAAATATCCTGTTATTCACCTTTTAAATGCAATTTCAAGGAATTCTCTATATCAAGATTTTGGGTGAAAGTTAGAAACATATTACAAATGTCATCCGATTTGATATTATAACTTAGAAGTAACATAAACCGAAATATACCTAATTTAGTTGCCAGTAAGTAGAACTACTCTTCGAATAAACGTATTTTCAATTTGTAGTAAGTACTAAAATAAACGAACCGAACTCTTTGCTGTCTTTTTTTATAATGGGGTTCTTGAAATTATGCTTGATTTCCTAAGGGTACGTTGACTGGAAAAAAATTAAGAAACGCTGTCAAGAACAGAAAGAAGATGATGTAGGCTAACAACAAGATATGAATAAGAAGTACCCAGAAATGTGAGACAAAAAATGTGAAGACAATAGGAAGAATGAGGACAAATGGGAAAAAAACTGTAGAATAATCCATAAGTCTACAAGGCTGGAAATACTAAATTTGGAATATAATTCCATTTAAGCATCGTTTCTTCATTATTGATATATGAAAACGAATATGAAGTTATAAAAATTGTATGATTTAGAGATATTTTCAAGGTAGGATGAATATATTGAAATATAATACTCAGAGGGAATTTTTTTCCATCTGAAGGTTCAGTCAGTTATCTTATAAGCCTCGGGCTTCAAAAAAACAATTTTAATGCCCAATAATGCACCACTTCCTATTTCAGATGTAATATAAATAATGTTTCGTATTTTGGATGAATTATGGAGACAGAGCAGTATTTGAGAATAATTCAATATAAGCTAGATTTTTATTTTTCATTTTCGTCATGTGTGCAATCTTCAACCGACCATATACAATGTGTTATTCCCTGATCGAAATACATCGGAGCAAAAAAATGTAGGAATTCATTGTCTGGGAAAAATGGACAATCATATTTCAAATACACTGAAATACTTTTTGGGAGAAAAACTATCTTTCTCACTTTGAACTGCGAAAGAGTTAAAATGTTCAAATATAATACTGAATGAAATATATGTAATATAACTTTGATATTGGAAATATCCAAATGTATTCAGAGTGTGTTACTTATAGACCAGTTATTATAATATATAAATATATTCTTTTACATATCAAAATTTTATTTCAAGTTGTGTTACCGCAAAACTTTATTCTTATTTTTCAACATTTTTTTTATCCATGGTCAGAATCTCATAATAAAATACACGATATGGTTATTTAAATATCACAACTAATATAAGCTTTGTGATCGTGAGGATATCGAATATTTTTCATGACAATATATCTATATTTGCAAAAAATAAGAAGGAACAAATCTGGATATACACAAATAGTCACATGCAATCAATTCCCAATACTTCTCGTACCTTTTAAAACAATAGACTCCCTGAACAATATCCAGTAATAAAACTGATGACTTGTATACTAACAAACCTGAATTTGTCCAAAAATGACAAAAAATGTTATTGTACCCGTTGTACTGGTTCTTTTGAGCTGAAAATCAATATGGTTCATCTATGAGATGCCACGAACCTTATCCAATCATAAAATTGATCACTTGTATAAACTACCGAGGCTGTATCATACTAAGAAACGGAAATTAATCCAACAATGACCAAAAATGTAATAAATCTGGATTCGCTGTACAGTACAGCGACTGGCTCTGGTGAGGTGGAAATCATAACAAATTGATCGCTTCATCAAACTCGAAGACTACAATTGTTTGGGCATATTCAACATATAGATTACTCCCGGTTGCCAAAGGACGTGTTGAATGTCTACAACTTGTGGAGAAGAGCGAAAAGGAAAAATGGATATAAAATGGCACGGATGATCTTCGAACCAGAAGTCTAAGGATGAAGTTGAAAGGGAAAATATAGGACACTGTGGACGTCTATTTTTGAGGACGTCAAGCCCCACCCGCGGCTGTAGCGTCTTTTGGTAAGGGAAATCTGTATTTCACAATTTATATAATTGTACATGATTCAAACTGAACACAAATTTTTCACCCTTGAAAAAGTATATCATCCGCGCCTATGGAAACCAATCTGTGAAAAAGTTAGAAGTAAAACGTCCATACTACTATTCAGAAAAACATTCTACTCCAAAATTGGTAGCTTAGTTGTGAAAAATTCAATTTTAATTTGAGCTGACAAAAATATTCCCGAATAGAAGTTATAGGAAAAAAAATGGAAAAAGGCTGTTATCATTAAAAAATATATATAACGATTTACAGAATTTGGAGAACGATTTTTCTGCAGATATTTTCTAATTAAAATTTGAATTAAAAACTTCCCAGCCCTAGATTTATTATATAATAAAATCAATTCAAGGTGTGTGTGCAAAATTAAATGAGAAAATCAATTTTTGATTAGTTTCTAACTACACTGAAAAAAAGCCGAGAAAATTGAGCGATATAGAAAGAAGTACATTAGTTTGAACTCTTCAACAGATTCATATCATCAATATGTATTCAATAACTATAATTTTGTTTTCAAGAAGGCATACTTGTAAAAAATTAATATTTTTTGGCAGTGTTCCCGACTACTGATTCTGCCTTAGACTAATACAAAATGCCAGAAATAATTGGTTCCCCTACATTCCAATGACTTTGTCTGCTTTGGAAGCTGCAATAAAAGCATTATACGGTCGATGATAATTTCCAGTATACGTAACAATGCATTTGAATATGCGAGTAAATACAATTGACTTGTTGATCATCCTCCAAAAGCTGTTTCACGGAAATTTAATTTTAAGCTACGGTGAAACTTGAGAGTAATTGGTGTTCCTTTCGACCGATCGTATTTAAGTTAAATAAATTGAATACTCCTATCATAAACAGTTGTAGTCATGAATGTATTTACCCAGTTTGAAACAAGGAAAATAATAGAATATTTCTCAAGGCATTCAATGTAAAAAGGACATCTCATTTCGCCTCTGTCGTTAAAGTTATAGAATATTTTTTTAGGAGCAGATATTACATAGCTTTTATATTTTGTGTTGTAGGATTACATTCAACCACACATTTCAGTTACTGGATTTTAATATTTGAGAAAGTTCAAAGAGGAACGTTTCAGTTCAGAAAAACTGAAATTCATATCAAATACTTCGTTCATCACATTTCAAAAGTAGTATGTTTGCTGTCATGAATTTATCATTGATTTCAGAAGTTCTGGATAACTAACCCGTTAATTTTCATCTCTGTTTTAGATAAACTGTTATTTACTTCTGTCGTACTGACGATGATGATGAATATCGAAAGAAGTGTCAATTTTTTTAAATGTTTACCATTTTTTCAATATATTGTGAAATTATCTAGAAACAATTAGATTAATTTAAAAAATTAATTTGAGTAGATATCACAGAGTAAGTGTTACTAAAGGGGGCGGTCACCCTTGAACTATACTGCAAAAAGAAATTATCGGTTTTTGACATTTGTGGGTCGTTGGTTTTTATATTTTCTATAAATGTTTATCATGAGTTAATCTATTGTCAGATATTTCACCAATAACAGTAAATCGACGTTGAACATGAGTTTTTGTATCAGGTACTGTGATAATTAAAACATATCCGGTATCATTATTATCGTTACACTTCTTTTTATATTATTCCTCCCTCCGCAGAGCTCCTACGATTCCGAATATTTAAGCAACCTGAAATATGTTACGAATAATATCTAAGCTTATATCAAAATTTTTTGCTGTCATACCTCATGCATGAGATAATGAGCTTGCAACAGAAACTTATTAATTTCTTCACGGGCAAATGTTTTAGATTTTTTGGGTCTATAGTCAACTGATTTATTTTTCATATATGCAATGAGTTTCGAGTACTTACTGATAATTTTCTGTATTTGACGGGTTTGATTCCCGGCTGTGGCTTTTAAATAATCTTTGAATGCAGTTTTTCATGTAGCCTAAAGAGTATTTTGATTACAATAAGACATAGGATTGATTGGCATAAAATTATTTTGAGTTAATTAATTGTTTTTCTTTTTCAAAATATATAGAACTTTTTCCGGACATTTAGGGAAGGTTTCTTAGGCACGCTTTCTAGTAATAATAATGGTATCATGCCCTTACTGACTCATCTCAATAAACGACCCTGTATTTGATCGGATAAATGTATGAAATTGTGTATCCATTTTTGCCATGTTAATGTAAATTAAACATATCAAATGTAATTACTTTAGTGTGTATGTAATGACCCTTTTTGGCACACCCTTATATTTTTGAAGCTTAATAAGAGAATCATTAGCAGTACCTATAGAATCTTTCAATTTTTAGACCCATAAGCCTACAAAGAACACACAAATTATACAGCAGATGATAGAAGACGAACGTAAATCTATTCGCAGTGTAAAAACTATTGATGAACTCACATAGGAATTACGTAAAATAGGATTTGAAATTAGTCGAAGTGGGACATATCTTCGTTTGATTCCCAGAAAATCTAATTCTGTTGAGGGACGAAGACATGTATCGACAGTCCCTGTTAAACTCACTCGGGCTAAGAATATCACCAAAAAGCCATTTATATAGCAATTTCGGTGAAACCTCATGACCATTTTGGGTCTCATTTGGATGAACATGACAGAACAATTAATGAACCTTTAGAAAGATTCGATTTCGAATTTGTAAGAAATGTATAAGCTGAAGTACAGAGCTGAATGGAATTTGACGGCTACCATGTTAGTGCAAAATATGTTGGGCTGAGCGAACAAGATCTTCCATTTTTCCCAGACATTAAATGGAACTCAGAACATGTGCGGGAAAGCCAAAACTTGTTTCAAATTGTAAAATATAGATACATAGAATACTGTCGTCCAAGAAGTGGACCAGATAACACATTTCTTCCACCACCAGTTAAAATAAAACAAACAGTTGGTGACTTAGTTTTGAATGATTTAGGACAATATCTCTATCTTCCAGTCAATTTAGCTTTACGCTTAAATGCTTCACTCAAATATTTCCTGTAAATGACCTACGATTCTTTTTGTCCGACAGTGTAATTGAAACTATTAAGTCGAGCATGCGAAACAGGTGTTCTTTATCAAGTTTCCGTCAAATCGTCACATCGAGAAGATCAATTAAAAAGTAAACACCCACCTTGATATGAAAGTTATGACTATAAGAATCGTTGCCGTCGTGCTAATGAACTGATGTGCACTATTCAAAATTTAAAGCACCACGATGTTGAATGGCACGATGAGAATGACCTGGACAATCTAAAATCGGATGAAAGGGAGCAGATACAACATTGAGCAGCAAACATCCAATATCATCGAAAACTTACAATCATGGATTAGGGTGTTATGGACTGAAGACTGTTAATTGGAATTAATATGTATACGAAATATTTGGAAGAAGTTTATTTTGTTCGTAATATTACTTAAGATTATAATATTTGTACCTTACTCTATGTTGAATACCGTGTCAATAAAGTTTGTTTAAGTGAATATTATGTTCGTTAAATTCCTATCCTAAATCTATTTTCTTATTTCTAGAATTATAACCGCTCCTGATGAATAAAAAAAACAGAATACATTAAGAGAAAATACATAAAATATAACAATGTATACGTAAGGATGGGAGGGGAGGAGGTTAAGAGATTTGCTTACTTTTGCTGACAGGTAGGATGGGGGTGAATCATTGTGATAAATCTGCTTACGAAATACTTGAATGGCTCCATACCCTCAAAAAAGAATGGACCAATTATCCTGGCTTTTAATATTCCGCACCAAACATTCACCTTTTCAGAATATTGGCTTTGGCAATTTATTACCCAGCTAGGATTTTCAGATGCCCAATATCTTACATTTTGTGATGAAACTACACCATTGGTGGTAAAAGTGGCTTCATCACTAAAAATAACACTGGCTAAGAATTTGCTTGAATCAATGTACTCACCTTGAGCCCCCAAACAATATTCCATGCGTTTTTCTGTATCATTTGCCCTTAAATTGGGGAGAAATATCGGTTTAAATGATCGTATTGAATTCCTCTTTAAACATCGCCGAATGTTTTTTCTAGGCAAGGTTAAATCTAAACTAGCTACTCTCAAGCTAATATGTGGATTGATGGCAAAGTAGCCTATTACAACACGGTCATTAAAATTTCTTGCCTGCGTTTTTTTTTAAATACGTTTGGTCGCTGCTCCAGTCTCAATAAATACTTTTTTAATTTTGTGCACTGCAGAGCAGCAAATACGGTGATCCGGATGTCTCCAATTAACTATATCTGTTACTTCTCGTTTACTTATATCATTGTAACCATACAAAAGTACAATTTCAGCTTTGTCTTCAATATTTAAAGCAGCCACTGTCAAGTACAAGTGATTATTTAGAACATTTAGTGCTTACTATTTCATACACATGTTACTGACCGACATAAATGAAATGTCAAATCAAAGCCTACTTCCGATTTTGTTTGAATTTTATAAAAATGGCTTTAATAAGTTTGAACATAATAAAGCTGTAGACATTACAAAAACTAAGTAGCAAATTTGGAGTTAAATTAGTATTACTTTGATCAAAATGTATTGTTAGTTATTTTTAAGAGTTGTTAATTTGTATTTTCATGGCATACTCGTTGATTGCATTTTGTTAATAAATGAAACTATTAAACACAATTTTACATTACTTTCAGAAGCTAATACTCCAGAACAGGTTAAGCTATCGGCTTCGAATTTTTACTGTGCAATATGTTTGAATCCTAGTTTTTGTTTACCATGATGCCATTTTCAAAATTTATCTACATTCTACGTAAAAAATTAATCAAAATACAACTTTTGCCAAATTCATGTTGTACTTTTTTATAAAATTTGTAACGATTCTGAATCCAGTGGTGTAGTCATATTTGAGGAAAAAAATGCTTAATTTACTTTCGTCATATTTGGCAAAGAAAAATTAACATAGAGGGCCTTTAAAATGGAAATTAAGGTATGAAAATATGTGCCAAAATACTGTTTTTGATACTGAACCTAACTAAGAAAACTAAATCAAAATCGGTTGGAAAATGCGGATTTTAAAGGGTTACACTGTATTAGCATTTTTTCATTTTATTATAAAAGTGTCGCCGTCAGAATCTAGTAGGGTCCATAGTTTTCAATGAAATTCTCTGTATAGATTATTACACAAATTCATTGATGTAGGTGTGTTCAAATTTAATATAAATTCAAATTTTTACATTCCATCTCATTAAAAAAATATCGGTTGTACTGATGTATTTTCAAACTTGAAACATTTTTAGTTTGTTGGATTATAACTTCCACTAAAAAAAAGAAACAGCTGTAGCATTCAAGACTATTACAGAATTTTTTTATTGTGCGCCAGATGGAATGGAGAAATTTTTCGACAAAAACTTTATTTGAGTCATTGAATTACACAGATGGGTTTCATATGGATATGCAAATAGTTTTAGTTTGGATTCATTCAAGTATGCATATTGAGTTATTACATTTGTTATGGTAATTTCACTATGCACTGCAACGCAATCTACCAAATAAAAAATCATCACACTCGAGCGTGGTTGTTGAGTAAAAGTTCAGCTTGCTCTGATTGAAAAACTTTATACGGAATACAAATGTATTTGATATTTTTTGAGAAAGAGAGAGAGCGACAAGAATAGTTCAATGATTTATACATTGTCGGTGGCTGCTGAAAAATGAACAGCAGATTTGGATAAATGAAATAAGCCAAATTTTGAATTCAATTATAGAAAAATAAGAGGAATCCCATAGTTTTTCATCTCATTTCATTTAACATGTTCTCAGTGTTATCCATTTTTTTATAGGGCATGTTAACCACTGGATAGTAAAATGATCTAGTAATTTCGAGAAGGATAATCTCATTAATGATTGAGTATAATTCAACGTCGTTTTACCAGCCTTGTTTCACAAATATCAACAAGCAGTGGCATTGTAACCGAAAGCGAAGAAATTAAATCACAACAGAATAATTTAGTTCCCACAAATGATAATGATGAGAAAGAGGAAAGAAAACTTTTTAATGCAACTGAAATAGCGACAAGTTCTGCGTATCTCACTAATTTTCAGAATGTCAACAACCGTCAAAACGCTTTACCAACGATTGAAGCAAGTGAGGACAAGTACAGGTTGGGAAATTTTCTTATGCATCGCTGAAAGCTCAAGTGCTTACCGCTATAGGCGAAAATCTAGTACCTAAGTGTAGCCTACAGCATTAAGTTTACCCCCCCCCCAAAACTAGAGAGGGGTAAGGGTCGGTTCTGTCAGCTACGTGCGTGGAATATCAACAGACACCTATGGGAATGAGTCTGGGTGCGGGAGCGAATCAAACTGATTCAACTTAACAAAATGTATGCCTCTATATTACCAACAATAACATAGAAAATGACCCTTAAATAAAGGCTAAAAAATCTTATCCTCTTACGTTTACCTAATGAACAAATGTATCCCTATTAAAAAAATTTGGATGAACCAAGTATTCCTATTGAACAATAATTAAATGAATAATGTATTCCTATTGAACAATATTTAAGTGAACCTGTAATCCTATTGGGAAATATTTAAATGACATTTCCTATTGGAGGCAGTCCGTACTGCCGATGATATCTAAATATCACCTTGACCAGTCAGATCATGACGCAAGGAAAAATATTCCAGAACAATACACCAAAAAAAGCCCGACACCTTTTGCGAACGAATCACGTCTGTCTCTTGAACGAACACGTCTTCCCTTTTATACTGTAAAGTTTCCTCTTATACTTTTTTGGGTTACTTTTGCTGTGTAAGCAACTACGTATGTGTTAACGTTTTTTATTGATTTGTACTTTGGAAGTATTTTTTCAACAAGGTGTTTAATATTTTTACTATTAATTTAGACATTTTGTTTAAAATAGCTGTGTTTTCTTTCAAATTATTTTACTGACATTGTTTTGAGTAGTACGAGATCTTGAAAAAATATGTAGGTCAAGCTATCGCATAATTTTGTTTGGACTTCGAAATATATATTCTCAGGGTGTTCCTGAATTTATTAATACAGAAAAATATTTTCTTTTCTCGATAATCGTACTTATTACAGTATTATTCACTCGACTAAGATTTCTCCTGTTTGTCCGTATCTTACTCTGAAATCGGGCGGTATGATTCAGGCTTTGTCAGGTATTTTCCGGGTTTGTTGATGAGAACGGCGTTCGCTGATTTCCAACATCGAGGGAAGTATGAAAATGCTAGACAGGTGTTCAGCAGGACGCAGGACAGGGGAAAGATCTCTTCTGGAAGTGCCTATGTAGAGATTCCCCTGGGGCACTGTTTCTCCCCGAACGACATACCTGCTGAACTCCTTCGATAGTGAATGGTGAAAGAACTGGAGAATTCTCATTTACTGGGATGCGGATGTTTGGGCTCTGAGTGATATTTCGGGTCAGGAGGTCTGTTTCAATGGCAAAGTCCCTGAAAAATCTAGGATTGTCAGATGGTGTAAAGATAGTTTATAGGTTATTTTTGAAGTCAGAGGCTTTGTCTTCGGGGGTGTATATGTTCTGTCCTTGCTCTTTCAGATGCTATTCAAATTTTCCTTCCAAGCCAGTAAGGCGGATGAAATTTTGCCAGAACACGCGACCTTGTCTGTAGTCCAGATCGGCAGTATCGGCCTTCCATTTTCTATGGTTTTCACCATTGTTTCCTTGCTGTTCTTTCGCTATTTATATTTGTTCGTCTAATCTGTCTTCTTTATTGCCGTTAGTAGTTTCATTAAACGGATATCTGTATCATTTTCTGGGTTCGCGATTTCTTCTATTTTTTTTTAGAATGGGTAGTAGTAAACTATATTTCTTTTCTATTCGGAAATTTTCCCTGTGACTAGTATATTGTCAAACAGCTTAAGGAGATATCTGTGTAGTGTTCTACCTCCGTAGTTTATAAGATCATTGTGTATTCCGTCTGGACCTAGCGCTTTTCAGATTTAAAACTTTTTATTCGTATTTGTGTTTCCTCTTCTGTTATTTTCACTCTGTCACTAACGTCTTCATCCGCCCATTCTCTGTTAGTTTCTTCTCCTACCTCCCCATATGCTTTTGTAAAATGTTCAATCCACTGTTTCTCAATACGTATATATTTATTAATGTCATTCATTGTTTGTCTGATTATCATTTTCCACACTTTTCTTTGAGATCCATATAGGTCGTATTCCATATCTTTTGTGAATTTTTCCCAAAAAGTATTCAACCAAGTGAAATTAAATATGGATCATCGCACTAAATTGATATTATCTGTCATCTATTGCCTTTGTTTTTTTTTCAACAAAAATATTTGCACTTTCGTCTACTTGTATAGTTTTCTTAACCAGGAGAGCATAATGTAACTAATCTCGGTAAAACATACTACCAATTTTCTGACAAATTCGTGGGATTTTGCTGCAATTCCAGGTCGCATAACGCACATCTGCATGCAAGAAACTGTTACGATATTCCATACGCGAGTTTGACACCGATTGATATTATGTATACTCATTTCGTACTCGAGCTATGATTGTTTGATGGTCCTGATTCAGATTCTAAAAATGTAATGATCAATTTGTCGTTTTTTTGAATATGAATAATTTACAAATACTGGGGGTCCCAGGAGATTCCGGCCCATTTTAACTGCAAAAATCTCGGAAACGATAGGGAGGTGCGGTTTTCGATGAAGAATTTCTTTTTGTATAAAGTTTCTTCAGTATAACTGTTTTATTAGTGAAATCTTATGTAGGGTGTTAAAATAAAATGGTATTTATCAAATGCAAATATAGTCTATTTTTTAATGAAACACTGTATATTTTTATTCTGAACTCTTCCCATTTCCACTTTTTCACTATCGGAGAGTTTTTCCAAGGTTTACTGTATACACTTTTTGTTGCAGTTCGAATCGCGAACAAACGTTTAAAACCGACGAGTTTCCGCCAAAAGGACTCTTTCGCGATCCTACTGACTGCGCCAATTAGATTTTCGTTTTCGAAATGTGGATTTTTAAAAACAAAAATTATAAACATATTTCGTGAATTGAAAATAACAAAAGTGAAATTAAGGAGTATAAAATGTTTATATTATTAAGTCAGATTCGAGAATTTATAACATTAAACTGCGAAGTCCGCACTATCAGCTGCTTTTCTGAAATAATACACAACGCAACAATGTATCATTTCTATACAATACACCCATTTATTGTTACAATGTTACTAGTATTTGTAGTTTCTTAAAAAATAACGGTCAGTATATTCTTTCTTTAGAAATGCCACACCAAACTCTCAACCTCAGAGAATATCTTTCATATTCTTCCATTACCCTTGAATTCTCAGACCTTCATATGCGACAATTATGTTTATTATATTGCCCGTTTGAATGAAAACCAGCCTCATCTGACGTTATAAGTAGAACATTGGGAACTTCTCTAAATAAATCTAGTAATGTCTCCGAAAAAAGAATTCTGGTTTGAAAATCTCTTGCATACATTTTTTGATGCATCTGAATTTTATAAGAAGTTAACTGTAATATCTTCATACATCTCTGAATTTCGGATTTTGAAATTTCTGTTGTGCATGATATTTTGCGGAGCGATATTCGATTCTTCTAATGTTTCCTGAATAAATAGGAGTCTATTTAAAACAATATAAGCATCACGTGTTTGATACTTCTTCCTACCCAATATTCCTCACGAATCTTCTTTAGGTATTAACAATCGATTCATACTTAGCATACAATAACACAGTTTAGATTTTTCAGGTAAACTAAATTGGACCATTATTGAAAATAAATTATTGTAATGTTTTTCTTATTTATATAAGCTACTTTGACCTAATAGATAGAATAAATTTATACACACGATCTTCCCTGATCCTGATGGGCGACCATCCTTCGTCGACTACTGTAATTCTTGAAACTGCAACTTCCTTTGATTTCGACTTATTGCAGTGAGAATAGTCTACAGGGCATGATCGTCTAGGCAGAGAGTCGGCGTTTCGGTAATTTACATCAGCTCGGTATTCGCCACTGTCTAGTTTCCCCTGTGACTGGAGTTCTTGGGTTGCAGGAGTCCTGTGGTGCTTAGACGTTCTCTAGCTTTCCGGCATTTGATCTCCTTCGGCTTATTGTCTATCCCACTCTTTATCAAATTAACGATATGGTCCAGTCTGTCTTCGGTACCTTCTTATTGCAAGGTCCTAATTTTATTGTTCCGCGAATCCTTCGTGACTGCTTTATATTTAAGAGGTTCTTGGTTTGCAGGAGTCGTAAGACGCTTACACGAACTGCGTACATGCTCTTGCTCGCCACAATTATAGCAACTGATTTTCTTCGGCTTCCTGTCTAAGCATATCTTTCAACAATTTGACGATCTGGCCATGTCTGTCATCGTCACCTTCTTCCTGCATGGTCCTACCTTTGTTATATCACGAAGCCATCATGGCTGCATCATATTCAATAGCTGCAGTCAAAACATCGACTAATGTGTTGGGATGGGCGAATCGAAGTGTCCTCTCCATATTGTTGTCACATAAGCAGTCAATAAAGGCCTGAATGCCCAAATATTCCATCATGTTCTCTGGTACTGACGGATAAGCAAATCGAACTAGTCGGGGAATATCCAGTTCATATTTTGGAAGGGTATCGTCACGTTTCCGCCTTCGGTTCTTTAGCTGGAATCGGTACGAATGTTCTAGATGTTCGTATCTTTCGTTGCTTGGCTTAATCTCCTTCCGATTTCATGAACAAATAACAGAGATTCCGGGACATAAACACCAAAAGTTTCAACTGCTACTGGATGGAACAAATAGTTGTTACCAAGATTTTGGTATTTTTTTTGTCTCAATTTTTCGCCAGACACAGCTGCGCTTCCAGCTGACTTAGAACTTTCGGCTAGATGGGAAGCCGCTACAGTGTCAACGCAAGTGAAGTCCCATACTACAGGTTTACCGTATTTCCAGGGTATGAGAGACATACCATCGGGTCGTTTACCATCATCTCGACTGGTACCTAAGGGTTCCAAAATTGCAGGAACATCCGCTGACACCAAAGCCCGTTTCAATATGTCGTTCACCTGGTAATGTCGAGATGTACGCCCTGCATTCCTCCTGCAACTCAAACCATGCACACCTTTCTCATCAACTACACCACCACAAACACAAGTATGAGGCACACATATTGATGAACTCACCCTAAGCCCTACTGCTATTCTGAAAGATTCATTGTCTAATAGCGTTCCAAGAGATGCAACAGGTAAAGCATTTAGCCAAGCACTTGCCTCTTTGATCATTACTGCTTTCAGACGAGCCTTATCGTATACGTAGATTTCAGAAGTTTATCAGTTATAATATTCAAAAGAGGTCGGTCCCATGTTTTCTGTATATTCTTTTCATCTGTGGGAGGATCGATATTAGTTGCGGCATGCCAAAGTAATTCACCTTCAGCATAAAAATCATCTTTGATATTGATGAATATAGGAGGAAAAAAGCTGGTAAAGCTGAGGAAGAAGCTGAACGTAGCCCTAGTCCGCCAAGGTTAACAGGAAGCGTTACTTGGAGCCATGAATCATTATTGAAATAATTGTTTGTAACATATTCTGTCGTGTTACGGAGTAAATTATCAAGTTCGTCGAGCTCTAATTGACTTAACCAAGTGGGGGAACATCTGAGGACGTACATGAGTTTTGGAATGGCCAAACAATTTTTCAAAAGGAAAAATGCGACGTGTTTTGAAAGTTCTTTTAATCTAGTGGTCAACAATTGGAGTGATTCACGTTTTTCTCTAAGATAAACTGGAAGTAAATATTTAGAAAGAGGCGTGCCTAGGAGACTCCATTTAGACTTATCCAAAATTCTTATATCAGGAGCCAGTTTAAAAATAAAGGATTCGGAAATATTATTCGAAGTTGAAAGAGAAATCAACTCGCATTTATCAAAATTTAGCTCAAGTACAAGATTTTTTGAATAATTAATTATTTTTTCCAAATCCTTTGAAACAATGTTTTCATCACCAGCGATTGAGCCATCATCCAAATACCAACAATTAAATTCAGAAGATAACTTTCTAGTGAGTTCGTCGATGGTCAGACAAAAAAGTGCAGGACCCAAGGGATCGCCTTGTTGAACACCTCTTTCTGACAGAATCAGATGTTCTCCAAAACTCAAATAAGAAGCTGATTTATAACACTGACAAAGTAATAACAGAACCAAACACTTTTATACTGGAGGGTTTGTTCTAATAAATTATTCAAGCAAAGTCATATTATTATGACATATCCAATATTTATAATAAAAAATCTCCCTTTATGACTTTCTTAAAAAATTCTCATGATTTGTTCTAAAGGATATTCAATCTTCAAACTCTCTTTATGCAGTCTAGAAAATACCCGGTCCTTTGAAAATTAGACCCAGATATTTCTCAGCAAATGTAGTCAATATATTTCCAACCCAAATGTACCCAAATTAATACGAATCCGGAAATTACATCCTAAATTTCTGGAGAATTTGCATTGTATGCGGTTGAAACCTATTTTAATTTCAAAATCATCATTATGGACAATGAGCAAGATAATTTGAAAAGGGTAACGTGAAGATTTCACAAATTATCAACCGAATCATATGAAAAGATATGATATCACAAATAGTTCACACAATTTTGAGTTTTTGTCAAAGTTCATTTCAATTTATTCATCAATCATAGTGAAATTCAACTGGTGTTTGTAAGAAGAATATCCAGAAAGGCCTCCACGTTGTCTGCTCTTAACCGCTATTTGGAATATAAGATTGAATAAAAAATATACTGAGGACTAGGTTTTCTTACTGCACATTCCGCTGGTTCTCACTTTTGGGGAGAAAATGAATTCTAGAGGATTAAGTTGGAATTTCCGGAACTCTTGGTGAAATTCATAATGAACACACTATTTACCACAACAACACTCCCAATTAGAATGTCTGTCGGCCGTTTCGATAAGAAAGTTATCGTTTTCAGACACCGAAGGTAAACTAAAATTCATCTAGTTTTCCTCTACATATACAGGATGAATCATTGCTTACGGGATGGAGGTTTATAGCGAAACTATACAAGTTTTGAAATGTTTGTCACCTTAGTAGTGAACGTTGATAATAATGTAATATTATTCTAATTTATTTAAACTGTAAACGGGTGGGATACAATTTAAACACACGGTATGGCTACTTACTAATCTATTTAAACACTAAACTACTTACTAACACTTAATTTATATATACTTAACTAATCACTTAATTATTAATTTATATCAACAGTTCACTAATTTATATTCACTTATTTACTTGTATATCTCACGATGTCAAATTATCACTTAACTAAACTCTCTCGGGTCGTTTCCTTATTTATACTAGTCCCTTTTTTTCTAGAAAATTCCGGACTGCGGCTAACACAAAAATAAATTGGCTCTGGCATTTTCTAGATAAGTCTGGTCACAAAAACAATGTAGATAAGATAGTCACTATTCGTAAACAATTCTAGGAAAGCCTGCGCGTCCGCCATAATTTCAACTTTCATACCTGGCTTAGACAGAATCGGATTTAGGGACTATACCAGTGTGCTGTTTCGTAACAATAATAATAATATAAGCTGTATTTACAGCTAAATAAAGATACATATTTCATTTTTTAATTTATTGAATACAGCCGAAAACCGAAAATTGTACACTTGTTATGGTATACTAAACAGATTAAGATAATATATTAATACAATTAATGAAATACCTATACACTAATATAGTGCCAATACTAATAGAGCTAAACGCATAAACTTTTCAATATACCTACTAGTCCAGTAATTTAAGGCCGAAAAAGACCCAAACATGGGCATCAGGTTGCCCGGTCAATTTTTTTTATTCTACAGGTAGTCATCGCTACAATCACCTCTAGAAATCTCAAATATTCCTCATGCCCTACAAACAAATCCATAAAAAAAAGAAAAAGTAATATTTGCATTTACTGAAAAAGTACCTACGTTCCCAAAAAAAATGCAGTTATTCTCCTAAGTACCGAACACCATGACGAACGTATTGATGGAGACGAATGCGATTACAAACCTGAGATGATCATTAGAGAGAGAAAGAGAGAGAGAGACATAAGCATTATTGTCATGAAAAATTTTACAATTTTATGGACAAAGCGACATAATTTAAAAATAGATAGAAACATAAAAAATACTGACTATACTAACAATACAAAACATAATAAACAAAATACAAATTTAAATTATTAGTTATTATAATACAATGTTAGCATCGTTCATTATAATACAATGTTAGTATCGTACATAATACCAAATATTGAACTACGCCAATGTAACTGAAAAATCTAGGGTAGGTTACAA
The DNA here is from genome assembly GCA_963921935.1 of Galeruca laticollis. Lineage (NCBI taxonomy): Eukaryota > Metazoa > Arthropoda > Insecta > Coleoptera > Chrysomelidae > Galeruca > Galeruca laticollis. The sequence continues at coordinate 215,826,333 of OY998180.1, read as the reverse complement.
TATTCTGCCACTGAATAATGTCTCTCGAGCAGAAACGCCATTCTCAATCTCCGAAACCTATTAAATGTATTTGCCACTATTAATTCTAAAGGAAGCTGATTGAATAGTTTTTTGGCATTGAAGGTGATTGAATTTTTTACCAGATTAGAGGTGGGTATTTTTAAGTAAATATCGAAAATTTTTCTTCTAGTAGGTTAACTATGAATTGGTCTCTCAATCAAATTGTGAAAGTGTTTGCGAACCAAACACACGGATTCCAAAATAAATAGAGCGAGAAGTGTTAAAATTTTGTATTTTTTAAAATAGAATTTGATATGCGCCCTACTACTCAAACCATAAATGTAAACGAATAGCTCTTTTTTGTAGTTTGAAGTTGGATCCGACGATGTGCAAACAACAAAAAGGCAAACTATAGCGAAGGTGCGATTGGAACAAAGAGAAGTAAGTTGTTAAAGCAGTACAAAATCAAGCTGTTTAGACACACATTTAATGGATAATTTTTTCGCTAAAGTGTTTACATGTACAGATCATTTAAGGACACCGTCAATATGGATACCAAGACACTTAATCGAATTTGAAGATCTTATTAAAGCATTGTTAAGTTTGAGGGGTTGCAAAACTTCTTTGCAAGATAAAACTAAAGTTTTCTCAGTGCTTAAACAAAACCCGTTCGAGTCAGATCAGGACTTAACAGTTAGTAATGCGATCATTGCCTGTAGTAGAATGCAAAGTTCGTATATCTAAACAAATCCAGGTTACACTAGTGTCATCAGCAAATAAAATGAATACCAAATAAAGATTTGGACCTAAAACTGAACCCTGGGGTACACCACTGCTAACAGGTAACTCGTACCAGTTGTTTTCTACATTCCAGGTAAGATTCAAACTATTTTAATGGAATACGATGGATGTCATAATATTCTAGTATATATATATATATATATATATATATATATATATATACATATATCTAAAGTTTTTCTGGGTTTTAGGTCGTTTTTATAGAATATAAATACAATAAGACGGTTTAAGTTGGGATTACCATCACATATTAACGTTTCGGCTTACTCAAGCCTTTTTCAAAATATATTTACATCTAAAATAAAGTGATTTCTTCACTAAGAGATACAATACAACAAAAATATTTTTTACTTACTCCAAACGTAGAATTGATGTAATGTACATTAAAATATCCATTCACGAACTTCGTTAAAACATAAAACATTCTTATCAGTCTACGAAAACTAATATTTACAACAAATAATCGATAACGTACATACACATTAAAACTATTTACAGTACTGATAGATATATCTTACTGAGGTTGTTTAAATCTTCTTTATTGTTAATGGCATGCTGGTTTTTTTGGATAGCTATTGATTCTAAAATTTCCCTCTTTTTTGTATTGTGTTCCGACCCTATAATTTTTGTGTCTTCAAAATTGAATGTATGTCTTTTTGAGTTTTCGTGGCCAGTTAGAGCTGTTGTATTTTTTTGTCGTATTTATGTCCTTTTATGCGATTTTACAAATACTGTCTGGTTTGCCCAATGTAAACACGATTGCAATCGTTACACGGAATTTGATAAATTATGTTACTTTTTTATTTTTCGGTGTTTTTGATTTTAATTTTGAAAAATTGTTGGAGAGCGATTTATTCGCTTTATGGCATATTGTAATATTGTGTTTACTAAAAAGCCCTTGAATTTGTTGCGATAATCCGTTTATGAATGGCATGGAAATATATTTTCTATTACTGTTATTATTTTGTTCTATATTTTTCGTTGAATTATAGAATTTATTTATACGTGTTTTAAATAATTTGTTAACAAATTCTGAAGGGTAGCTGTTAAGGTTTAAGGCTTCTTTGGCTTTGGTGATAGCAATACTTCTGTATTCCGGGTCTGATAGTTGAATTGCACGATCAACCAGTCCAATGACAACAAATTTTTTTTAATTGATTGGATAGTGTGAATTAAAATTAAGGTACCTAGATGACCAGGTTTCTTTGGTATACCATTCAGTTCTAATATTATTATTTATGTGATGTAAAGTGACATCAAGGAAATTCATTTTGCCATCTTGTTCATTTTCGATGGTAAATTGAAGTTTTTCATGATATGAATTGAATTTTTTTAAAATATTAACCTGTTGTGCTGGGACAGCAGTGATACAATCGTCCACATATCTAAAGAAAAAAGGGACTTCACCATCAATTTTTGAAAGGACAGTTGTTTCGAGGTCCTCCATTATACAAATATACATATATATATATATATATATATATATATATATATATATATATATATATATATATATGTATATATATATATATATATATATATATATATATAATAAAGAGATTCTTGGGTAATTCACGCAAAAAGAAAGAGGGCTACTGAAACAGAGTAGTAACCGCGGACATGCATGTTTCGAGCTCATTTGCCTTCTTCACCACACTATAACCAAATAAGGATGTGAAATTTGGGAGCAAAGATGTTAATCGAAACATGGGAAAACACAAAACAACGGATTTCAACAGGGAAACCAAACGTACAATTTTGCCCAAGTATCTCTTTATTGTTGTTGTTAACATATCACGCGATATTCCTACATCTTCTTTGTTATTTACTATGGGTCGGAAGTTTCAGGCGGGGGGGCTATATGCGCCTCCGTGTCGATCTTGGTTGTTGTCCTGAAAACTCGGGATCTTCAAATCGAAGGCACAAATGAGCGTTTGGTTTCCCTGCTGAAATCCGTTGTTTTGTGTTTTCCCATGTTTCGATTAACATCTTTGCTCCCAAATTTCACATCCTTATTTGGTTATACCGTGCTGAAGAAGGCAAATGAGCTAGAAACATGCATGTCCGCGGTTACCACTCTGTTTCAGTAGCCCTTTTTCTTTTTGCGTGAATTACCCAAGAATCTCTTTATAGTTGTTGTTAACATATCACGCGATATTCCTACACCTTCTTTATATATATATATATATATATATATATATATATAAACGCTGACGTTGCATTCTTCTGTTGTAGTTGTGCTCGAATTTTCTAGGCATGTATCTCCCGATAATTTTTTATTCAGCAAATTTATTTGCTAATATACCGTTGTAGCAAAAAAATGTTTACCTTATTCTTCAAGTTTTATCAACAGTAAAAACACAAGAGCTTTTTTTTTATCGGATAAATTTCTCTTTGCAACGAAACAGTTTTGCCAATCACTAATTTTACGAGAAAAACTGACATGATAAAATCGCGACACCGAAGGTGGAGCGATTTTATCTAATGTCAGTTTTTCGAGCAAATTTAGTGATTGGCAAAACTTTGAGTCAAAGAGGAATTTATCTAATAAAAGAAAAGCTCGAGTGTTTTTTGGCAAGATAAATTAACGACAGAATATATGGATGAACAACAACAATAATTATCTTTATTAATATAATAAACTACAGAATATATGGATGAACAACAACAATAGTTATCTTTATTAATAGAACAAAGTTAAATAATTACCACACCGATTCAAAATAAAAGCACTATATGTTTAAAATTCAAAAATCTGACAGACTAATTGACAGTTTTTGCAGTTTTGCCAACACTTAATTGCTGTGAAATTATAAGTAACCAAACTTGCGACTCATTGTCATTGTGTAAAAGTGACGTCCACTTACTAGATATTGAGGAAGAGAAGTTTTTATCCGATAAAAAAGGATGCACCTTTTTTATCGATGTCAAAGTGACAATAACATTTCCAGGTATATGACATTTTAACATTGGAGTTAATTTATCAGTTGAAAAGAATATTGAAGTGTTTTATTTTACATCTGGGAAAAATGAATCTAATTTCAATAATACCGCAAGGTTTCAAGTCAAAATTGATCGCTTCTTTAATTTCTCTTCACACATTATTGTTGGAGATTCAAGCTCCATATTTTCTAAAAGAGTTGCTTCATTTTTAAAAACTAAACAGCGTTGTATTATAAGGGATGACAAGACCCTTTTAATGAGTTATTCCTTGGCCCCCTTTTGATTTGAAAACATTTGGGAGATGACTCCCCTATTGAGGAGGTTAAAAGTTCTACTATGCTTTTTGCGTCAAAAGGTGTCCCCTTGAGTAACAAACTTGACGTCTTTGTGGATTTTGCCGAAAAGTTATTTCCCACCCTGTTATGCCTTGCGTTACATTTTCGATGGGCCACCCCGTATAATGACAAGCAAACCAACATAAATGATTGAAAGAATGAGATACCATTTTGGCGATAATGAAGAGCTCAACCAAAACAGTCCTAGAGAAACGGAATAAATACATATATACAAGTACTGGGTATACAGGACTGGAAAGCAAGATGCCGGTGCCAAAATAAACGGAAAAAGCAGCCGAGATCAACGATAAATTATGAAGAAAACAACATGTAATCCACCTCAAAAAACAGGATATTAAAAGGCTAAAAGGGGTAGCCATAATTAAACGGATTGTAAGGCATGAGGATGATAATGATGGTGGATGTTTGATGCATAACTGTTTTAATGATGTAACTTGTTATATAATATAGTTTAAAGAAATTAAAACATACGTTTCTATGATACTAAATACTACAGAATAAAAAAATATGGCGGTATCGTTTAAGAACGGATGAAAACTCTTCAATTCCGTGCAATTATTTCTTTCACAAGCCGGAAGTTGATAATAAAAACAGTAGTAACAATGCAAAAAGCGTGGGATACTCTCGGTATTTTTATATTGATTAGACGACAAATTCAGAACATTCCATGCTTTTCTACATTGAAGTATTTTTTTTGTTAATATTTTTAAGGTCTTTAGAGATCTGTTTGACGATTTATGCTTTCCAGTTCTTCTGTTTCTTTAGAACGTATATCAAACAATATGATTAATTAAAAATTCTGAATTCAGTTATATTCCTAAACTACTGGATTATGTATTCGAATGTGTTTCAAATCGATGCACTGGGATATGAAAATTAAATTACTTGGACACTGCTGAGCTTGAAGTGTATTTCATTGTTACGTTTGAGAATATGACTTAGAGTATTAAAAAGGAGCACGTTCCAATAATGAAAATGAATGAGAGGAGTTTCAACACTTCGTAGATTAAATTCGAGACGAGACGAAGTACCTTGGGTGTCGTTTTAGCCTTAAATCTAACTCCACTACATTGCCCCAATTAATTATACTTGTGAACAAAGATAAAGTAACTAAAATAAACGAAGGAAGAGACCGAATGGTAATAAAGATCGAATGTGCCGTTAGGCTAGACAGGACGAAGAGAAAGTATATGCAAAACACGATAAGTCTCTTGAAATTGATTCTGGTGAAACACATTAATGTTATATAATTATCCAACTCAATAACAAACTGATTATATGAAAGACCAATTTTAATTTTTTTATTCGGGGCCCATAATCACTTATTTTTCTTTAATTTAATGTAATATAATGACGTCAATCAAATATCTTAGTGATGTAAAAATAAATAATTTCCAATTTTTTCTAATCTAGTGATATACAATATTTGAATTCGATTAACATAACTAACAGTGTAGTAAATGAAGGAATTCTCCAAATATCATGAGCACACTCGTCGAAGAACATTAGGGGATGTAAAACGTTTCAAATAAACTCCTATTATGATGTGAATTTTTTCATCTATATTCAAATCACTATTTCGACTATTTCGCCACCCCAAATCTTTTAACGGAAACAATTTCAACTGTCAAAGAAAATTATATGTTAATTGATTTCACTCTGTTATAAGTACACATTTACTTCACCGACCTACCCCTGCCACGGCCAATGCTAGGGAAGAAAATTTGTCCAAAGGGAAGCGAGAATAGTGGTGATATGGCGTGTATCAGTTTTTGAGTAATCTCCTTTGTAAATTGAGTCGAGTATAGACTTAGGAATTAACTCAAAGCAGAATTTTGACAAAGCAATGAAAAAACCTTTGTAATTTTAACGATAATTGAGGCTCGAACCACTTTTGTCGCAGACATCGATATCCTGTTCAAAAGTCGTTCAAGTGTTGGATATGACCTTTTTGGAACTGATTGAAATACACTTTAACATTCTTTAACGTGAAATTGACAAAAACCAAGGACTTTTGCAGCTATCTAAATCATCCTAAATACTTATTATTATTGTCTCAAAATTTTGGATGAGTGGCAAATAAAAAGTGATTAAAGTAAACCGTTTATATAGTTTCTATAAACAATATGTCTCAGTAAGTTGGATCCATATGGAAAACTATTCTATTATTAATTTTAGGAAAAAAAGTATTCTTCATAAAAATTTCTGCATTGTCTAAAACTCGGAATACCAACATCAGATATCAAATTTTTTATGCCGTATAAAAGGTTTGTCAAAAAATATTAATTTTACTCATGAGAAAAGTATACCTTTATTTTTGAGAATATTGACAATTGTTATTGAAAATAGTTCATAATTAAAAAGTATTGTCAGGTATCCAATTTAATTAACAATTGATAGTCCTAAATAAAAATAGAGATGCTAAAGGGTATACTAAAGTCTTATGCGCTATCCGCCTATTTTTTACTTTCGACCAAGAAGTAGAAATTGTCCAACATATCCAGGAACTGGAAACTCGTTTTTATAGTCTCACTAAAAAAGACGTAAGATCCCTTGCATATCAATTAGCTTAAAAACAGCTTGAAGCATACTTTCAACAGACAAATCGAGCTTGCTAGGGAAGACTGGTTAAAGGGGTTTCGTGACAGACTTCCGGAAATTAGCCTTCGCACACCTGAAGCGGCCTGAACTAGAGCCTTCAATAAGCCCAGCGTTGACAGATTTCTTGTTCTCTTAGAAAATTGCCTTAATCGGTTCTCATACAATGCCATGAGAATTGTCAATGTAGATGAGACGGGGCTTACAACTGTGCACTCTAAATAAAGTAAAATTTTAGCATGAAAAGGTCGGAAACAAGTAGGTAGCCTCACATCTGCTAAAAGAGGAGTTTTATCAACAATTGTCTTTTGCATGTGTGCTGGTGGTTCATTAATTCCCCCACTAATAATTTTTCCTAGATAGAGAATGAAGGAAGAGTTAATGGACGGGGTTCCACCTGGGACCGGATTTGCCTGTCACAAATCAGGATGGATGCAGCTCGAAATTTTCACTAAATGGTTAGAACATTTTCTGAAGCATCCTAAGCCTACATCCAAAGACCCTTGCTTGTTAATACTAGATGGGCATGTTACGCATACAAAAAACCTAGATTTCATCAATATGGCAAGTGATAATTTCGTGACTGTCTTGTGTCTACCGCCCCATTGCAGTCACAAATTACAGCTGCTTGATGTGGCACTTATGGGGCCCTTGAGTACGTTTTATGTTCAAGATATTGAAAAATATCTCAAGAATAAGCCAAGAAGAACCGTATCACAATTTCAAGTTTGCAAATTGTTTTATGCTGAATATCTTCGAGCAGCAGTGCCTACAACAGCTATTAATGGGTTCAGACATTGTGGAATTGTTCCGTATAATCCACATGTATTCAGTGATGCAGATTTTCCTGCGGCTGATGTTACTGATAGATATGCTGCAGTTGGGGCAGATCGTGCGGAAAACGAAAATTTGAATGATGTAGGCAACAAAGCGAATGATGTAGCAGATCCAGTTCCTTCAACTTCTCAAACTAACAAACAACCTGTTCATAAAAGCATAATTAATATCCAAAATAGTGGAGCAAGCTGCTTAAGTTTACTAGTCAGTCCAAAAGAGATCGTTCCGATTCCAAAATGTGAAACGGAAACTCAGAGAAATGGTAGAAAAAGAGGTGCAAGCGCAATAATCACAGACATTCCTTATAAAAATGAGCTAGAAATAGCAAAGGAATCTCAAAAATCAGCAGCAGTTAAGAAACAAGTTTTTGGTAGTAAGAAGGCTAAAAGCAAGGTTGCGACAAAGAGATCAAGAATTCCTGTTGAAGATGACACAAGTAGCAGCGACGATGATGCGCAAGAAGATGTAGAGTGTCTCTACGGCTCAAGCCTCTTCTCAAAATCTAAAAAAGGGGAGGGTAGGGTATGCTGCTGAAGATGCAAAAGATAGGCTTATGGAGAATGTGATAGCTGCGATGATGACGACGATGTGTTTGCATGTAAACTATGTTCTTAAGCTGTAAATTTATGTGCAATAAACGAATAAAGGTTAAAGTACTGTTGAACCACATGTGATGTTGCTTTACAATACATTTTATCGTGGTCATTATGCCCCAAAATATGGGTGGCCACTTTGACCCGCTGTGTGGGGTGAAGTTGCCATTTGGACATATTTTTCAAAATAATTTGTAAATGAAAATTTTTTTTAATTTAAGCTGTAACTTTTTTAATATGACTATAATAATAGAGCTGTATTGGGTACTTGATTTCATCATCATATTGCTCTTTATTTCAAATCAGAAGATTTTTGAACATTAGGGTGGCCACTATACCCACACCTCCCCTATAACTGGATTCATAGGACCCATTGTACTGGCTCTGGTGAGCTGAAAATTAATAGGGTCCATCTGTGAGACGCTCCAAACAATAATCAATATTGGTAATTGTTTACAATCCGGATGATCTATCGTGCTAACAAAACGAAATTTCTCCAAAAATGACCTAAAATGTAATATATCAGGATTTATAGGACACGTTCTACTGGCTCTCGTAACCTGAAAATTATTAGGGTCCATCAGTGAGACGCACTGAACAATAACCAATGATAAAAGCTGTACTTTAAATATAGGTTTAAAGTACAGAATACCACCAAAATTTACAAATAATAAGAAAAAAATATTAGCCACAGAATCAAAAATAGTTTTAAAACCTAATTCAAATAATTTTCTTTATGAGAAATTAAAAATTTCCAATGTAATCAAAATTATTAAACCGTCAAAGGTAAAACGCCAAACAGAAAATGATATTACAGTTTTAAATTCAATCAAAAAGAAAGCAGAAAATAGTAACCTAACAATTACAAAATCTGACAAGGCGATGCCAATGTTATATTAAAAACTGATGATTATAATCGAAAAATATATAATTTTATAGAATCTAGCGATGTACAAATTATTAGAGTAGACCCAACAAAAAAGTTGTCTAATAATGTAAGAGAAATTGTTAATGAATCAAATTATCTATTGAGCGATTATGAAAAGAGATACATCGTAAGTAAAAACCCTAAATTACCACAATTATATGGAACAGTTAAATTACATAAAATATCGAAACCCATTAGACCTGTATTTTCTTATGTTAATAGGTACTCCTAATAATATATTAGCAAAAATACTTAACAATATACCTAATAACTACGGATATATCTAAATACTCAATTAAAAATGCAGGAGAACTAATTAAAAACCTTCAACTTACAAGAGTAAAGTACTAAAGTAATTTCATTAGATGTTACCAATATGTTCACTAAAATTTCTCCTAAACCATGTCTAACACGTGGAAGAAAATTACTAGGAGACAAACATATTAATCCAGGAATAATATCAGATATAGTTAATTCATTTGATGTATGTATTAATCAGAATTTGATACTTTTGACAATAAAACATATATTAAAAATGAAGGTTTCCCAATGGGAAGCCTTATATCACCAACTTTGGCAAACATTTTTATGGACAGTTTAGAAAGAAAAATCTTTGAAAGTAATATTTCAAAAAATATATTATTTTGGTATAGCTTTGTAGACGACACATTAGCTTGTTTTATAGGTAGTGAACGACAATTAGATAAATTTTTCAACCGAATTAATAATTTACACACAAAAATTAAATTTATATTGATGAAAATAATTCAATTTCCTTGATTTAAAAATTTGAAGAGTTAATAATGTACTTGATTATTCAATTTACAGAAAACCAACATATACTTATGTGACTATTTCATATAGTTCCAATCATCCCATGCCACATAAATTAGAAGTATATAATTCAATGATACATAGAGCATTTTTAGTTCCTATGGACAAATATAATTTTGATAGAGAAATCAATACAATTAGACAAATAGCAACATCCATTACATATGATAAATAAATAAATTGATTGAAAAGAGAATATGACAACTAGCAGTGGTCGGATATCAACAAATTGTTTCACAAAAAAGGTGTGGTCTCAACGATATTTAAACTATAATTCATACGCTTCCATAAAATACAAGAAGTGTGGTGTTACTGGTCTTACCGATAGAGCTGTACAATTATCACATCCAAAACATAGGCCTAATAATATCAAAAAACTCAAAAGAACCTTGGATTTAAATTATTTTCCTAAACATTTCTCTGGACACAAACCAGATAATAAGAACACAATAAATGCAATGGTACTTACATTGGTCAATCCAGCCAATATTTACATAAGAGAACTCAATAAAACTAGCAATCAGTTCGAAAAACACAATGAATCTACTGCATTATCAAAACATTTACTTGATAAAATCACTCGTTTAATTTCAACAACGTAGAACTAATAACTACAGAAAAAATAATAGTTAAAGATTAATCAAAGAAATGATAAATATTAAGAAGAATCCTAACTAAATCAATTTCAGAACTGACATTGACATCTTAAGTTGTATATATATATATATATATATATATGTATATATATATATATATATATATATATAATAAGCCACGAATAGATAAGTGGGTATTGCACGCAAATAGAAGAAGGGGCTACTGAAAAGAGTGGTAACCGCAGACATGCATGTTTCTGGCTCATTAGCTGTCATCGGTACGGTACAACCAAGAAAAGATGTGTAACATGGGAGCAAAGGTGTTGAATGAAACATGAGAAAATATAACAGAATTCAGCAGGATAGTCAAACACAACATTTGTGTGAGTAATATTAGAAGATCTCGAATATTCGAGACAACAACCAACATAATAATATTATATATATATATATATATAAATATATATATATATATATATATATATATATATATATACATCAACTTATTATTATAAATGAGAGAGAGAGAGACATAAGCTTTATTGTCATGAAAAATTTTACCGTTTTATGGACAAAGCGAAATAATTTAACAATAGATAAATATAAAAAAAGTATATAAAAAACAATATAGAGATTTAAAAAACAAAAAATACTAACTATACTAACAATACAAAACATAATATATGAAAATATAAATTAAAATTAATAATTATAATACAATGTTACCATCGTACATCATACCAAATATTGAACTACGCCGATGTTACTCAAAAGTCTGGGGTAGATTGCAGAATTCTGCCACTGAATATTAAGGTCTCTCAAGCAGAAACGCCGTTGTCAATCTCAAGAACCTGTTAAATGTATTTGCCACTTTTAATTCTAAAGGTAGCTGATTGAATAGTTTTTTGGCATTGAAGGTGATGGTATTTTTTACCAGATCAGAGGTGGGTATTGTTAAGTAGATATCGAAATTTTTTCTTCTAGTAGGGTAACTATGAATATTTACACCTTACCTAATTAAAAGAGATCTGCAATTCTAATTTTAATTTAATTTGGACACTTTGTAAATACTTTTTAACCATCTTTATCGTAGTTTATTGTTTATATTATCTGTTTTTATGTTTTTACGTATATCAATTGTCTTTTTTTATCTAACAAATACTACTGTACAGTAATAGACGAGCCTCTACTGAGGCATAATCAGAAAGTAGGTTTTAAATTGTATGTGTTTACATAAATATTTTTGGTTTTCTGATTCTTAGAAAGGTTTGAAAATGGTTTAATTAAATGCTACCTCTATGAGCAAGTGATTTTATTTCTTATCTAAACCTATGAAGATATAAGAAATTAACGTTTATTTAATTGTTTGATAATGAATATTATATTACAAAATTATAGTTATTATCATAGAGATATAGGAAAATATGTTTGAATATTCCATATTTGCTTTTATAAACGTGTAACATAAATAAAGTACATACCTTATGTATACCACTCTTAAAAAAATGTCCACAAAGAATTAAATGACGCCTAATAATTCAGCGGAAGGATATATAGAAAACTCTACAAATAGACCGAACACAGCATATCAATTAGTTTCTTCAATTACTGGATCTAGTTCATCTGTAACCGAACCCTCAACCTCGGTTTCAATCAAAAAAATATACGCTTCTGATTGCACTCCGTATCGATTTTTTCAATTTTAAACTTGTTACAGAATATAGTATTACTAGGTACTGCTTTCCGTGTTAAATGACCAAGTAGTCTTTATTTTATAGTTCCCTAACAAATCCCTCTCCTTGTCATTCATGTACATTAAATTTGATGAATAAATTTTAACTATAAAGTATGTTACAATGATAAATTTTTTCACTGTATTTAAAAAAAAAATTACGGTAAAGTCGTTATGCTGGTAATTTTCCAAATTTGAATATCATGATTCGGTCTAGTGTGATTTAGTGTCACGAATTTCAACACAGAGTTCAATTTAACCCTGTAAACGTACCAGTGTATTTTCTCAAAGATTCATAAACTTTTCTTTAATAGAAAGGGTATATATGAAATAGGAATTTTCGGAAACTATTCCAAATCCAGAAACAACTAAGTTGAGATGAAAAACCAACAATACAATATTTCGACAATTTTTTTTAATGTTATATGATAGATTGTGATACATGACAATTTCTGTTCATGTTGAAAAATTTGTCAGCATGATGTAGACGAATGTTCATGCTACCCTCCTACCTATGTCCTCTTCATACAATTTTAGCAATAGGATTCCATTTCCAGCCTTTTCAAACGAAACTCTGAGATGATTCAATATTTACTCGGCGCTATAAAATGTGTATAGAGTGAAGGGGTAATAACCTTCCCGTCAGCGGAGTTTCTCAACAGATGTCAATATCGATAAAAGAATCAATTATAGTGTAAATTTCACCTCTGCCTCTCTTTGGGAAAATGAAAAAATTGCAGCAAATAAAAATACTATTTTTATAACACAGAGATGTTTAGTGCATTATGAGACTTTCATAGTTTGTCTTGCATTACTTTTTCAATCAATTATTCATCTTGATAACTAATCTTCTCATTATGGACGATATTCTCTAATTGTTCACTGTCGTCATAGATACACCTTTATTGATTAGCCATGACAGACAATTCCAAGAAGTCCACAATACTTTACGCACATTCCACTAACCAACAGCTTAGATTCAATATTATGTTTCCATAGAACATACTTTTCTTTTTTATTATCAGCTAAATAAACAGTAAGATAAAAAAATCCCAAAAAGGTCGATTGTTTATTCTAATTTACTATTTTTAAAAGAATTATCTATGATGTAGGGTGAATATTCTTTGAGTACTGACGTCAGCAAATTTTTTTTAATGAAATGATTCTTTTTTTTCAAATAGCGAATTTCCCTTGTTGAGCTGAGTCCAAAAATTTATTCAAATTGTTACATAATACAAAAACGCAAAAGTTGTTTACTCCCAATTAGGAGTTTATGTAGTAGCAGTAGCCATTTCGTTCATATTAACAGATGAAAGTAAATTCTCAAAATTATTATTAGATTTATTATTCTCTTTAATATTCAATTTATCAAATGTTTCCAATAAATTTTCCAATCCGTTCATAAAACAAATTGGCAGCAAGTATATTTAAATAAAAAAAATTATCTCTTCTACTTTTTTATAAGGTATGGAAAGGTAAAAAAGGAAACTTGTCACTTACAATTGATTTGAAGAACTCCGGTTTCTTCTTTCTTTGTTGATGGTAGATTTTGGAATCCGCGCTCAATGTTGGAACATCAAATCGTGAGTCCTTTATACGAACGATTCGACCAAGTTTTTCACGAACGCACGGATCCTACTGACTGCGCCAATCATAACTTTTTAACACCGAAAACTATTTTTACAATATAATCAAAATTAGAATACTTTTGAGATAAGTACTTAACAACGCTAATAATGAACCGACTACGTTTTTTAATTATATACCAACCACTAATAACCAACCAACTTGAATATTAATAAATATATATATATATATATATATATATATATATATATATACATATATATATTAATATGGAAAAATAATGCTACACATTGTATATATCTAACATGAGTCAATTACAACTTAAAATATTAATGACTATAAGATTATTGAAAGGAAAACTATTCGAGGATTAAAATTAAACTAAATTGGACTAAAGACATTCATTCAAACTTTATAATGTACCTTGTACATACATACATGACATAGATATAATATGAATTCAAACTATTTAAGAGAAAAAATTAAAAAAAACATCACCTGTTATAAAATGAAAGACTCCACTCTTCAAATGGAATAGTTAAATGTTTATGTATTATCTTAAATTCCTATTAGATACCATCAAAACTATTTAGAAGCCCTAGAAATGTTTCTTGTAATATATCCAAAGGAGAAATTCAAAATAAAAAATATTAAGATTATAAAATCTTGGACATCTGTAGAAGTATTTGTCATCTGGCATAGAGCAAGGATAAGAAAGGTCGATGACAGCTCAAAAATTTTAAGAATTAATAAAATGCAACAAAATATATATATATATATATTTATATATATTTATATATATATATATATATATATATATATATATATATATATATGAATTGTTTATTTAGAATTGTAAAAGATTATGTTTTATAATTGAAAAGTCAATATTTTGAAGAATATAATGAAATATATCAAATGAACAACTATAAGTTACTTTGATTGGTTACTAATATTGATATGATTTCAATAAACAGAGGGCTGATTCAAAAATAATAAAGAAAGGAGGTTCTTGTTTAGAAAAAATTTGTTGATTACAAAAAAAGGAACTGTGAACGTGAGTATTAAAAAATGAAAAAGAAGTACATTATTCTTTAGATAAAATTAATAAGAATTGTTTGAAATTGAGTAAAATAAGATGTGAGCAGTGAAACTAACCTCTAAAAAGCATTCCCGAAGAGAGAGAATATCCTGTATAGTGAAAATATCATTTTTCACAAGCCCAGAAGAGACTACAAATCCCGTATCGTGGGAATAATAATTTTCACGATCTTTGAAGAGAACATATCTAGCAAGCCATCGAAATTAAATTGATTCAAATGGATTCTTGAATCAACCTTCGTATTCCATAAAGCAGCCTACAAAAATGTTAATATAACAAGATCAGTGGATGATAAAAAAAGGTATTTGAAACGATTTCATTTCAAACAAAACCTACTTGTGTGTATTGAACATTAGATATTGAAACTGTGCTGACGACGTGTGTATTTGACAATCGTTCATTTTCTAACGATAACATTAGTGAATATCGAGTGATTTACATATTGTATATTGTCTCAAATGTATAATAAGTTGCTTACTTGTATGTATTTAATATAAGTTCATTTGTATGAATGTGTGTCGTATGAAAGGTCATTGTAGATAAGTTCATTTTTCCAATTTATGATAGGAAACAATGATGTATTTTCTTATATAAATTAACAAATTATTTCCTTCGGAAAGAATAAATTATACTGTCTGTAGACTGCATTTCAAAGTGGTTGATTTTTATCAGTTGTTATAGTGGTGTTTGAAGTCACGAGCCACGAGCTTTTTTCGAATAAGATACACAGGACCGTTTTGTTTACAGTTCACAATTTTTTTATCAAAATTCAATATCAAGATTTGGCGCTTATTAGAAATAATCATACGAATATTTAACCTTATGAACCCAAGATCCTGAAAAGCTGAGTGCTCATTAAAAAAATTAATAATAAAAAGAGATATAAAGGTAAGTGCACTGTGTGGCATTATTGACCTTGACAATTTCTTAAATATACCGGGCAAATTAAAAAAAAACATTTATTTAATCAAAGATATGATAAAATTAAATTAAAAGGTAGCATATAGATAAATTAATATAATTCAAATTATAATATATATATATATATATATATATATATATATATATATATATATATATATTAAAATATAAGCTAGCTCTACATATCTTATCCTATTTACAGTAACATAATATTCTTATTTATTTATAGAAATCTCTCGTTCTATCACTCGAACGTACTGTATATGATTCATTACAGATTGCACCCCTGTGGAAATAGAATAAAATTGTGTAAAACGTAGAGAGTTTCATTTGAACTTTACAGTGTTGATAAATCCGGAGTCCGAAATTAATTTCGATGTCCCGGAGGTGCATTCAAATAAAGTTAATCTTCTAACCTCTTTCTAGGAAGTATTAGAGCTGGGGGCTCGTAAACTCCGGAAGCACTTACACAACAAACATCGGTTATAAGCTAGCCACGCTGCCCGCTGGTTACTTTACTCAAAAATTATTTACCCTTACTTGTCAAAACCTTCGGTAATGTGTTTGGAACCGTAGAAAGGGCCGTCTCGTCCATGTTAAATATACGCTGTGGCGTGAATTTTCCCTTTTCATACAATAATATCAAATTCTTAAAAAATCGTTGCACATTTGCCTTGTTAAAGCCAATATCCCTACCCATTGATCATTTTTCAGGCTGTCTTAAAGTAATATTGTCGATAATATTCAACCACCCAAGTTTCACCAAGCGAAAAGGCGGTGATTTGTACTCCTTTTTTTGATAGTCCGTGAAACATGGTTGAAATGCTTATCACGGCACAAATTGCGTGTGTAGGGGAGAACCCTATAGCTGTTGTTGTACTTTCTAATAAAGCTTACAAGATGTGCCATCTTAGACAATATAGTGATGAACACTGCGTCTGTGTGGAATTGTTGACCCGCTCAGGAAGTTTCATAATGGTAAGCCTGTATTGTCAGTTCAGTGACCGGGTTGAACCGTACATTCAGAAAGCAAAAATGATCTTCGATAGGAATCGAAGTAAACCTGTCATCTTGATGGCAGATGCGAATTCCAAATCGGTAATGTGGCACTCAAATGAAACAGACCAAAGAGTTGAGCAAGTTGAGGATATGATACAACAAAATCAAATGGCCCACGATGTTCAATTCATTGAAAATGGAAGATGACTGGGAAGAGTCGATGGAATTGCTCCTGAGTGAGCTTCTTCCAGATGACCACATTGATGCAGAAACTGAGCAACAGCAGAGTGAGAGACAAAAAAGGGTTGCGAGGTATGATCTATGGGGATCATACTGCGGCATTTACTGAGGAAGAAGTTGCCGAGTGCATTCTAAACAGTAAGAGAAAAAATGCTCCAGGGCCTGACAGCATACATACCGAAGAGCTTCAAGCACTAGTTGCAGAAGTTACACCAATCTTGTGTGCGTTGTACAACTTCTGAATCCGTCACCAGTAATGGTACACTTTCTCACCGGGCATGACCGTATCCAACTTAATTGGAAATATTTAACCTGAGTGCGACAGACATCTGTGATTGTGGAGAGTTGGGTACACCAGAGCACGTAATACTGATGTGTGAAAACTACAATGACATACAACACCTGAGGGAAGCCCTTCGGGGTTACGATATAAATCAAGTACTACTAAACGAGTAGCAATATGACGTATTAAACAGACTAGCGGATAGGGTCTCGAGATTTCATCAAGAGCTCAACGCTGCCAGACTACAAAATTAAATGAAAAATAACCAACTAAAATGACAACTGAAAGTATGGAGCGAAGCCCAAGATGTCTTCAGGAAACATTCTAGAATACCGAGCTGCCGAGGACATCGAGGGAACAGACGAGGTAAAAGAAAACAGAAAATAAAACCAAAGACCGATTTCGATTAGTTTTAGTTAATTAGGTAGAAATAACTCAGACTGTAAGCTTTGTAGTACTAACATAGATTAGGAAGCAAGTTGCATGAGAACAAGTTGGCTGATGCATGTAAAATGGAAACATAACAAAAATGTATAGAACAACAACTTTGCACTAGTTGATTAGGGTAAGGTAGTTGTTAAGCTAATACAAGTAATAAAAAATTAATAAAAAGCATGTTGCATGAGCAAGATCGCGGAAATGTTACGCAAACAAGGGTCTGATATAGAATCTAGGTATCAGACCAACAATGTAAAAACAATAAAATGAAAAAAAAATGAGTCCATAAAACATTTTGCCGAAGTATCTAACTTTTTGAGGTAATTATTGTTCTTGTTCCTTAGAGAAAGTAGTTTTAGAACGCTTTAATGACGTTGGAAGAGTTCCGCTCTTTAGTCTTTTTCTTGAAGTTGATTCCGCTATACCCATTTCTAACGCTACCATTTTTATACTAGTACCCTCAGAAACTTTGTGTTTTGCCTCAGACAAATTCTCTTCTGAAAAGATAAGTTTCTTATTACTTTTTCTCTTATATCTACTCATGCTCGATTGTTATCGACTGTTCTATAACATATTTTTTTGTATTAAAACATTGAATACATTACAAGAGTAGGTACGCAAACCCGCACAAGAGTAGAGAATTTAATTTGGAGAAAAAAATTTAAAATAATCGTATCTCTTACCTCCACCCCTTCACGCTCTCACTATAGCTATTTCAGAGACGGTTTGAGATATCAACTTCCGGCCTCAAAATAAAATCCCTTTGGGTCAACGCTGTAACGAAAAAAAAATAAACGGTTTTAAAGATTAAAACTTACTTTTCCGCATCTGTTAGACACCCTGAACAATATTTTATCATAAAATTGTTACTTATATACACTTCGGGGGATGTATTGTGCTAACAAACCGAAATTTATCCAAAACTAACCAGAAATTTAGTGTATCTGGATTTATAGGACCCGCTGTACTCGCTTCAGTCAACTGAAAATCAATAGCGTACATCTGTGAGTCACCTTGAACAATATTCAATCATAAAATTGATCAATCGTATACTCTCTGGAGGCTGTATCGTGCTATCAAACTGAAAGTTCTCCAAAAATGACAAAAATTTGGTACTGAAAGTACCATAGCACCCGTTGTACGGGCTTTAGTGAGCTGAATATCAATAAGGTTCATCTTTGAAACGCTCTGAATAATATCCAATCATAAAATTAATCACTTGTATATACTGCGGAGGCTGTATCGTGATAACAAACTGAAACTTCTCCAAAAATGACAAAAATATCGTACTTAAAGTACTGTAGCACCTGTTGTATTGGCTCTGGTGAGCTGAAAATCAATAGGGTTCATTAGTAAGATGTTCTGAATAATATTCAGTCACATAATTGGTGACTTGTGAAACTCCGGGGGCTGTATAGTGCTAACAAACTGAAAGTTAGATGCTAACAAACTGAAAGTTCTCAAAAACTGACAAAATGTCGTACTTCAAGTACCATAGCACCCGTTGTACTGGCTCTAGTCAGCTGAAAATCAATAGGGTTCATCTGTGAGATGTCCTCAACCATACTCAATCATAAAATTGGTGACTTATTGCACTCCGGAGGCTGTATAGTGCTAACAAGACATGTAAGTAAAAGTGGCCGACGACAAGGATGACGACGACGACGACATACACACAGTTTTTTTTCTAAAAACCGTTTTTTTCGTGTTGTTGTTGATGGAAAACGTAGAAATAACTCAAAAAATAATTTCAAAATTTCAACTTTTTTTGAGGTAAACCAATACTTTTCTCGCATGTTAGATAGGTTGGGCGGAAAAGGAATATGACTCCCTTCCCCCACCCCTCCAACTTAACTGATGATCAGCCATTTTTTTATTATTCGAGCTAGTTCAAAAAT
This sequence comes from Galeruca laticollis, assembly GCA_963921935.1. Classification (NCBI taxonomy): domain Eukaryota; kingdom Metazoa; phylum Arthropoda; class Insecta; order Coleoptera; family Chrysomelidae; genus Galeruca; species Galeruca laticollis. The sequence goes on along the minus strand of OY998180.1, from coordinate 215,806,647 downwards.
AAAAAATTCCGAAACCGATTTTTTGATTTGTTTAATTATACAGGAAAAAATTGAAAATATTTTTGCAATTTTTTTTTCGAATTTCGAGAAGCAACTATACCAGCGTGAGAGATCACGTTAAACCCTTGACAATAACATATGACAAAACAGTCAAGTCCTCCTTTTTGTGGGGTCTAAAGATCGTCAAAAACCGACTTTTTTCGAGTTCGGTACTTAGGGCTTGAAGATTTTTTTACTATAAAAGATAGCAAAAAACTACCAAATACATTTTAAAGAGAATAACTCGACACGTACATAGGACACATGAAAAATGGGTATTAATGGGGGGAAATATGCAGGAAAAAATTCAAAAATTATTAAAATTTTGTTTTCGGAATTTCGGGTTATAAATATGATAGGGCAACTTATCATGTCAAATCCTTTTCGTTTATTTTGGTGGTCTAGCACTTGGTGGAATCGTAATATTCTGGGGATCTTCCGGATTTGAAATATTTTTAGGACCACCCAAACAACCCCCCTTCTAAACGTGGATATTTATGACGTCAAATTAAAAAAATGGCAAGAAATAGTTTTGAACTTTTTCAGTTTAGATCAACGGCTAGGATTACTTATGAAACTGGATAGATATAATATTAAAATAACAAACAACTTTTGTGTTTTTGTCTACCACGTATCATTTTGAATTAACTTGTGATATATTCTTGGAATCAGCCAAGCAAGGAAAATCCACAAATAGGAAAAAAGGAAGTTTCATTCAAAAAAACTGTCGCCGACGTCAACACTCAAAGGTTATTCACCCAATATCATAGATTATTCTTTTGACAATAGTAAATTGAAATCAAAATTCCATCCGTCATTTCCATTCAGAAAACTTCATTGTTTATTGAGCGAGAGGTACTTTGAATATCATTTCTGCTAGATTCAATTTTTCAGTTGGAATATATTTCCATTATAATTTAAATTCAGCTCCGTTTTCAGAAAAATTGTTTTGATACTGAAAATCTTCAAATATGTAACTTGGGAATATGTCGTTAATTTTTGAGAACATATCATAAAAAGCTTAATAATTCGAAAGCCCTAAAATATTGTCATAGGATTTATTGAAGAAAATGGAGCTGAAATCACTCGTAAAAACCAAAAATATGATTATTGTCAATTGGACTGAGTTAATTCAAAAACCCCTGTAATGCAAATATTTATAATTGTATCTATTCTCACTTTTCAGAAACCTTAAATTGCTGGTTGTCGTGTAAAAATTCGTTGTATACAAATAACTGTGAATTTTTACACGTTATTTTTCAATATTTAGGAAGTTATTTCTTTTGTTATCATGTGTACCTCTCCTCGTAATGATTTTTTGAAAGACAGGCGGTATAGTGTCAACGTTTCGTCACATGTTGAAGGTGATCCAACAATTTGAATATTTTCCAGCTATTCCATTAAGATATTAAGATATAGCAGCGAGAAAAACGGATAATGGAGAATGAAAAAAAATTATCGCTGTCATGACTTTAGCAGCGAAGGGCATAAACCACTAATTTAACTTTATGAAAATATATCTTATTACCGTAGGTTATAGATACAGCACTGACAATTTACACTCTTGTTAAACGTTTTTATGTAACTATCGCAAGAGAAAAGTGACATTATTTTGTGGGAATCTTTTGGAAACACCTAGTTTCAAGAATATTCAGTAAAAGATGTTCAAATTCCTTATATGCAATAATATAAATATTGGAAAGGTAGAAAGAATATTTTCAAGAACTACTAGGGATAGACGAAGACCTTAAAGAGGAGGAAGTAATAAACGAACAAGCACAAATCCAAGCTGAAAACAACAGAAATGAACAGTATATAAGAGCAGACGATGTAAAAAATTCATAAAACGGCTGAAGAGTGGGAAGGCAGAGGAAAGTGACAAATTAACAAATGAGATGATTAGATATATTGGAGGAAAAGATACAGCAATACTTGTTAAAATATACAATAAAGTTCGGTATGGAGAACGAGTACAGCTAGTATGGAGAGCAGGTTTAATAACACCAATACATAAGAAGGGCGATAAATATAATTGTAACAACTACAGAGGAAAGTATAAGAAACTATATACAGTGGAATCACGAACTTGATTATACACTAAAAAAGCATCTCAGAAGTTATCACAACAAAAGAAGAATTGAGGCAAGGAGAAGGTCTTCTAAGTCCTACACTGTTCACATTGTATATTGATGAGGTAATAAAGTAAAAGTAAAAAATATTAAGATTGGATACAGATATATGGAAATGGTACAAGTGTCAGAAGGGGCTTTTGCAGATGATATTGTTATTGTGGAAGAAAAAGAATCTGAAAATTTGGAATGATGCCCTGGAACAATATGAGATGGAGTTGAATAAAAAAAGGAAAGTTATGACAGTAGCAAAACGAACACAAAAACGTACTCATAAGGTAGACAATATTATAATTGAACAAGTAGCAAACTCCAAATATATAGCTGTAGAACTACAAGAGAACGGGAGACATGGAAAAGAAATAAACGATAGAGTGCAAACAAACACTAAAATTGTATTACGCAATGAACCACGTTTTTATACACAAAAAAGATATATTAATGAAGACAACAATAAATGTATTTAAGACCATCTATAGAGCAATTCTGACGTTTGGTTGTGAATCATGGACATTGATATGCAGACAGAACAGCAAAATACAAGCATTAAAAATGAAATATCTTAATTTAATTCCAGTACAAGTACGCACCGCCGATACGGCCATTGTCATTGACGAAAATTTGGTCAAACGGAAGAATAGCGGTGATCACGCGTGTATAAATTTTTGAGTAACTGCATATGAATCTTGAGTCGACTACAGACATAAAAATCATTTTGAAACAAGAAGTGGTGAATCAGTACAATATATACAAGAACATTTGATATTACGAAGAGGACTTCTTATGAGTTCCATAAATTTGTATAGATCAATGAAAATGTTCATAAAAACAGATATACTTAAAACGTATGTCCATAAATTACCAAACCTACATCTATTTTATAACTAAAAGGGATTTTATGTGTGAATATCTTTACAATGTATTTACTCGTCGCATTTGTACCACTTGTTTTATTGGCACTCAAACTCAACTTGAGACGATTAAGCACATTTTATTATACGGTCCTACTTACATCTGGCGAATCTCTAGAAATGTGGTTCTTCGTAACGACTGTAAGTCTTTCTCTCTCTTGGATATTAAATATATTTGATATGTGTAAAACCAAAGGTGGAAAATAAACATTGTTCGTAAATAAAATGAGCTATGCAAATACTGCGTGGGTGACAATGAAATGAAGTCAATCAAATCTATATTTTAACGTTTCTCTGCAAATTTGTTATATACATGGAAGGATATATTTTAGTATTTTATGCAACGTTCTTGTAATGATAGCCATTAATACACGAGCATGTTGCAGAATAAAAAACGAGCCGCAGGCGAGTTTCGTAGTTAACATGTAAGTGTATTAATGGCATTTACATGAATGTTGCCTATATTATTATTTCTACTCCGATCAATAAGTATTATTTAATAAGTATTATTTTTCTACTCCTGTTTTATAATACAATAATCGAAAGAATCGAATCTGTTTCCTAATGAAGTTCATTGTGATACAGATTTTCATTACGATACAGATTTTCAAGCCTTTTAGTGAAGTGAGACTTAACTTCACAACTGTCAATTTATATTTTAAAAAGTACCTATTTCTAAAAATAATTAACAATTTTGAAGAATTACAAAAGAAAATGAAAATCATCCATATGAACACATTGTTCAATTTCCAAGTCTTTTAAACATAAAGAGTAGTGTAGAAATATCAAAATATCCCAACTTGTATGCTGCAATAAATCGTAAATCGTGAGGATTTATTTGCAAAGATCGAAAATATTTTTACCAGATGAAATTAGGAGATTTTTGGACAAAGCATCCGAAAGTCAATTCAATTTTTCAAAAGTATGTACTTAATCAAATGGAAGAGTTTATATTTGTATTAAGAAATTATAAATAGTCATTTTAAATTATAAATGCAATTTTAATCATCAGATTCGCGAGATGCCGAAAGTTATGTAGTTTTATAGTAAGGGCTGGATCCCTACTGATATCCTTCCATTTTTTAGATCAGCCCCCCAAATAAAGTTTTAAAATGGTGCAATAAATAATATCGGTGCACTATTCTGCTTAAAATAAACCTCCTCCATGCTACCTTCTTGTTGTAGTTGGGGGTAAAAAGAGTTTTCAAGCATAATTGTATATACTGGACCATTACCAGTTGTCTTAACAAAGGAGAGAGTCCCATAAATTTTGTTTCGAGAAACAGCGCGCCAGACATTTACTTTTGGAGTATCTCGCTCATATTCGTTAAAAGTTCTAGGTTTCTCACTACCCCAGATACGGCAATTATGCTTGTTTACTTTTCCATTTAAAAGAAAAGTGGGCTCTTCAGACATAATCATATTAACTTCAGGTTATATTCTAAAAAGATCTTGTATAATTTCACACATAATTAGTCTTTTCCAAAAATCTCTCTCTTCAAGTTTTTGAAACGTTTTTTATCTTGTAAGGAGTTAATTATAAAACTTGCAAACATCTTTGTACTTCATTTTGAGATATATTTATTAAATTTGCTATTTTTCTAATAGAAATTTGATCATCATTTCCAGTCAATATTTCATTTATAGTTAGGAGACGATCAACATAATTTGGATCATTTTGATTTTATATACCTACTTTTTCTCAAGTGAATCACTTTCTTTGAATGTCTGACATCATTTTAATGGAAGTTTTTGTAAATAATCCTTGTTTTGCGTAAATCAATAATGCAAAATACCTGTTTACAAGTATATTGTTTTGTTTTTGAGGTAAACCTAACTCATTAGACAGCACTCTTGATTAATCTCCTTAAATTATCCAAGAATAATAAATAGATGAGTAAAGCTTTAAAATTACCTCCATTTAAAATAGTAACTTTTAAATCGGCAATAAAAACATCAAACTTCTACATACAATAAGAAAAAAAAGTTTAATTGCAAAAAATGCTTATTTTAGAAAATTGAAAGTCAGCTGGCGCTATTCAAATAATGACAGTTAACCCACTCACAAAGATTCGCATATTATTTTTAATTACAAATGTTGATATTTTCAAAAAGCTAAAGAACTCATCTTTCGAATGGTGTAAAAATATACACGGTGGTCTATTTAAAAAGGTCCAGTAATTTTTAGTTGAAAAGACGTAATTTTTTGTCTTGTCTGGTATGAAAGGTAATTTTTTTTAATTTAATTGGTAAAAAACTTTCCGAAATTTAAAACTCTATTTTTCTAGGAAAATCTTTTTTGCCCAGTTCAGAAATCCATTGAACTAGTTTATTTTCCTCGCGCTTAGTTAAAACTGGCACAGGCCGAAAAGTTTCCCTAACATCAGGATATTTTAACTTAAATTGAATGGTAGACTTTGGAATGCCATACTTCATAGCTATCTTCCTAACAAATACTTTTTTTATCTTGCAGTTCCTGGAGAGTTTTATCAATTTGGGTAGAATCGTAATTGGGCTGCTTCGGTATTGTCAATTGAATAGATTAATAATTAAGTACACACTTACTTATTTCAAAATTACCGTTTGGACAATAACTGTCTGAAGCCTAAAAATTTAAAAATTAGTAATTGGACATGTTGCCCCATAATTTAATGTATACAGTTATTGGACATCAAATATCTTGCATCTACAGGTAAAATTTAAGGTAAATCACGTGTAAATGTGCCTATCTACGATTAAAACTAGCCAACAAAGCAATATTAAAGTCTCGATAAACAAGATACTTCACGTAATTGATTAAATGAGTTTCTGATTTCTTAACAAAACCGGAAAGAAAACACCAACAAACCATACATCCGAACAATGAGTACTTTTACTGACAAATGCTATAAATTAGGCGGGAATGTCGACGTCACTTAACCGAAATGTGTCATGTGTGGCCATCTGTAGTATCTGTACCCAAGAGGTTGTATTATTGTATTAAGCTTCCTTATTACATGTATCTGAAATGAAACTGTCCAATAACTGTGGATGTCCAATTACTGTAGCATTTACCTACATGGTGTTTACATTATATATATGTATATATGTATATATATACACTACTCCAAGAATTTAACGCACCACCAAAAAATAACCAAAAGTTTAAAGTCAATTTTTGTCTAAACTGCTTGTCCGATTTGAATGAATTTTTTTTTTGAATGACAGGTTGACACTTCCAGAGAGTTAGTGTACTATTGTATTTGCATACAAACTTATTTTTGTATAAATACGGGGTGTTGCAATGACGATCTGATTTTTTCATAAAATTTGTAACACCTTGTGGAGTTCAACAGTAACAATATCAACTTAAAATTAAAATCAAACTGTAGCTTCATCTTTTTGTAACATTTTGTTTTTGATTTACTCTATTATCTTGGCCACAACAAGAGAAAATCAATTTTATAGCATAACATGTTTTTTATTAAAATTTATTATCCAACTTTAACAACGAAAAAACAAAGAAATAAAACGTAAAAAAAAGTCAGTAGCGAGTATTTCCGCCTCTGGCAGGAATAACTGCTTGGCACCGACGGCCCATACTTAAAATAAGCGACCGTATATCATTTTGGTCAAATTCTTCCCATATTTCAATCAGTCGCCTCCCCATGTCTTCCAAGGTGTTCAAGTTCCGTTCCTCTCGTAACCTCCTCCCAAGAGTGTCCCAGAGATTCTCTATGGGATTTAAATCAGGGCTTCTAGCTGGCCATGCCATGGTATCGATGCCAACTTCCTCTATATAATTCCTCACAACTCCAGCAACATGAGGCCTGGCATTATCGTGCATCAACAAAAATCCTTGCCCTATATATGGCGCATATGACATTACATGTTGGTCTAAAACCTCCAATATGTACCTTTCAGCTGTAAGGCTTCCATTATTTATGACCACAAGTTCTGTCCCGGTCTACGACCATGACTTCCAGTGTCTCTATATCTTTGTATAACTCGTGAAACGGTTGTATGGGATACATTATATCGTCTACCAATTCTTCGGTAATTCCAGCCTTCCTCGAACAATATTAATGCTTGAGCACATTCTTCACCAGTAAGATTTCGTGTTTCACGTTGCATATTAATTAAAATAAAGGTTTTTACAAAAAAAAAACGTAAGGGCTAACACTAAAAATACCCTTCTATGAAATGCTTTTTGACACCTGTATTTAGCTAATGACAATTTACTGTAACTTATTGTTTTTCATAGCCTGCTACTCACTTTTATCATTATAAATTTTAATAAAAAACATGTTATGCTATAAAATTGATTTTCTCTTGTTGTGGCCAAGATAATAAATTAAAAAACATAATGTTACAAAAAGATAAAGCTACAGTTTGCTTTTAATTTTAAGTTGATATTGTTACTGTTGAACTCCACAGGGTGTTACAAATTTTATGAAAAAATCAGGTAATCATTGCAACGCCCCGTATTTATACAAAAATAAGTTTGTATGCAAATACAGTAATACACTAACTCTCTGGAAGTGTCAACCTGTCATTCAAAAAAAAATTCATTCAAATCGGACAAACAGTTTAGACAAAAATTTACTTTAAACTTTTCGTTATTTTTTGGTGGTGCGTTAAATTCTTGGAGTAGTATATATATATATATATATATAAATGCTACACGCAGGCCTTTTAGGCCAATAGCTTGGAAGTTATTTCCTTCCATTCCTCCCTATTCCATTTCCAGTCCTGGATTCCACTCTCTCTTAGGTCTTCTATCGCTTCTGCGTACCATCTTTTCATTGCTCTGCCTCTCTTCCTTGTTCCGGCTTGTTCTATATCAATCATTTTTTTGGTCATTCTACTATCTGCTATTCTCTGTACGTGCCCCAGCCAACTTATTCCTCTGGATCTTATTATTTTACTCAGTTCTACTTCCCCTAATAAATTCTGTATTTCGTTATTCGTTCTTCTTAGCCACGAATCTCCCTCTTTTCTTTCCCCTAATATCCTCCTGAGTAATTTCCTTTCCTTTCTATCTAATTTGTCTTCCTCTGCTTTGTTAAGTTTCCACGTTTTGCTTCCGTAGATTACTGTTGGTCTTATTACTGATTTGTACAAATGTAGCTTTGTCTTTCTGGATATTTTCTTTGAATTTATTATCTTGTTCAATGCTCCTGCCTGTTTACTTCCTTTCATCAGCCTAGTTTCTAAATTCCCTCCTTCGTCGCCGTCATCCTTGATAACCACACCAAGATATACAAAGCTTTGTACTTGTTCGAAGTTCATTATTTTTTGTCCATTCAGTTGTATTGGAAAATTCCTCATTGATTCTTTCCTATGGGGTGTTGCCATTTTCATAAACTTCGATTTGTCTTCATTAACTCGCATGTTAATTGTCTCTGCTGTTTCTATGAACGCTCTGCATATTCTTCTCAGTTCGTTTTCTGATGTCGATAGCAGTACTACATCATCCGCGTATGTGTTGTCGTAGTTTTCGGTGTCCTTGCCCTGTTCATGCTGGTTTTGCGTATTATCCATTCTAATACAATGTTAAACGAGGTGGTTGATAATGGATCTCCTTGCTTTAATCCTGTATTAGTCTTGAAGCTTTCTGATGTTTCTTGGTTCACCTTGATCTTAGTTACTGTACGCTCGAGTGTCATTTTGGTAAGGCTTATCAGTTTTTTTGGGATGCTTAGAACATTCATAATACTGTATAAATATTTTCTATTTACTGTGTCATACGCCCTTTGGAAGTTTATAAAAATGGCATAGAATGGTAGATCGTATTCGTACCCCATTTTTTGCGTTTGCTTTAGAGTGAAAATATGGTCCATTACTGATCTTCTAGATCTCAATCCGCACTGATAGTCTCCGAACAAGTCTTCTCCATATTCTTTTAACCTTTTTTCTATGGTCTTGGCCATTATTTTATACACTGTGTCCAGTAGCGCAATTCCTCTATAGTTTCTGCTTTCGTCCTTTTTCCCTTTCTTGTAAACTTGTACCGTTATTGAGGTTTACCACACTTCTGGCATTGTCTCTTGTCCCCATATATTCGATATTGAATGGTAGATCTTCGTCTTTAGTGCGTCTCCGCCGTATTTTATCAGCTCGGGCTCTATTTCGTCTTCTCCAGGAGCTTATCCGTTCTTTTGTCTCTGTATTATTTCTGAGATCTCTTCTCTTGATGGTGGTGATATCTCTCCGTCGTTATGTCTATTTTGGGTTGTAAGCTCCTCCAGCTGCTCGTTCTCATTTTCTTCATTTCATATTTCTCTGAAGTACTATTCCAATCTTTGTATCATTTCGCTTTCATCCATTATTATTTCTCCTTTTTTGTTCTTTATACATATGGCCCAAATTTCACTTTATTATATTTTATTTCTTGGTGAAAGCTCACTATTTCTTTATTTACAAAATTTTATTCTATACGTTTTATTTTGTCCTCCATTCCTTTTCGATTTTTTGTCCTGCATATCTTCTTTGTTGTTCGTACTGTCTTTTGTCTTTATACGTACCAGTTTGAAACATGTTTTGTTTGGCTTTGCTTCTTTTTTTAATTTCTTCTCCTTTTCCTTTTTTTATTTTCGGTGGTATTATTTTCCGTGCCGTCTTTTTTATAGTTTCTTCTAAATGTCTCCATTCGTCGTTTACGTTGTGGATCTGTTGTTGTTCAAGGTTTTCTTCAATTCTTCTTCGTATTTTCCTTTTTGTTGTTTTGTTATCTATAAGCCTTTTCACCAGTAACCTTTTTCTGGTATGCACCTTTGCTTTTCCTTTTTTTGTGTACTGTTTTGTGTTATTTTCGCGACTATTAAAAAGTGGCCGCTGTTCACATCTTTTCCTCTATGGGTTCTCACGTTTTCTATTCTTTTCATTGATTGTTTTTGTATAACGGAATGGTCGATTTGATTGGAGTACTACCCATTTGGTGCTAACCATGTTCCTCTGTGGATTTCTTTGTGTTCAAACTTTGTGCTGTCAATAACTAGCCCCATCTTGGTTGCAAAATTAGTCAGTCTTTTCCAATTATCATTTGTTTCAGCGTGTTTCCTGTATCGTCCAAATACTGGTACATACATTCCCTCTTTACCGATTTTTGCATTGGCGTCGCCTATTACTATTTTGATGTCTTTCTTTGGCATCATGTTAAACGCTTCTTCCATTCCTTCGTAATATTTTTCCATTATTTCATCTTCTGCCCCTTCTGTTGTTGTGTTTACATTATAATTCACGTAAATAATCAAGACCTTTTTCAAATCAATTAAATACTCATATAAAGTTTGTTTTCAAGTATAATACATTCAATTTGTCTGTAAACACCAACATTATGACATTTCGCACACGTAACAAATATATAAATAAACTGAATCATGTCAAAAGTAGATTGTATCAGAATAAATTCAACTCAGCAGTTCGTTCGAATATTTCGATTACTGGAGAAATGATATTGATGCAAATTATCGCGTGCGATATAATAATGTTGTTTTCATAGTTTATTTGCCGAACGATTTTATTTCGAAAAAAAAAAACAATTTCTCACTACGCCAATAAGAATTACATCATTATTAACCCTGAATAATATGAATCGTAACGGAAATCAGCAGTAAAATTGCTTTTAAAACTACGCACAGCTAAATAAATTACTACTTAAAAATCAAAGCATTATTATTGTGACATTACAATGGCAGCAATTTGGTTTTAATTTTAGAATCCAATAACTGCTACTATTGTATGTGCTCTATATTAAGCGTGGTCAATTTATTTGATTCCATACTCTTTCACTAATCTCAATTCGTTGTGGATCATAAAAAAAATCTTTTAATGCCGGACACTTGGCAGGAGGTGAATGAATGCTGTTATCTTGCCTCAGTTTTAAAAATCAACAACAAGAATCAGGCAGTGTTTTTGGAGAAAACATTCAGCAATGGTTTTGGACATGGATGGAAATATTAAATTGGTTGCTGAAAGTCACGGTAATCTCTATCAGTCAAAAAACCTCTTAACGAGGTAACAGTAGGTGACGCAACTACACCTTTTATTAAAGATGTGATATCAAATCATACGATGTACAGGGTGACACAAGTACTGTATCTACTTATAATATTTTTAAAATAAAAGTAGCCTAAGGCTACATATTCACACGTTCGGCCCTGTTTATATACTGTTAGTGTTTATTTGTGATCATCCTTCCCAGTTCATTTTAATACATTTTGTTATTCAATCGGCCTTGTAGTACGGATAAAAAAATCTTTTTGGTTGTTTTGTAGTTTTGGCAACTCAAACGAAACAGAAGTGTGCGATAGCATAATTCGGACTGAGCCCTTTCTTTCTAATGTGTTTTAATAGTATAAATCGAACGGGGCCCTTTCTTTGTTATGTGTTTTGATAGTGTAATTCGGATGGGGTCCTTTCTGTGTTATGTATTTTGATAGTGCCTATCAATCGGATGAAGCCTTTCTTTGTATTGAATTTTGGAAGTATTGATTGAATTAAGCATTATATATATATATATATATATATATATATATATATATATATATATATATAAGATGTACGAATAGTGCGTGACATATGAACAATAAGCAACGAATAGATTAGTGGGTATTGCACGCAAATAGAAGAAGGGGCTACTGAAAAGAGTAGTAACCGCAGACATGCATGTTTCTGGCTCATTAGCCGTCATCGGTACGGTACAACCAAGAAAAGATGTGAAACATAGGAGCAAAGGTGTTGAATGAAACATGAGAAAATATAACAGAATTCAGCAGGATAGTCAAACACAACATTTGTGTCAGTAATATTAGAAGATCTCGAATATTCGAGACAACAACCAACATAGACACGGAGATGCATATAACACTCCCGCCTGAAAATAAAATTGCTTATAAAATTTAGACATCTAGGATATATCTTATTAACGTTTTAAATAAACATCACGAAAAATCTCTAAAGACCATATGTATGCCGTTTGTTTGAGATATATTGGCCAAACAACAGTCTATCTCTCCAAAAAACCATGGACTCTTCTAGTTAGAGGTTCATGCCTGGATAATATAATTCTCTCAATTTGTTATTAAAATAATTAATGACTGGTCGAATTGTGTGTAGACGATCAGCAGCTTCAGGCTCCGGATTGGTAGCAAAATGCAAACATCTCATGTTCCAGAATCTGTCTCCTCCAATAGTCTTGCAGTTTGTTAATTTTGATATTGCCCATATGGTACACCAATCCTGAAAATTTTTAACAATTCTTCTAGTGTCAGATCCTTCCATATTGAATTCCATGACCTTTGTTTGAATGACTTTCTGTGGAAAAAGAAATTCTTCTTAAAAATACATCCGCTTGTGCGAACCAAAAGAGTTTTGGTTTATACACATCCTCCGTTCCTTTACCACTATTATTTGCCCTGAGAACTTCTTTTAATTCCACTTTACACGTCGTTCAGATACTTTTTATTTTATTTGTAACATCGGGGATATTCAATTTCCATTACGGAACGTATTTTATCGTAGCTTTTTTCTCACAGTGTTAAATTTTTGTATTCTTCACTTTTCACGTACCATAAACACTCCTCTTTCTGGTACAATTCCAAAAATTTTGAAATATGGTTTTCCCTCCACTTAAAATTGAACATTTTTGTCGGAACAGATCCAAGAAGTTTGATTACAACAAAACCTAACCTCAAACAACACAAATTTCACAAATCAATTGACTGAACGCCTGTTCTCACGGTCAAGCACTGTTCAATTTCATTGAATCAGTTTCGTTGATCAAGGAAAAGTAGAAATGCTCTTCACTTTCATTGAAATGTAATATTGTTGAACGGATGTTCATATTAATCTAATTTATTTCAATGGGATAGATTCAACGAAATTGATCAATGAAATTGACTAATGAGAACCCGCCTTGGGCTATATTATACTATATAGAATATTACCTTCTGGCGCGCCAAATGGCGTCATACGCCCCCCGATTGACGTCATTAGGCGTTACACGCGGTGATCGGGTTAAGTTGCAGAATTTAATTTTGTAACGTATTTGATTCCATGATCTCCATGTTTATTTTTTTTTCATATGAAAGAAAACCAATGAATAAAACATACTCAATTTGATAACATCGAACTTCAAATGTGAATTTGGATCCAATTTTCGTATATCAACATCGAACTACCAAGTTTAACATCTTATTGTCTTAACATCGGTCTATTGAGTATCACTGGAATACAGTTGCCGTTTCACTTCGGTGAATTGATTCGGACACAATGTGGGATTTCAGGATATTATGCGACCTGCGTCACCAGATTTGCATATTGTTATAATTTCATCAAGCATAACTAAGAGTTACTTTATTTACTTTGGAAGATGTTTTTAAAATCTCTCAATATTATAAAAAATAATGATAATGAGTTTATGTAATGAACATCTGATACCAGTATAATTCTTGTTTTTGAATTGAATCGATCTGCTCTGGTAGAACTCAATATCGTAAAATTGGACGCTTTTTATTGGAAAGTTGAGTTATTCTAGATGATTGCAACGATTGTCGATATCGAATAATATGGCAATAGAGGCAATTGGTCCCTTTGGCAATAGAGACAATTTTTTCTGTGAGATAATGTAAAAACAATAATTTGATTGGCTTTGAGGAATGATAATCTAGGGATTTCTGGTAACCGAGGGTAAAAAACTTTTCATTCAAATGTAGAATGCGTAAGTTCAACTGATTGTATAGTCAGAAAAACAAATTTACTTCAGTACAATGCCAAGGTCAAATTGAATTATAAGAAATCGCTTTCCCGAAGTTTTTTGTTATCACATCAATCACATCTCATTAAAACGACACATCAAGTATACCTACTACGCTTCAAGGCTATAGGAACAAATGCAAAAAAATTACGTCTCATGAATTAATTAGAAAAGCGGAAGGAAAGAAGGAAAGCGCTTTATTATCATAAAAAAAATACTGACAACAGTGAGCAATGAAAAAACTCACAAGAATTATAAATTTTAAATCGAAGATCAAGTTTTTAAAAACTAGTATGTAAACTTCATTTAATAAAAATACAATATATGATATTCGGAAAGCTGATCAAATATGCGAACAAGTAACGTTGAATATTAAATGAGGAGTAAACGAGAAGCATAGATAGGAAACAGCAATGTTAAAATTTGAGATTTCAAATGTCAAATTTTCGCTATCAAACTACCTGTTCTCGAACTAAAACTGACATTATAGAGTACGGGGAAACACAAATATTCCTACTGACGCCATCTACCGGCGGATTTATACAACTTTGACAGGAATAGCGGGAAATTTAAATATTTCAGTAACTATCACAATAAATTTATTTCTTTTATTTTCATTTACACTCTACCAATTAAACATTTTCAATCAAATTTCGTTACTAGAATGGAGCCGTAGTGATTTTATTGCATTTTATATTAGACATAGCCTATATACAGGGTGTTTCCAAAGTAATCTGGAATATTGTTGTGGACAATACATCATTGAATGTTTTAATTATTTTAGCAGAAGCAATAACTCTTCGTCTTAAAATTGAATGACGAATTGCCCACATAAATATTTCAGATTACTTTGGAAACACCCTATTTAATAAAAGGAATAAACCTCTAATCATAGAAACTTGAGCATAATATGCAAATTCAGCATTTCGCACATCACCATAATCTACGAAGCCATAAAATTTCAAATTTTTTTTATTAACATCAATATGTGCCTTTAATGATCTTTAATCAAAAAGTAAGGCACATACTCTGTCCTCCTCTTTCAAGTTAGCCACATTTATTTTAAGGTTCCTAAATAGGGCCTCAGTTATTCCAGCATGTATAGGAATCCTATTCAACAATTGTTGCAAAGTTTCTTTATTAGGCATTGCTAAAAGCCTGAAAAATAGTTTATAGCTCTTTTCACTCTGTTTTTGTAAAACTAAGCCCAAGACTTTCTCATCCAGAGTGTAACGACGACCTTTAGAAGGAATCATGGTTTATTATTTCAGTATTATTAAAGTCAAATTTATGTTTTTCCAATTACAAAAAACTAACAATAAAAGAAATGATACATATAAAAAAAGAGAACAATGCAGTAAACGATAAACAAGATATCAAAAATCTAAGCCAGATATATAATAATTTAGAATAATAATAACATCAACTTATTGATTGCCCCTTGTATATTGTAAAGAGTTGTTTCTAAGGCCGGTACTTTCGATTTTATTGTTTTTGAAACTATTTTATTAGTTACTAGTTTTTGTCGTCTCTGTGAGTACATTCAATTTTAATCTTTCAATCGTTTTCAATTTATGGTTTAACATCAATGTATAGAATTTTTGAAAATGCTCCAAATTAGAGAGCGAAACGTCAAATAAAAAAATATAAATTGATACAGAATTTAAAATTAACCTGATGCCCAAGAAAAATGGAAAAAAATTATATACAAGGTTAACGAAAAACAAATAATTTATAATTTGCAAGGGCTTAATTGCAAAAACAATCAATCATGTCATTTTACGAAAATATTCAGCAACAATATGGCAGAACAGTTGTAGCAGCAATGAAAACGATAGCCAGATCATATCAGAAGCTCGCTAGCTAACAGTAATCGGAGGATATTCCTATTGCGATGCAAGGACAACAACATCCAACCGAAGTTTTCAAATTTTAACGTATCTCACATAAATGTAACAGGTACGTGCTTTAGAAACAAATTCAACAATATTATAAATAACACTAAATTAAAAATTATAAATTTAAGTATTTCTGATACAATACAAAACATAAAACTATTGAATTCTTTAATTAAAAATGAAACTAATAAAATAACTGATATTATTCCTGAGAATATCCTTGAACAATTTTTAAAATTGGAGAAAGATAAATATGAAAAACAGTTTAATAGAATTAAAGGAAAAAATAAAAACATGCTTAATAAAATAATTGCACAAACCACATGCAAAGATTTTGAAATTAACACAACAAAATGGATTGAGAATCTATCAAATACAGATATACCTGCCGATATAGCAGATGTGTTGGCGTTGGGTAAGAATTTTGCGATTCCATACAATACCGAAAATGAGCTACCCTGCACAGAATATATTGCATGCGTTGAAACCGCGATTGCAAATCAATCTGAACATACACAAAATATTATTAGAGCCGAAGCTGTTAATGCTATCACTAACCACAAAACTAAACTTCGGCATTACAAAGGTAAAACCAACAATAAAATACAAAAAGATATACAAAAAAAAATTAAAAATAACAAAAATTTCATTAAAAATCACCCTCAGATCACGGTACTACAACCTGATAAAAGTAATAAAACTGTCATAATGAACACTACAGATTATGACACAAAAATAAATGAAATATTTAATAATACAAATGTATATCAAAAAATAAAATCTGATCAAACAAAGTCCTTTCAAGAAAAAAATAATAAATTTGATAAAAAACTTTTAGATAATAAATCAATTAGTGCAACGGAAGCTAAGCAATTACAAACACATAATGCCATACCACCAAGAATTTACGGCTTACCTAAATTACATAAACCTGACATACCATTACGGCCAATAGATTCTTATGTTCAATCCCCCTTTTACAAACTCTCTAAATATTTATCAAACTGTCTCTCACAAATAATCAACAAGAATGAATTCTATATAAAAGATTCGTTAAAAACGTTAAAAGTATACCTATTAATAAAGATTAAACCAGAAACACTTATTGTAATAACATTTCAAATATCACTTTTTCTTGTATTGAATTAAAACCAAAATCATATTAATATTCTCTTTCTGTAACGGTTAGGTCTAAATTTTCATATAAAATGTATAAGCTTTATATTGTAATAATTGCACCAAAATACTGGGACCCAACACGGTAAATGTTTGTTATATGTAAATAAGAGAGCAATTAAAATCCATCTAGAGTGAAACTGGTGTGTGTGAATTGTTTTATAAGCGGTTTATTACATTAAATATGGAAATAGCACACGTTCGGTTCAATTAAAATTTAATGAAATTAGTGCTCATTTTTTGTTTCATTATTCGTTTTTTTTATTTATACATGGAAAAGTATACCGATTCAGTGAACCAAGTTGTGGATTAGATAAACGATTAGGTAATCCAATGTATTCATTATGGGGTGTTATTTGCTGTCGTTATGCTAAATTTTGACTAGAGGGTCTTTTTAAGCCAGTTTTAAATGAAGGGTACTCTAGTTATTTGTCTAATTTATCAGGATACTCTTCATTTGTTATACTATGTAATTTTCTACACTACACTATACAGCCTGTGTCTGATTACTACGATTGAATGGTACTGAGTCATGTCCATTCTTGACCCACTCAGGCAATCCCTCTTCCTGTTAACAGGTATTTTGCCCTGTTTCGTTTATTAGATTGTATTAGATTAGATTGTTAACTGGGTTACATTGAACTGCAACCTCAAGGTTTATTTTTGACTATGTTAAACAAAGTAGAAAAAAATAAATTATAAATTAATTTCAGTTACCGGTTTAATTACTGGAAAATTGAATGATTTTATCAAATTGCCTTTTACACCTCTCGAATTTTACACCGGCCTAGGCGGCGTAGATGTACGAGATTTATTATTCCAAGTAATTTCAGATCAAATAAACTAGTTTTATATTAATAATACAATAGCCTTTTGTACTAAATCAAATATTTAGATGAGATTTGAACAACAGATTCTGAAAACTGCTCCTTTTTGCTCCGGCCTAGGCAGCGAACACGCATGAGGTTATTTCGTATCTTTTAAATCAAATTCGCCGGCATTTATGAAGTAGTATATTCTCCTGATTCTCTGTTCTTATGTAGTTATCCACTACTTTCTCCATCGATTTCAGTAGAAACGATGTTAGACAGATGGGTCTAAAAGATCGGGGATCAGTCCCATCCTTTTTCCCTATTTTTGGTATAAAGGTTACCTTTGCCCTTCTCTTTTTTTTAGGTATTAGACCCACTGCTAGACTGCTTCTTGTGATCTTCAGCAGGAGAGGAAGAATCTCCTCTATCCCTTGCTGTAGGAGTGCTGGAAATATTCCATCCACTCCTGGTGATTTATATGGTTGAAAGGTACTTATTGCCCATTCCAACCGTTGTCTGGTAAATATTTTCTTAGCAATATCCGAATCTTCCTTGCGGGATTTTTGGGTGTAGTTCATTGCTATTTCGGTGCTTGTTGCTGGTTCACTACCTGGGAAGTGGGTTCTAAGAAGAAGATTAATCAATCGTTCCTCTTCACCTTCCGTGTATGATCCGTCTGGCTTTTTCAGCGACATTGTGGGGTTAGTTCCCCCATTTGCCATGACCTTTTGTAGTCTGGCCGCTGTGTGAGTGGAAGTGATCTTTTTGCAAAAGGCTTGAAAATTAAGCCTTTTGCCCTTCCTAATCTCTTTATTGTACTGAGTAGGCTTCTCAGTGTTCCTCTGTTAATTGCCGTCACGATTGGCTCTATTAAAGAGCCGACGGACCTCTTTTCTGAGGTTTGACAGGTTCCCATTACACCAAGGAGCATCCTTTTCTGAACGAGCTTTTGAGAGTGGGCAACTGGAATAAAAAGCTTCCATTATTGCCTCACTGATCTGTTCGACTCTTTGTTCCAGGTCGTAGTGCGAGTGATTTACCCCATTCACTTCGACGTGTTCCAAATTGTCCTTCAGATTGGTCTTGTAGAGATACCAATCAGTATTTCTGTGATTTCGAATTGTAGGAATCGAGATAGTATCTCCCTCTATCCCAAATTCGATGATCCTATGGTAGGAAAGGGATGGCTCGCTCATCACCCTCCAATCTTTTACATTTTTCCTAGCAGCAACAATTGTTACGTCCAGGACCTCTTCTCTGGCTCTAGTCAAAAAAGTGGGGGTTGTCCCCACGTTTAAGTTCTCAAGGTTATTTGCTAAGAGATATTCTAATACACACGCACCTTTTGCGTTGTTATTGGTGCTTCCCCACACAGAAATTGTGTGCGTTGGCATCACAACCAATTATAATTGCCAGCCGTCTGCTATTGCAGTGTCTCACTAGCTCTTGTATCTCTTCTGGCGGTGTCATCGGCCCGTCTCTAGCGAAGTAGGTAGAGGCAATGACGATGTCTCGGTCGATACCCCCAATGTTGCGGTGAACCATGATTGGAACAGGGTCCCGTGACACGTATTCTGAAACACAAATATATTTCATATTATTTTCTTATGATTACACAGGCACGCGGAGATACTTGCCTTTGATCATAAATCAATGTAGAATCCTTACATGCCAAACCTTTGATTTGGCCCTCTTTGTTGATTCATGGTTCTTGGATCAGTACAATATCCAGTTGTAGTCTAGCGAATAACCTTGCAATCGAGGCTGAAGCTCCGTTCGCGTGATGCAGGCTAATCTGAGCTAAATTCGTGAACGTGAAAGTGAATTATTATGGATGAGAGAGGCCGAGTTACTCATCCTCTATTCATCCCTCTCCTTTCTCTCTCCTTCACCCTCCTCGACCACCATGGCAGTATCTTCCTCGGTAATCGAGCAGGTTTCTTGAACTCGAGTCAGACTCTCGACCCCCAGGCTGCTCTGCCCAGCTTCCCGAGATGCAGAGGTAGTCTCCGCATTCCCAGTCATCCCAGCAGAGCCCCTCTTCAGGGGATATTCCCTGATTGAGGAGTCGCAGGTATTTCCGCACCCCTGCTCCACTGAGGCCTTTTCTCAGTGGATCGTCTATGGCACCCGGTTCTCCCGGTTTTGAAAGGCCGAATGGCATCCGACCTTTGTGTCGTTTGGCCTTTTTTCCCACTGTGAGGGGCCCGGATGAAGAGGTGGAGGTTTTCTCCACTACTTTTCCGGTGAAAGTCTTACTTTTTCATTTCATGAGTGATCCCACAAGAAGCTAGGGTCATTACGGACCACCGCTGCAGAGCCCCGCATGTAGAGGTAAGCGGTTCAATACAATGGAGTTCCCCCCGGTGCTCCGAGGTCGAAACCAGTAAGTACTATTCTTCTATATAGCCACGCATTCTTCGGCCTCCCACCTTGACTTTAGTTTTTTAATGAGGTTGTCTCCTCTTGGTCCAGGCAGTAAAGCCAAGACCCCCCTCCATCCCACTGGCCCGCGAGACTTGACCACAGACAGCCAGGAGACATTGGTATAACAGGTGTTTTCGAAGTGAGCTCGAAATTTCACTCGGCATCGCAACCCTGTGTGCAATCCCTTAACCACGATACAGCTGGAACAGGTAAAGTTGGCCCGCGGCAGGGTATTCGAGGGCTGCCAGTTGAGTTTTTAGACACAACGAGCCCCAGGTATTTCCCCGCAAACCTCCTCCTCATATGAAATCCTCTCAGAGGCCCTTCTCGTATCTGCCACCTGGGGTGATTAACTTTCTAAACGAAATAAAATTTATACTACATGGTATCTGAAAAAAAGAAAAAAGTAACAACGTTACAGTGCCTGCTGGACCTATTCTGCTGAGGCAGCAGTACTATGCACAGAAGCCCGTGAGAATATGTAGCTTATTTCTGCTGTGATCCAGGGATACTTTTTGTATTTAGCGGTGTTACAGGTACTGGTGTGGTGAAAAGTCGTCTTCGTTGTTGTTTTGATCGATGTTATACAATTCTTCGACGGTAAACTTCGGCTGAGGTTATTGAGGTTCTTGTTGTTGATTAGACGGTATATTCCTATTTGTGGCCGCCGTCAATATACTCATGGGGGTTGCTCTTGGTTGTTGTGATGTCCCTGGTCGGTTGTACCAGAAGTTCGGTTGATTAGGTGCCCTAAATGGTTGCCTTGTTTCGGGTCTTGGTTGATTGTGAACGTGGGCCTTTGGAAGTTTTGGAATGGTTGTCTAGGCGGAAATTGGCTGTTTATTTATTTAATTGGTTGCCATCGATGGTTAGAGAACGTCGGTTGTGGTTGGACCATCGTGTGTGTGGAAACTAGAGGTCGTTGTTGTTTCTGGGCCGAAAAGTTATTTGTGGGTCGTTCTGGAGTTAAAGATTGAGGCAAGTTATTACCCCTTTGCAAATATCGCGAATGTTGTTCTCTTCTTGAATATATTGAATAGCAATTGCTAGACTATTAGGCCGCATTGCACTTATAGTTGAGCCCAAAGGTTCTCGTAAGCCTGCTAGGAAAGTAGTCAATGTTCGTTGTCAAAATAATTCTATTTTGCTCCTTTTTATTTCTGGATTATGGATGTGAACTTCGATGTAATTGGTAATACAGTTTAGAAGTCCCATTGTTTTGTCATAAAACTGCATAGGTGTTTCTTGAGGTCCCTGTCGAAGGTTGACTAAATCTCTAGTGAGAGAATTTTCGTTTCTTTGATCTCCAAAGTTTTGAACTGAGACGTCCCATGTTTCACATCCATAAATAGAAATTACTTAATGAAATTAAGTGTCTCGACCCTTACTTCTTTGGATCTACCAGTTAATGTACTTACAATACCATGGAAAAGAATCTGGTTCTGTATATCCGCTGGATAATTTTGGTTATAATATTGATTTAATAATAAAGTTGAAATCTTGATAAAGTCCAATAATTCGTTTGGAAATCCATCAAATTTAGGGATAATGCATACATTTTTAACGTCGAATTGAGCCATTGTAATGTTATTTCTAATTTCTACTGTATTATTAAGGTCTGTATCGACAATACTTAGGTCATTAATAGAATGTAGTGAATAATTGAAAAAAAATTCTCCAGTTCCATAACTGGCTTTGGTGTTTTTCAGTATTCTACTATAGGTTCCAGAGATACTTCATAGCCAGCGGCCTAATGTTGCTTCTTTTATTGATATCTCCGGTTAGAAAAATGATAGTAAGTTGCGTTTTTCACTTACTTTTTGGGAATTTCAGGCTCTATTTAACTATGCAAAAAGAGACATAGTTATCAAAATTTACATGATAATGCGCAATAAATGCTGTAAAGTCAAACAGTGCCAACTAGGTACCACACCAAAATATATTCGGAAACAATTTATACATCAGATTATTAAGTGAGAAGAGTGGTTTTAAACGAGAATTAGTTTGGTTAAATCTGTCAACCCATACTGGAGTTACTGCTATTTAAATTAAAACATATTTGACGTTCACCCACCACTACATTTAATAGAGTAAAATACCTCAAACAAAAAATGCTACAAATTTTCAGCTGGTTACGAAAGAATTATTCAAAATATATCTTTACTTGCATATTTTTGTAGAAAACGCCCGTTTCATAACTAGCCATAGCAGTTGCGCCTCCTATCGGTCATCTTTCGAACATGAAAATAACTTCTAGCTATTCGATTTACCCATTAAATTTGTTTTACAGACTTTATACAATTTTAGGTTCCTGAGGTATGGCCGGTTTCCATTCTTATTGGGCCACTCAGTACATCTATTCCACAAACGGACAGTGTCAATAAGAGCCATGTCGTTTAATTGAAATTAGATAATAATGTAAAAATTAAATTGTTCTTTCCTGTTTGACAAAGCTTTTCTATTTAGAGTAGATGTGTACATACAGAAAGGCTCATATGAAACCTAATAACGTGGCAAGAATGAATTATTTTGGAACAGTGTTTTGGTAAACTGGATGTTATTGATTGATAAATAAATTGGTTCAGGGTTACAGTCGGGTATCTAGAATGATTAGCGACAAATCGGGAAGAGGTTTATTAATGTGGTCTGAGAATAGAACGCATAAATTTCAGCGGCACTATTATGTAGAGAAATCGACAACATAAGTCAAACAAGTTACATTTGAAGAAATAAAAAAGCACGATCGTTACTTTTTGGAGCACTAGAATGTTTGGTCACGTGGGAAATATATACAGTGTAAGAAAGGATGATTAATGATTCCAAACAGCAGAAAATAAATAAATAAGTAAAATCGATGAAAGATATTACCAATAGTATCAAAAGTGACAATGAATGATCATGCTGTACCTATGTATATTTCGTGAAATATATTTCTTATAAACTAGCCTTTACGACTCTGTATTTTCTAAGTAATAAATGGGATAAGAATAATTGTGACAATACCAATATTTTCGGTGTTG
The DNA here is from genome assembly GCA_963921935.1 of Galeruca laticollis. Classification (NCBI taxonomy): domain Eukaryota; kingdom Metazoa; phylum Arthropoda; class Insecta; order Coleoptera; family Chrysomelidae; genus Galeruca; species Galeruca laticollis. The sequence goes on along the minus strand of OY998180.1, from coordinate 215,783,497 downwards.
CTGGTATCATAAAAGACAAAGAATAATGAAAGCAGTTGAACTGTCACATTCAAGTTGATTTAGTGCTACACGGCTGAAAAGATTTACTCTGACAAAAACGATTTTTACGCGGTGAAATTTCTACGCAAAGCTGAAATTCTCGGGCAAGAAGCTTCTTGGCCAGAGACATGAATAAAAACTTGTTGCCGGGGTGAATGCTCTTATTACAGACATTTTTGTGATATTAATATGATTGATTCATTTCAGTGGAATGAAATTTATGTATCTCTAAATTAATCTTTAATATTTCCCAGAAAATATTCATCTTCTTTTTCTACTTCATACGAGAAGGAGAATGGAAATTTTCTCATTTTGTTCGGATAATTTATAGAATTTAGATCAAATTTCATGTTTTATTTTAGGGTAAAGATAAGTTATGATACCTTGAACCCCGAAGAAATTTTGAGAGATCACAAAAGTTGATTTATTGGAAACAAAGTCATAAAATAGGCATCTAAATAAGTGAGATGGACCGCACTTTTTAAAATTTAGAATAATAACAAAATTCAAACTATATTCACCAAGTTAACTAAAATAACAACGACTGGCAATTTAGTAACTGTTACAATTAAAAAACCTATATCAAATTTAGGAAAATCACATTAAGACTATTGTGGGATTTAATAAAGATAGTAATATAATAATACATTCGTCATGAAATTAACTGTCTCGACCCTTACTACTTCGTGGAATATGCTCATATTAGTGTTTTTAAATGGAACTCACGGTCTCTAGTTAATTCCACAATATAATCAGAGTTATTGAAAATTCTAAAAAATTGACATTTGTTTCGATAAATCAATATCATCGTCAGATGTTTCGGAGAAGTAAAACAACAGATTTTAAATTATTTGAAAATGAGATTTAATTACATCTGCTGAAGTTTTTGAAGATATCAACTCTGTTTCTGAAACTATAATTGTTACTTGCGCAGATAAGTTACGTTACCTATCTTTTGCAAAACTTATTCGTAATAAAAAACCCGTCTTTCTCCAACTTCGGCTTCTGCTCAACAACATTTTCATCGAGCATATTATATCAGGTTCAAGTATGGCTTGGTAATCAACAGGACGCAGAAGAATGGAGTTTGAAGCTGATTCATAATGTATTGAAACCAATCTACACACTACTTCCACCTGCTGAGAAGCTCCTCAATACTAGTGTTTTTAAATGAAACTCAAGGTCTCTAGTTAATTCCACAATGTAATACAAGTTATTGAAAATTCTAAAAAATTGACAATTGTTTCGATAAATCAATATCATCGTCAGAATGACAGAAGTTACATTTCATTTTATGCCTACCTGATGTTTAGTAGTTATATTTGGCTAGACCAAGAAGTAACCTAACTTGTGATTGGCTTAATATATGTTTATAGAAAAAAGAAGAAGATGTGATATTACAAACATTGAAGCTTAGATATTATTAGCCCTATGGTGATATCCTGGATATCATTTTTCCAATTAAGATCAGTATAACTGTGCAATGATATAGAAAACCAGGAAAACTATATCTGCTGATCTTTACAATTATCACTTAAGAAGACAGTTTATTAGTGGAGAATTCCCTAGATTTAACTGTTCATTGACAACTTCATATTGTGAGTTTCTTAAATGTCTTCTAATTTCAAGTTCTTCAAGGAAATCCAGTTCTTGTTTCTTTTCACAAGTATGCAGTACTTCTAGTTTTGTGTTAGGTGTCAATGAATGTCGTAAGTGCTCACTGTATCGTATTTCAAAATTCCTGAGGGTCTGACCCAAATAGACAGCATTACATTCTGGACATTTGAGTTTATATATACCTGACTTCTTTAATAGTGGTATTTTTGTTTTTACATTTAACAATTTTGTACTTACGTTACTTTCTGTTTTAAAAGAAATTGTTGTATTCGTTGCTGAAGATATTATCTTTGAAATATTATTAGAAATATTTCCTGCATATGTGATGGTTTTATAAGTTTTAATTTCATCAGCTTGTTTAGGATATATTAGTGGTAATGCCACTTTTCCTCTTTTTTACTAATTAGTTTATTTATCATATGTAATGGGTTACCGTTGGATTTTGCTGTTTGTTTAACTGTGTTAATCTCTCTATCAAAATTACATTTGTTCATAGGAACTGAAAAAGCTCTATGTTGAATTATATGCTGCTAGTCTGTGTGACACAGGGTGGTTAGACTTGAATGGAATTGTTACATCAATACTATTTTTTGCAACTGCAAAAAGGGGTGTAATTCGAAATGTGGCAGCAAAAAAATAGGTTTATTTTGTTCACCTGCATCCACCAATTGTCAAGGGCAGTCGTGCTCAAATCTTGAATCTCCAACAGAAGAAGACCCTTACATTGACGATGAAACTACGGATGTATCGCTACATGAACAATTCACGTCAAAGGAAGAAGAAGGAGAGAAAGAAGAAGATGGCGAAACAGAAGAGAAAGAAGAAGGGGACGAAATTGAATGAGAAGACCTACTAGGAATAAGTAGAATAGACTGTAGAGAAGGCATACTGGGGAAACCACATTAAAATATCCAGAAATCCCATTTTTCCAAACTTTGACCTTGAATAAAAATTTTGCACATATAGGATCCATTGGGACTTTTCACAGTTTCATTATTATGGTATCCGCTCCGCCACTCTCAATTCCATAAACCTTATAAAAAAAAATTCTAAACACCTATGAACCAATTCTACATACGTTTTTCCACTGGGCTGGTCTCAGCCTACCCACCAAATTCAACCAACTCATCTATGAGACAAGAGCAATATAAACGAAACCCCAACATAACATTTCCAACCCCGGCCCTGCGAAGGAAATAAAAATCCCAATTCCACACAATTCATTGGAACTTCTCTCTCTGTCTCTCTTTCTCTCTCGATGGACGGTGTGGTATATTTTATAACCCTTGGATCCAATGGATGATTACTTGATGAAGTACGTCACCTAATTTTTAATTTTATTTTATTTTTGTACATTAACACAAGTATGCAACACTTCTTACTTTACATGTGGAGATAAGTACATTGTATATATAGTGGAACTAATCTAGTTCGTCTTTTGAAATTTCCAAACTTTCTCTTTCACTTTCAATAGTTTCTTAGTTTCACTTTTGTCGTACGGTTATTATGGCGATGATATATCCACAAGGGAATTCTCATAACAAATTATCACTTCGCTGTAATAACTTTATGAATCATGTTTATAAATAAAGGGAGAATTTTCAGCTTATGACTGTATCTTGTACAAAGGCAAATTAAAAGATTATTTTCCAGTCCAAAAACATTGTTCCAGTTTATGACTGATCTTTTCAAGCACCCTTCTCAAAGCCATTAATTTCACCATACGGATTAAAAGGGACGTTCACATTCACCGTCTGCTGTTGTAAAAGAGATCAAAAATAATTTCCGACTGTTATAAAACTTCACAGGGAATCGACCTCACTATTACATTTCAGTAAAACGTTTTAAAGTTAATAAGAACAATTTAAACTGCAGTTGTACGAATCAACTTAAAGTTACGAACAACGTTGAAATGAGTTACAAGTTAAAAACGAGAGAGATTTCACAATTTTAATATTCGTTACTAAAGTTTCTAATATTTAGGAACTTTACGTGGAAACTCGCAACTATGATCAACCGCGATGAAAGAAAATGTCTGTAAAAATCATGCTCTATTGCCTAGTTGTGTAAATGTACTGCTGAGAGAAAAGTATCTATTCATTCTCAAGCAGGTTAATTTTTGATAAATAATACAGATACAGCCTTGAAATTGTGATATAACAGAACAATTATGCAATATAATTCTCAATTGATGCAGCGTAATATGCATCATAGGTAATTGAAATTTGTAAAAAGAAAATTAGTGCTATTTGATTGTTACGATATAAAAACAAGTTGTAAAACGCTTCGAAACAGTAATGTCAGTTTAATTAAAAGACAAACAGTGCTACCAACAGTCAAATCTTGTCTTTTGTTACATCCCAATTGGAGGGAAACTATATCATTTCCTTACCGGCGTTCAACATAGTAACGCATGAAGATGAATTTATTTATTCCATTTTATAAAATGTTGCTACATTTTCACTTGGTGTTGTAATGCGATTGGTTGACCTTCCGTTGACTCAATTCCTGTAAAACATTTCACAATTTACAATCTGTAGTTTACTATTTTACAACTTGATAGAGTCTAACCTCACTTCGGAGGTAAGTACACACGTGGTTGTGAACTTCAATTCAAATTATTCTTTATTGACCACATTATTTAACTGTTGTTTTTCATTTTAGTCGCCCTGATGATGAGGACAATCATCCTCGAAAGCTTGGACATTTTCCGCTAATAGTATACCTTTTCCATTTTCTTGCTGCAATACCCCAATATTCACTAGTTTTATTCCTAACTAGTCAGCAAAGACTATCCTCCTTATAATATATATATATATATATATATATATATATATATATATATATATATATATATATATATATATATATTATATTGGAATTGATTGGATTTTATGTTGATTTATATATTTTTCCTTTGACTAATTATAAATTTGTTACATTAAATAAAACTAGGATAACTTTATTAGTGTTACCTATCTGACCACTGACTCTCAACTACCAATTTCCCGCATTTTACATCGAACACAACCCTTTTTATCGTCTGTCACCGGAAGTGGTTTTTGTTCTCGAAAGTTCGATTGAAAATTTCACCTGTCACTTTGTTTATTGTTGTTTTTATTGTTTTTCTGACTTAAACTTATTGCAAACTATAGTTTTTTATACCTAATATACTTATTGTCATTGACTTATTCACTCACACCTTATTATTATTGTCTTTTTCCATATCACTGTTTATTTGCGCTGTTTTGTTTGGTCAATGCAATTTCATTAATTCTACGTTTTCTACAATCTACATATTTACTTATTATACATATATACAATTCATTTCTCATTATGTTTGATATTATTACACCTATATACATAAACTATGTCGGTAATCATTTATTTCATTATTGTTTTTCACATTCAAAATAATTTATGTTGGTATAATTTGTCTCAACTGTTTTATTTTGGTATAAATTTGACCTTGCCCATATTACAGAATCCTACTTATTATAATATTTCCTATACCTACTTTTATGATTAATTCTTAACTAAATATCTTATTCTATATATTTTATTACTTCTAAATGTCTTTTTATTGTTTAATCATTATAGTTTTAGTAAAATTTGTTAGAAGTTTCTATTTATTTCTAAAATATAAACAGATGCTCTGGGTGTCTAAGATTCCATGCAGCGTTATATTATTTCTTGATCTGCGTTTACTTATGAGGTTCTGTCTAAGGTTGTTTTTATTAAGTTGAAGAATTAATTTTTACAACTGTTTTTCTGATGTTTGTTTATTATTTCTTTTTATATTTATTTACTATCTTTTTGATTATACCCATTGGTCGTACTTAGTTATATTGTTATACGAGGTATTTTATTATTTTGATACATCATTTTTAAAAATTATTTTTATTGACAAAATTTTGATTTTATATCCTTTATCAGGATTCTATATGGGTTCTGTATATGTTCTATTTACAACAATATATATATTAAACTATGATTTAATTGGTATGATGTGAGGAATTTTACTTTTTATCACCTCACGTTGGGATCGACAATTAAACTAGATTTTTATTTAATTATTTATAATTTTAATTGTTTAGATATTGATTCAGATTTGTTTGAATTTTTGTGTGGCTAGTTCATTTAACAATCCTCATCCAATACAATTATCTAATGAACCTAATTTATCAACTGATAACGTAGAAAATATAACGAATACAAATTCAATCAGTACCTTTTTTGCATCTTTACCATATTTTAGAGATCTTTCACCTAGAATTTCCAAAATTTTAAAGGAAGTAACTAACATAAAACTTGCAAATAAGAATGTTCTGACAATTAATCATGTTTTTAGTAAATTGAAAGAAATTGATCCTTATACTGAACGTTCTAATGTTGTATATAGATTAACATGCTCTACATGCGAATCTGTATATGTGGGTCAGACTTCTCAAAAAATTACTAAGCGCTTAGCTCTACATAAGAGTGATTCAACATTATACCCAGAACGTTCAGCATTAGCAGAACACGTTTTCTCAACAAAGCATATAATTGATTATAAAAACTCCAAAATTTTGTGTAAAGAAGACAATTACCCTAAAAGGATTTTCCTGGAAATGACATTTATTGCTCAAGAGAATAATTGTTTAAATAAAAGAACTGATATTCAGAATCTAAATTCAATTTGTAGTTATTTATTATCATTCGACAAAAAAGATAATAATGGAGATCAAGGCGTTATAGAGGAGAATTCTTTTTATTGATCTACTTATATTTCATTTAAATATAATAAGAGTATAGTAAACATTTTATTATATCCTATACTAATGTACTGAATATATATATATATATATATATATATATATATATATATAAATGTTTTCTATGACAACATCAACTTGTCACAAATTGTCATCAATTTGATAACATGTCAATTTAAATATTTTCACGCTAAAATTGTACAATGATGTTTCTTCATATAAATAGATATTATATTATTGTGAACAACCTCAATTAGTGTAAGTAAAAAACATTTTTACTTTAAAACATATTTTAAATTTATATAATATTTATTTTGTAGATTCTTTGATAATGATAATAATAAATTATCGATAGCTTAGGATTAACTAAACAGAGTTTCCTTTCTCACATTGCCGCATTCCCCAATAAAAAAGTTACCCTATATATATATATATATATATATATATATATATATATATATATATATATGTATATATATATATATATATCCACTTAAACTTTTTAATATTTCTATCATCTATTTATTTTCCATTCCGCAAAATTTCAATATTTTAAGTACTGTGGAATTTATAAACTTTCTTATTCCACCTACTCCATCTGTTTTCCTTTGTTTTGAATTGTGACAGATAGTACAAACATCTTTTTACTTTAAGTACGAGAAATCACACGGAACATTTTGTATAGAAAGAGGTGTGACATCAGTTAACATGGAAGTTGGGTTAATGAATCTTAATTTAATTTGTGGAGCAATATTCATTAAACAGAACATGTTTTCAGCATTATCACGATAGTTATTTATTACGTGGTGACGCCCAGCAAGAAACTTTGAAAATAAAATCGGATACAGACTAAATACAAATGAACTGAACAAAATAATAGAAATAAGTATTACAGTATGAACAAAAATCTCAAAAATTAAAACAAAAACTGCAACAAATGAGTGAGTACGGAAATAAATTCAATTTAAGATATGTCATAGGCGAAATAACAGATGTGAAGATTAAAAATGTACTACGAAGGAGAGAAAACTGTATGAGAATGAAGGGAACATAGGGCCATTTATAAAGAAATATATTAACAAATACAGGTAATGAACAATTTATAAGGTGGAATATTAACCAAAATATGCAAGGAAATGGAAATATTCAGATTTATTTAGATACAAAAGTGGAAAAATAAATAGTACAATGCATTCGAAGGAGAAAAATAGAAGAACTACGAGTATATAACAAAAATGAGCTCCGCCAAATAATGAAAAATCAATTAAGCATAACAAAAAAGTATATACAAGATTCATGAACACGTATTAGGAAGAAACAGAAGATGAACAATAAAGATAATTTCCAATCAAATAATAATTATAAAATGGAGCCACCAATCTCCTAGATATCTGTTACGATCTAATTATCATGTCTAAAACACCTTATAGTCTAAGATCCCAAGTAAGGTCGACCTTCACTCATCTGCTTACCAGATGAAAATTATATTTTGTCAAATAAATTATGTTTCTGGACATATACCAATAAATTGCCATAAAAATGTGGTCATGTCTATAATAGATAAAAACTATTAAAAACAGTCTATTTCTAAAATTTCACTGCCATGGTTGCCAAATGAACGAAATTCCAATGGAAAGCATACAACATGGAATATGCGACAATTAGGTTTCCCACCTTTTTCGGGTCCCTATTAACTGATTGCCGTGTGCAATCAGGTAAGTTACTATCAGTAATTGCACTCATATGCTTACCACTTAACAAATATAACGAACTGAAGGCAGTTTTATAACGATTTTAGTATAGGATTGCTTTGCAAAATCCGTTAAGTTGCCAGGCGTTTAAATTAAAAAATCGGAGCAGGCAACGATGTACGACAGAGAAGCAAGAAGTACTATTTGATGCGATAGAGAAGGACGCAGTACAACAGCTAAAACTAATGAGAAGCTTTTTGGAACAGTCAGTCCCTTCGTAAAAACGCGTATTGTGGAAATATTTTTATTTTATTATAAACCAGCCGTATAATCGTAACCTGTGTATACATGAAAAGAAGGTAGACTTAGACACAAATTTGATTCTTATTTCATTGCCGTGCAATTAATGCAATGAAGGTCATTATTTCTTTGTCATTGAGCTTGCAAGCCAAAGTATAGGATCTGGGATTCTATGTATATCACTAAGCAAAGTCACCAAAATATTCATGTCATCAGATCTAATTAAAATTCTTGATACTGCTTCATAAGCGTGAAAAAATATTCTTGTATCGCCCTTTCCGTGATGACATTGGTAATCAGTTTCTTTAGCTTCAATTACGCAATTGTGTGGTGTTTGGGTATTTGATAAGAATAACACTTTTCTTATAAAGCCAAAAGCATTTTTTTGTTCTGGATTATTGATAATAAATAATCGTTCTCTCAGTACTTTGCTAAAAACTGTATCAAAGCTTCTTTGAAACGAAATTTATTCAGACTTTGTAGTAAATCGGTAGGTCTGGTTTGACGAAGACCTGAAAGTTTTTCGATTTTTGGTTTACTAAGTTAATATAATTTCAATAAAAATCAATCACCGAAACAATTGATTTGCATAGAACACAATTCTTCGTCATTTTTAATTTTTCCACAAAGCACGTTTTTACAAACTGACTGTTTGCTCCAAAACGCTTCTCAGTAGTAGACAGTTGTACGCGCAATACTTCTCTGTCATGCATCGTTGTTTGCTCCGATTTCTTAATTTAAAATCCGGGCAACTGTTATTTATGAACTTATTATACAAAGCAACTCTATACTACTGTATTCTTCATTAAATTACGTTTAGTTTGATATATTTTTTCAATTGGGGAGCATATGCGTGTAATTTCTGTTATTAACTTACCTGCTTGTACATGGCAACCAGGTAATAGGAACCAGAAAAAGGTAGGCAACCTAGCTGTGTTGTAGGCTTTCCATTCGAATTTCGTTCATTTGGCCAAACAATTCAGTGAAATTTTAAAAATAGATTGTCTTTAATAATTTTTATTTAATATAGCCATAACCATATTTTTTATGGCAAACCTATTGGTATATGTTCAGAAACATACTTTATTTGATAAAATATAATTTTCATCTGGTAAGCAGGTGAGTGAAGGTCCACCTTACGGATCTTCTTTAATTACGTTTTTTCACTTTGAATGAATTCATACAGGGTTAGAAGTTTCTATTGCTGTTATATCCAAAAATTTTTGCAACCTCCAATTCCATTTTATTCATAATTTGATTCCGTTCGAAACAATTAAAACTCATTCCACAACATCTAAATCTCTCAAGCGCCTATTAGTGCTTGATTTATCATTCCTGCGTGTTGTTTTCACAACTGTTTCCAATTGGTTTGCATATATTCAACATTATAATTGAGTGACACTGTTGAATTATATACATTTGAAATGTTATTTAGGCTTTCGCTGAATATTTCAAAGTTTGTTAAATTTATTTGAAAGGTACATCGAAAATAGTTCGTTTAAGTTCAATATTTCGAACATAAATAATAGAAATTAATAAAACGAATATTAGTTATTGACAATGAAGTTTTCATTGTATTTTGATTAAACTATTATAAATAAATTATAACAACCCCTTGCTTCTACTTCACAATAAATACAATAAATTTATTGATGGAAACAATTAAAACATGAAAGGTGATCTATGGAAAATTAATTGCTTGAGAGTATAATCAAAATTTTGGTCATAACATTTGAACGAAGGCAGAATTTCGCATATAGAATATTTTTTAGAAATGAAAGTTTTCGGGAAAAAGGAAGTTCTATTACTAAGTAACGTAAAATTTTTTCTGTCTGCTTAGGATTTACTTGAAGTAATATCATAATACTGTAGCGCTAGAAAGAACTCTGTGTAATTCCTAGTTAAAAAGTAATTAATAATTACAATTAATTTTTTTAGTGTAATTTGCAATTGTATTTAACTACAGATTTTTCTTAAAAATATTTGGAATTGTAATTTCATCAGAATCTGTGGAGGAATTTAAATTATATAAATACAATTACTTCTCATAATTACTTTTCTAATAACAAGTATATTTATGATGGGGGAGTGATAAATGGTGTTTAGACTGTTTGGAAATACATTCTTGCACCCCCTCAAAAATCAGGAAATTGTTGACCGCAAACGTCCAATCATAATTTTCTCTGCATTACAGCTTGGTGAATGTTGTAATTTTTTCACGCAATGTCCATAACTTGTTATTGTAACTACCGGATCTGTGACAACCACTGACAGTTTATTTTTTTAAACCTCCACTGCATGAATTATTATTCGTTCAATAAAAAAATAAACGGTCTTAAAGATAAAAACTAATTTTTTTGCATCTGTGATACCCTGAATAAAATTCTATCATAAAATTGTTACTTGTATACACTTCGGGGGATGTATCGTGCTAACAAACCGAAATTTCTCCAAAAATAACCAAAAATGTTAAATGCTTTTTTTTTCATTCAATCAAAATTGTACCATTTATTCTTCAACGTGATTTAATTTGAATAATTAAACTTCAACTTTAATATCCATGACTAAATAATCCTTTCCTTTCCTGAAATGTTAATAAGAAGGTGTGAAAGTCCTAATGTTCTCATATCCTGGAGAACATTTCTTGTGCTGCATTATCTCCAGAGTCCAAAGTTTCAATTAAGTGCCTTCAATAAATTTTGTACCACGGATTTAAGGTGTATACCATCAATTGAATAGAAACTTGAGACGTTGCAATTGTATAGGGGTGATCGGATATGTTGATATTATTCAAAATAATCTCTATTAACCTCTATTCTTATTGATTTCGTATCGTTAGAATCCATACAAATTAGTATTAGATAACAAAAAGTATAGGTCAAAGCGATAGAATAAATCAACAACGCATTCACTATTTTCACATTTTCATTGCTGCTTGTTTTCTTATTTAAGAAATATGAAATTAGCTTACGGCACTTTTTGTGAAATAGTTATTGCAACTAAATACCGGAAGCATCAGAAAATAGGATGTATTCAAATAATCAGAAACTGAACTACTCATAGGGTAAGTCCGGTATAGTTGGATCAGCGGGATAGACGGACCAGGGCGATAATTTCCAGACGTGTTTATCAGATGGCGTCCGCGATCCTAATTTGACGGAATGCCAGTCACGCCATACCAGTTGAGCGAAGGTGGTCGTTAAACAACGTTGAAATACATTTTTGTGACCGATTAGCGTTTAATACTACGTAATAAATTATTCGAGAATTTTATTGTGTGATGGTGAATTGATTTTAGGTAAGTTTTACAAGACATAATATAGATTAAATGGCCCCTGTAGACTATTTTCACCTAAAAATAAGAGCTCTGTCACCTTGATTAAGTATGAATAACCAGTGGTCCATCTCTCCCGTAAGTTTGGGATAGATGGATCGCATATTTTAGGGTGAGTTGGACCATAAATTATATTGCCAAAAATCATATATATATAGGTCAATTCAATACATTTATTTCTTTAATAGAGCCATGCCGACTAAATATAAACGCAAAGGAACATCAGAACGCGGAAATTGGTCTGCGGAATCACTCCATAATGCAATGGAAGCTGTGACAAATAAGACCATGGGCGTTAATCAGGCAGCCAAAGAATTTAGGATACCGAAAACGACCTTAAAAAGAAGACTAAAGTCTAGTAATAGTAATAGAATGAATCGCCTTGGACCTGACTCTCAGCTAGGTGATGAGGCGGAGAAAAAATTAGTGGCTCACATACTTAAGTTACAGAAATATGGTTTTGCTCCAGACAGAGACAGCGTTAGAAAAATGGCATACGAACTTGCAGAAAAACTTAAAATTGGGCATACTTTTAACCGAGATACGTGCAAAGCAGGCTATGATTCGTTCCAATTATTTTTAACTCGTCATCCGAGGGAATTTCTTATTCACGAGCAACAGGTTTGTGCAAAGAAAATGTTAGATAGTATTTTCGCTTACTAGCTCAGGTTTTGAATGAAAATGATTTAAATGATAAGCCCGCCCATATATTCAATGTAGATGAAACTGGACTACAGTTAAACAATAAACCAGGTCAGGTTCTAGCCAAGAAGGAATCAAAATGTGTGGCAAACATTACTTCAGCAAAAAAAGGGGAAACGATATCCGTAGTGGCCTGCTGCGATGCTGAAGGAGTGTTTTTGTCTCCATATTGTATTTTTAAGGGGAAGAATAGAAAGGAAGAATTTTCAACCGGAATGCCCCCTGGGTCATATATCGCAATGTCAGAAAAGTCTGCATATGTTAATGCCAAGAAAACCGAATGGAAAAGTCTTACTTATTTGGACGGACATGCTTCTCACACAAACTCTCTCAGTGTGTTGGTGTTTTCGGAAGCGAATTATATCATTCTTTTGTGCCTACCAGCGCATACAACCCATTTCCTGCAGCCATTGGATCGATCCTTTTTTCAAGTCCTTAAAGAGCTACTATTATTCGGCCTGCACTAGCATCATGAAAGCAAATCCTGCAAGGAAATTGGGTAGACTTCAGTTCGGTGAACTATTGGGTTGCTCTTGGAACAAAGCTGCTACGGTACAGAATGCTGTGTCCGGATTTAAAGCCACAGGTATTGTTCCATTTTGGCCCGATGCAATCCCAGATTACGCTTACCTTACTCCAAAGGAAAACGCTGATTTTGCTTCTGCAGAAAACAATATCCAAGCTTCCTTGCCGTCCAATACGGATATTGTCAACAACGATGTGTCATTCACTAACGATTCTCCACAGCTAAATGGTTCTCATAATATTGACAAAGTAATTAATACGCCTCCGTCCGTAAAAACTGTCACACCTGGGAAGCTTCTGGATGACATATCACCAATTCCTGTTTCTGCTTGTTTACAAAAAGCCAAGAGACGCGGACGTCAACATGCAGAAGTTCGTAATACGCCTGAAAATATCGAAGTTGTGAAGAACAATAAACGTCCCTTATTTACAGCTCCATTGAAGAAGCAAAAAAATATTTTAAAAAAGGTAAAACGCCCGTTAAGAAGAGCAACAGTTCCTACCTCAGACTCCTCTGATTCTGATAGCCCTATACTAGATGATGAGAGTCGTGACGGTGAAACAGAAGACAATGCTGAGTGCATAGGCTGTGGGGAGGAGTTTCTTAGTACAAAAAAGAAAGATGAATGGCTCTGTTGGATTATTTGCAAAGGTTGGACGCATGAAGGATGTACTGGTTATATCAACTTCTGCAATGAATGTGGAAAAATAGCCGCAAAAAGAAATCAATGTTTTTGTGTGCTAATATTAATTATAATTATATGTTAAATATTATTTAAGACATTTGTCATTAGCTCTAGGAATACATTTTTTCCTGGTCCGTATCCCCCGATGTCGATGGTCCATCTAAACCGGAGAAGGTCTGTCTAACGCAAATTTTTTGCAATTATATTTTTTTAGTTTTATCTTTTTGAGAATAATATTTTCTGGTTTTGTTATCACCAACCTGTACTCTTGTATGTAATGAATACTCACACGAATATTCAGAAGCTTACTAAACATTTCGATGAAGTTTTGTTAATTTCAATAAAAGTGGTCCAACTATACCGGACTTACCCTACATGAATTGAGGGTTACTGCCCTAGAACTTTTTAGAGAGATACGTATAATCAATACATCGAACTAACATACAAAAAATAAATGGAACTAGAACTAAAAATATGAAATTCTGTACAATCAGTACTTCAATGTACGATGTTTGTTGAAACATGGATCAGCTACTTATAATTGAAACGGCAGCTGTTCCACTTGTTTCTCATAAATATAAAGAAAGATTTATAATAATTATTACATACATTACACAAAGGTATACTCATAAATGATTCCTAAAAATAGACATGATAATATAACATACTTATAAACAATGGGGATAAAAATAAATACACGAATATAGAATAATAATTAGTTTCTTCTAGTTTATGGAAGCAGTACACTGTAACATACTCGTATTTGGTTCATGATTTGATCAGCTTACGAGAGTATCGAAATGGCGATGAATTAATTGTCTTGGATTGTCAAGAATGAATGTTTCCAATGCCTTTTAGAATTGCGGTGGATATACATATGTTTTCTTTCGTTTAGGTAAATTATTATAAAATTTTGGTGCCAAGTAATTGAAGAAACGTTGTGTTACTATTTTCATGATATAAGGAACTGGGTGTTGATTTCGATTTCGTGTATTGTCTGAGGGATTATCTACTAATCTTACCAGGTAAGCCGCCGATTTTCTTCCATCCATTGCCGAATCACCTTTAGGTGGAAATCATTCTCCTGATCTTCTTTGATCTTGTTGGGTGACTATTCTTCGTTGACTACCGTAGTTCTTGAAACTGCAACTTCTTTAGATTTCGACTTGTTGCAGTAAAAATAGTCTACAGGGTATGGCCGCATAGGTAGAGAGTTAGCGTTTTGGTGATTCACGTCAGCTCGATGTGCGCTCTTGTCTAATTTTCCCTGTGACTACAGTTCTTGGGTTGCAGGAGTCCTGGGGCGCTCATAGGGACTGCGTACGTGCTCTAGCACGCTTCACATCCAGCACTTGATCTTCCTTGGCTTCTTGTCTGCCAGACTGTTTATCAAATTAACTATCTGGTCCTGCCTGTCTTCATTAGCTTCTTCTTGTGTGATCCTAACTTTGTTATATTCCGAATCCTCAGTTGCTGCTTCACATTCATTGTTTGCAGGAGTTGCAGGTCGCTTATACGAAATGCTTACTTGCTCTAGCTCACCACAATTACAACACCTGCTCTTCAACTGCTTCTTGTCTACCATACCTTTCAACAAAGGGACGATCTGTCCAAATCTGCCATCGTCACCTTCGTCCTGCATAGTCCTACCTTTGTTGTACCCCGAAGCCATCGTGGCTGCTTCATATTCAAGAGCAGGGGTCAATACATTTACCATGGTTTTGAGATGGGCTAATCAAAGCGTCCTCTCCATATCGTGGTCACATAAGCCGTCAATAAAGGCCTGGATGCCTAAACATTCCATCATGTTCTCTGGTGCTGATGGATAAGCAAATCGAACTAGTCGGGCAATATCCAGCTCATACTCTTGAAGGATTTCGTCACGTTTCTTCTCTCTTCTTCTTCAGCTGTTTGAAGCCATCCGTTTCTTCCAAACGTATCGTCTGAAGTACATCTAAGGCATCTCCCCGAAGTGCGATGGTTAAATTACCTGCCTATCGTACTAATTACTCACTCTAGCGGCTGCTTCGAACTTTTTGACATAATTGGTCGACGATATCTTTCTGTCGAACGTTCAAACCTTGACTCAGGCAAAACTGTCAATATCTTCTGTCTTGGATTGCGTTTCTGGCTTGTAGGGTTTTATGTGTGCTATTTTCTTTTCTTCGACTGACATGTCTTGTGGTCTTGAATTTGTCATCTTTCTCTCTAGCTCCTTGATTTTCTCATCCATCTTGTTTTTGCATCATTGACATCTTATTCTCGATTTTATCGTCCATAGATGTCATCTTATTCTCAATATCCGATTTTTCATTTTTCAACGATAAGATGTCGGCAGAAATATCGTTCTTCATAGGGGAAATCTTCTCGTCCATATTAGTAGAAATCTTGTCCATGTTAGCAGAAATATAGTTCTTTACATTAGTTGAAATCTTCTCTTCCATGGCAGAAATATCGTTCTTCATATCAGAAATTGTCGAGATTAAGTCTCGTATTTGAATAAGAACGTTTCTGGATCGAAGTCAGAACTTATCAGTGCCACTTTGGGTTTCTCTACTAATTCACTTTTCTTACCGGACATTTCCAACTCTCGATTTTCCAGCTTTGCCTCTAGTTCGGTCACTCTTAGCCATTTTTACGTGCCTAATTATTTATATTATCCCACTTCTGACACCAATGTAGTTCTTTTCTTATCAGCAGTTCAATGTACGATGTTTGTTGAAGTTGATGAGTCATCGAACTGTAACTTCTCCATCACCTGAAGAAGTTTTGTTAGGGACCAACAAAACTGAAAGTAACGATGACATATCTTGTTGGATTTCTGGTTCTTCCAGAGAATTGAGTAGAAATTCTCAGTTTAAATTACGAGTAGATGCTTTGATGTCTTCTTCTTAGCAGAAATTGATAGGTACTGAAATCTTTTGATCAAATTTTGTACCTGATCGAAGTTCTTGAATTTCTGATGTAACTTTTTGATATAATTCTTCTTAGGTAATAATAGTCTTTATTAGTTAGAATTCTTGTTAGTCCCAGGGTTAGACTTACTCCTGGATCGATAATTATTTAGCCAATACAGGTATATCAGTAATAAAGGATTCGTATTGGATTTACATAGCTAGTGTTTGATATTTTTCTTGTATTCTTCTGTTTTGGGTGTCGACAGTGACATTGTTGTCTTTTGTAGCGAGAGATAAGTTCACGATCTGGGTGCATTTCATGAAATAATGTACACATGTCTCACCCTATCGTCAACATAAGTCATCTTTAACATTCCAATTCTCTCACTCTCAATTTGTTAAATACGGGTATATGATAGATTAGATTAACAATAGGGAAAATTGTACTCAAATATTTTAGCTCTATTTTTCTAGCTCGTTCATGTAGGAATAGATTGTTCATAAAATTATAATAAGTAATGTCCCCATCACCGTACCCTGTGGCACGTTTCTGTTTTTGAATTATAACGTATTGATATCTATTTTATAGGTAGCTCTTAAACAAATTATGTGATGTACTTCTTATTCCTCAAATCGACAAAAATCCCTATTAATTGACGGTATATTTTTATCCAGTGAGTCGTGTATGTCAGTAGTTAACACACGAATCGCATTTTGGAATCTGTATTGGGACAATGATCATAAATTGAATTTCTTTAAAAAGGTATTCATACACGTTGTGATTATTTTTTCTACGACTTTACTTATCGATGATATTGGAGAAATGGACCTATAATTGGATGCAACTGCATATTTTCTTGATACAGATATCCAGTCTCTGATATTTTCTTCATTATATGAGTTAAATGAAGACATATAAAATCAGCAATTATCTTTAAGCGTTCCGCTTTTATGCCATATTCGCCTGGAGATGTTTCATTTTTGAGAGTATTGATTGTATTTTTTACTTCTAAATCATTTGTTGGTTGTAGAAAAATAGAACGAGGGTTTATATTTTTTGTTTATTTTCAATTTGGATCTTTTTTACTTCACCTTATGTATATATATGTATACATATAAAGAAAAAATTGTAATGGAGTGATTTCGATGTTCAAGTGGATACATATGTTTCTGAGTCCAAGAAACTTATTTTTAATGTACCCCGCATGAAAAATTAAATATTCTATGTTGTAGTTGTGTGTATGTTAATAAAATAACAATCATTTTCAAAGAAAACGTAATATTTATTTGAGAAAACATGTTATACATGTTAAAATTAACATAAAATGTAGTTACAAACATTTTTTTAAATCTGAGTATTGTTATGTTGAAAAAATTAGTCTGGTGAATTATAACACTGTGCTTGATATTTTTCACATATAATTTGTTTGAAAGAGTGAGTAGCGCATACAGATCGTTTACCTAGATTAACGATCCCTTTTTATATCGCACAAGTAACACCGACCGGGTGTAGACCGCTCAATTTCATCACGTTCTAAAATGTTGTCTGTCAATTCTGGGAAAACATTAAGTACGTATTGTTTAATCGTTGTGTACATTTTCGTTTCTGTTTCAAATCTTCTAAGCACGTTGCCTATAATTAACTATTCGCCCAGGGTCAAAAGAAATATTCTTCGCTGGGAATTTGAGTTCCTACATGTGCATTTATGCCGGCAAATTCAGACACTAAGCAGCCAACTATATCTAAGACCATCCTTTCTCCTTGATTGTTTTCAACTATATTATTATTTTTACCTAAACGCGGTTGCATGGTCGGAGTGAGTGCATTAACACTATCAGTGTTCGAGATCTTTTATTACCTTATTATATATTTGAGGTGTCAATTCTATTTGATAAACCATTTTTCCGCGATTCAATGCAGTTGAATCTGTAATCTGTTATGTTATATTGTTGATGCAGATTGGGGTGGAGATACACAAGATTGAAAGTCAGTCTTTGGTTATGTTTTGAAAGTATTCAATAACACATTAATGTGGGCAACCAAAAAGCAAGCTTCTGTCTCGTTATCTACCACTGAACCGGAATCAATTGCTCTTTGTGCAGCAGTATCTGATGGCTTGATAAAAAAATATTTCTAGATTTAGGTATCAATTTTAAAAATATTAATTCCAATGAAGAAAACCAAGGGTGCATGGCACTAATAGAGAATCCTTCTAACAATAGACGAGTCGATCATAATTTTGTATATGATTGTTATAAAAATGGTATCATAGTTGTACGTAAGTAGTGAAAACCAACAAGGTGACATGTTTAAAAAAGTGTTACCAATTACTTCATTTGTAAAATTTAAAAATTTACTTGGTTTAAGAGATTTTAGTGAGGAGGGGTGTTAATAGCCACTAAAATCATATTGGTTCTCTATCAGCGGCTTGTGACAGTTGACACAAGGGAGATGACAGTCGACATAAACGTTGCAAGTTATAAGTTCAGTATGCATTTATTTTTGTCAGTATATTTCTACTAACATCTTTTTAATAAATAAACATTAAACAAGGACCATTGTTTAATTCAATGATAAGCAAAAGAACTACAACACTGTTAAACAATTCCAGTTCAGCTTTGTTAAACAAAATTTGCATTATGCCGATACTAACATTTGAGGAGATACTGCAATCTTTCTTAGGAAGGCAGATTAAATGAAACAGAAGTTTGCATATATATGTAAATTTCTTGATTGGATGTGAGGTATTGCTCAAAACATTTCAAAATATATTAGACAATAAATACCCACACATTATACTTCATACAAATTCTAGGCACTACGAATTTGACCCGGCGGGGCCACAACGAATAAATCCAACACTGCTTTCTCGCGTCTGTGCGGTCGTTAGCACTTGAGTTCGAATTTTATGGCGAATGCGATGATTTTATGCCATCCCAATAGTACATTTATACAATTTATCCAGAAACGTTTTCTCCGTAGGACTATCCCTCTTATTGTCAAGGATATGGATATAGTCTAGCGCTTCCAGCTGAGAAAATTTGTCAAAAATGTGACATCAAACGCAGAAATACTACTATCGGAGCGGAATGCATGATTTATTTCATTGTGCAGGATTTGTATATAAATATTTCAACTGAATTCTAATCGGAATTTCGTTTCTGAAGAGTGTAGATTCTCATTAAAATAGAATAAAAATAAGCCACCTATATATGGATAAACTCTTGTGAACTAAGTTTTAATCTTTGTTATCACTTTAACTAGAGTCATTTATTAATTCCTTCATCCTTTATTTACCTCGATGATTACAGAATCATTTTACATAGCAAAAAGGCCATAACTCAAATACCCTACGATCACGAAAAAAAAACATGAAACATCACAAAAATACGACTGTCTAATTCTTCTTCTTTTTCTTTACGTTTATATCGAAAGAACAAGAACTATCAGGCTGTTTTCAACAAATTCACTCGCTAAAAACTTTTGAACTGATAAAATCCATAAATCTAGAAAAATTTATTACAGTTATAGCTTTTTTAAACCATCAGCTTGTTGTTCTTTGGAACCAATGTATCTTAAATCTAAAACCCTTTTTTCTAAGCAATCAATAACAAATTGGTATTTCTAGTCCATATGCTTCCATTTCTTGTTATTCCACTGATTCTTCATAAGTGGTTGGTTATCTTCAAAAATTGTTATTTGCTTAACTTCATCATAAAAGTCCTTTAATAATTTTCTTAAATACAAATTTTCTGCGACACAAGCACACAGAGCTTCTTATTCAGCTTCTGTTGTTGATAGAGTGATACACAGTTTTGTTTCCTAGTTACTCAAGTTACAACATTTCCAAAGACATTAATTATGAAACCTGTAACTGATTTTCGATTGATTCGATCACTTCCCCAATCAGAATCTACAAAACTTACAATCTCCTGTTCATTTCTCCTATAATACTCCAAACCTACATTTTCAGTTCCCTTTAAATATCGCAATACTCTTTTTAGATGAATCCATATTTCATCTGATGCTTTGTCTTGGTATCTAGAGAAATAATTGATAGCGAAACATATGTATGGTCGACTTTATTACATGAGATACATTAAGCATCCAATCAATTGTCTCACAGGTTAATTCTTATTACCATAACATGTTAAAGTTAATGTTGGATCTATTGGTATAGAAATAATCCATACCAAACTTTCTCAAAATTTGTTTAATGTATCTCTGCTAACTAATAATCTGTAAAAGACCTTTATATCTGCTATAGTTCATATCATAACCTAGAAAATAATCAAGTTAGCCGTTATCTTTCATTTTTAATTTTTCCATTATTTGCTTTACAATATAGTTTCTAAAATCATTATCAGGACCACATATTATTATATCGTCCACATACATTAAGAGTTATGATGAATTATGATGTATAGAAAAAAATCATTTTCAGACCTTATAAATCATATCTCAATTAAGTGGGAATTAATCTTCATGTTCCAACATTTTGACGATTGTTTTAATCCGTATAATGCTTTATTCAACTACTAATGGCGAATATATATAAACCTCCTCATTCAAAAATGCAGACCTAATATCGAATTGTCCAATATAGAGTGAAAATTGATTTCCAATTGCTAATTGTGCTAATTTTTGCTACAGGAAAATAAATTTCTTGGTAATCATTTCCACTTCCAGATCGAGCCTTATATTTCTCAGATTCATTTTCCTCAAAAAGTTTAAAAGTATATATCTATTTCGTATGCAAAATAGTCTTCCGTACAGGTTTTTCACTTACCGCTTCCCAAATACCATTCTATTTATGGAATTAATTTCTGTATCCATTGACTTAAGCTAGCAAACTTTATCATCTATTTCTTCTACTTCTTCAAATGACCATGGCACATCTTCAACTCATAGCATCTAGAACCATATAAGTTTCATAATCTACTAGCCATTATGATAGTTTTATGCTTCGACTGCTTCTATATCCCTGTTCACTAAGATTCTATTCTTCTTGATCTATTACATCTTCGTAATTTCCATCGTATACTTCTTGTTCTACCCTGTTACCAAAGTTCTCCATATTTGTATCTTGACTACTCCCTACTTATTCATCTACATATAGCATTGCTATTCCTTTAAAATGAAATTCATTTTCATTAAACCTCACATCTCTGTCAATAATTACTTTATTTTTAGCTATATTCCACAGTCTGTATCCAGTAGGTGCGTATTCTAACCTCATGTATTTTCCTGTCTTTTCATCAAACTTACTCCTCAACTCAGCTGGAATATGTAGCATAACAAGTGCTCCCAAATACCTTTAAACTTCTAATATCTGGTTCTTTACTGTTCCATACTTCGGCTAGTGTAATATATCCATTCAGGCTCTACATACGTTATCACATAACATGATGCTCTTATTGCTTCTCCCCAGAAAAACTTAGGAACCTTTAGAGCATTCATAATACATCCAGCTCTTTCCACCAATGTACGGTTCATCCTATCTGCCTTCCCATTTAGTTGTACGCCACTGTATAATCTAAAAGTAGGCCATTTTCTCTACAATACTCTCTGTATTCATTTGAAAAATATTCGCCCCCATTGTCACAGCTTAATTTTGAGAACTTTGAATTAAATTTTTATACTTCAAACTTTATATATTCTTTGAATTTACTAAAAACTTCACTTTGTTTTTTATTTCGAAAAACATAGTAGAATTTGAAAACCCATCTATAAAATTAACAAAATCCTCAAAACCATCAGTTGTTTATTGGTCGACATTAATCGTCGATTTGACGAAAGATTAAAAGAATTTATTTCAATCAAAGGAAAAATTATTCAGTTTTTCAGTTACGAAACTTACACTGAATTGATTAAAAAGGTGAAATCTTCAGAATCAGAAGTGTCAAATAAAAAACCAGAAGATTATCAACGTTTACGGAGATTCGATGTTATGACTATTGGAGAGGTGGAAAAATTAATTGTCCCGGTCAAAGAAGACAACATAATCAGGTATTACGTGAATAACAACGAAATATTTCAGATTCTACACGAGACCTACCTAAAAATTGGACATGGTGGAAGGAACCGGATGGAGAAAGAGTTGAATTTGCACTATAAGAAAATATTACCAGAGAAATGATTGTCATTTATTTAAACTTATGTGACATTGTTGAAAAAAACGCAACGTTCCGAAGAAAGGATTAGTAGTCAAACCTATTCCTAGCAGCGAAATGGATGCAAGATGTCAAGTCGACTTAATTGACATGCAGACCCAAGAAGATGGTCCATATAAATTCATATTGGTATACCAAGACCATCTTACGAAATTCGTTCAGCTGCGTCCGCTCAAGACCAAAAAGGCCCAAGAAGTAGCATATGTACTCCTTGACATTTTTACAATATTCGGTGCACCTAGAATTCTTCAAAGCGATAATGGCAGAGAGTTTGCGAATAAAATTGTCCAGGAAGCTTGTAGCATGTGGCCCGAATAGAAAATTGTTCATGGTAAACCGAGGCACACTCCAAGCCAAGGGTCGGTTGAGAGAGCCAACCAAGATATAGAGAATATCCTCAGGACGTGGTTGGAAGATAACAATACCAATAAATGGCCCGAAGGATTAAGGTTCGTTCACTTAATGAAAAACAGAGCGCATCACACAGGCATTAACTGTACTCCATATGAAGCCATGTTTTGGGCGAAGTTAAAAGTGGGACTCAAAAGTTCTTCTATACCAAATGAGGCCTTGGTGGATATTAATTCAGGATAAGAATTAGAAAAATTCTTATCCACCGAGGGTACTGCTATCGAAAATAAGCAAGTTGCGTCCAACGAAAATAATCAAGTAGAGACTACTGAAGATGATCAAAATGAGGCCATCAAAAATGAAATAGTCCAAAGAGAATCCATTAATAATCATAAAGGAGAGTCCATTGAAAATGAAACACACCAAAGAGAATCTATTGAAAATGATAAAGTAGAGTCCAGCAAAACAAAATATGTGGAATCCAGCGACAATGCAATATATTTATGTTCATCACCTATTAGTTTATATGCTCAAGATGAAGAAACTTTGAATTTAAATTCAATACTTGAAGACGAAATGCTCTCATCAGAACAAAACGTGAAGCGCAAGACAGAAAATGTTATGCTTCTTAGAAAATCAGCTTTAATTAATTTGCAGAAACAAGCCGAAAAAATGTTGGATGCATCTGATGCTATATATCCCGTAGCTAATGTTGGCTATACAGTGAGGGTCCGGGTTCCAGATGTCGATCGAGCTCGTAGTGACGGAAGATATATACTTGCTAATGTAATTGAAATAACACCCGCTAATATTTATATATTGGGAACGAAACATGGTGTTTTGAATCAACTTTATTCTAGAAACCGGTTTACAATGTGCAAGGAAAGGTTTATTTCGCCTGCAGATGTCCTGAAGGCAGAGATTTCATTGAGAGAGAGAGTGTAAAAGTCCAAATGTGGGTGGCAAGGTTACAGTCGTCGTACTTGCAAAGGTGGCTGTAAGTTTGACAAATGCGGCTGTCGCAAAAACAAGAAACTTTGCAACTCAAAGTGCCATCAAAGCGGCAATTGTTCTAACAAATAATTATGACATTTATTCTGTTGTCAATGTTCAAAAAGTTTTATAATTTTTGTGATTATATGGGTAGTTTTGTTTTTGTTATTTTTGGAGATTTTAAATTATAATTTTAATAACTTGCAACCAGTTTTAACAACAAAATAACTTTTAAATAAAAAAAATAACTAGGTATGATTAAGAAAGAGAGGATTTACAACCTCTACATATCTAATAAGTATATATTATAAGTCTGTGGAGTTTTTAAAGTTTAATTTTATTTACTTGTAACCAGTCTTAACAACAGTTTAACTTTTAAATTAAAAAAAAATAACTATGATTAATACTGCTAAAAACTAGAATATTTACCATCTCTATTTAATAAGTATAAATTATAAGTCTGATTTTCAAGTTTATTGTTAGCAGAGTTCCTATGGAAGGAGATAATTTTATTTGTTTTTAAATACTGATTTTGTTTGAAATAAAAATAACAGTATTAAAAACTCTTTTTAATTATTCTGCCCCATACGTGACACACATTTTACATCATGCCCGGACTATTTGATTATTTCAAAAATTTTTATCACTCTGCCCTCTCATATTGGGCATTTTTCAAACTGCGCGGGCAATTTTACAATGTCCTATTAATTACTTGGTCCATAACATATACAAGTAACCAATTTTATGATTGGATATTATTCAGAGCATCTCAAAGATGAACCCTATTGATATTCAGCTCACCAACGCTAGTACAACGGGTGCTGTTGTACTTGAACTACCAAATTTTCAAGATGTCTCATAAATGTACCCTACTGATTTTCAGCTGACTAGAACGAGTACGGGTCCTATAAATCCAGATATACTAATTTTTTTTTATTTTTGGAGAAATTTGGGTTTGTTACCACGATACATCCCCCGAAGCGCATACAAGTGACACTTTTATGATAGAATATTGTTCAGGGTCACAGATGCGGAAAAGTTAGTTTTAATCTTTAAAACCATTTATTTTGTTTTGAACTGTTTAATCACGTTTATCACTTACATACTGATACAAACAAATTCCGAAGTATTATCACCCTTTATGGGTTTTAGACGACTTCATCTCTCACTGTCTAAGCATTACTTCACTTTAATTCTGTATTCCTAGCGTACTCACATCTTTTCCAATATGTTCTCCCCTGCGGTGTCTTAGACGCCCAACTGGTCTCATCTCAGTTGGAACTTCTTCTCATTCCTTTTTTAAAATCCTCAATCTTCCGATTCGATATTTTTTTTTGTGTCTCCAACAGGTCCGTTCATTTTTTAATTTCAA
Source organism: Galeruca laticollis (assembly GCA_963921935.1). Classification (NCBI taxonomy): domain Eukaryota; kingdom Metazoa; phylum Arthropoda; class Insecta; order Coleoptera; family Chrysomelidae; genus Galeruca; species Galeruca laticollis. The sequence goes on along the minus strand of OY998180.1, from coordinate 215,758,059 downwards.
AGTTTCACTAAACTTTTAACATAAGCGAAAGATAGTAAGCACTTGCTTCCTCATTTTATTAATCTAGTTAGATTCTATTCCATAATCTGTCACTTTCATTTCTTTATACTTACAATGTAGTTTTCTACAATTGATAACATTTCGCATCATTTAACATCGCATTCGTTGCAAGATTTTCATAAACTGTAGTCTCGAGTTATGGTTCTAAACTTAGTACTACTTGATTTCCATGCTGATCTCTCTCGTCAGTTCAGCGGAAAAGTTATTGAAAAGTTCGCTCGTAGTTATTTAGACAATGTTGCAGAACTTACACTTAAAATTATTTACCTTTACCCTGACGTCATTAATATCTGATAACATAACCGACATAATTATTAAGTGGCATCTCTTTCTATTAATAGTGAAGAATAGCACAAAATAATTTGACATTAGTCGGTTATGTCATCAGATAATAATGACGTTAGGGTAAAGGTCAATAATTTTAATTGTATATAGACTACAATTATAGGGCAACAATTTAGAAGCTGCGTAGACACAATAGTAAGTTTTCAGAATTGGATTAAAATCTAATTAGTCTATTGGAAACCAGCGTAATACTCTTATACATTCTTTTATCAAAAAACTATTTCATTCCCTTGTTTTAAAAAAAGGGAATAATACAAATATATATTTTAATTCACTTAGTCTTAATTGAGCCTGAAATTCTTCTATTGTGCTATAAAACTAGAATATAAAAAGACTTGCACATTCGACCCCACGAGCTTTCTTTTCTAATGTGTCAGTGCGCCATTATCACACTAAGACCTTTAATCCAAAAAGCCGTCAGGTATTTCGGATATTCTGTCCAAGACCATCTAACGCTTAGTCATGATACCCAGGAGTTATAAATTCACCAAAGGTCCCTTTAAAACGCAATTCTTCGCTTGTGGTAAATTCCCCGAGTCAAACCTGCACGTATATATAGGGTGGTCCGGATTTCAATTAAATATATTAAAGTCACCGAAACCGCAGAATTCACAAAGCAAGTTGAATGGTTTTATTCCAGTCGCTCCTAATGCAAATGGGAACTGTTTCTGAATTTATACACGACACAGAAATATCTTTCAATTGAAAAATACAAGAAGGAAATATCACAACAATTTGAAACATTACATTTATAATTTTACGTATAATTTATTTAGTGTGTAACATTACAAAGTAACAATTTAATGACATAAATCAACTATCAGTGAAAGCTCGAAACTAATAATACACGAAAGAATCATTTCAGATCATTTTAAATTGGCCTTAAATATTCTTGAATATTCTAAAACTTCACATAATGTACGATGGTTAATTTAGGTTTTCAATAATTCCAAATCATTTGAAATAACCCATTAAATTTCCTAGATAATTCTGAAATATTATAGAACATTTTTCGACGGTTTTAATCATAAGATATTTTGAATTACCTCACAAATATTCTAAAAAAATTACACATTCTTCCACGGCTCTATGTTGTTTTGAAATATTTTAGAACACTTTAAAATACTTCCCAAGCCTTCTAGAACACTCTAACTTATTACAAAATATTCTATCACTGTTACTTGTGGGTTTTAATCATTTAAAAACATTTTAAATTACCCCTCAAATGTTCTAGAACATTCTAAAACATTACAGGGCTTCCTACGATAGATTTTTATGGGTTTTAATCATTTAGAATTACCCCCAAATATTCTTTCAGAATTAATAATTTTAAAACATTTTAAATTACCCCTTAAATATTACGGAGCATTCTAAAACATCACTAAATAGTCTACGATGATTTATTATGGTTTTTAATCATTTCAAATTTCCCTCAAATCTACTAGAATACTAGAACATTCTGAGACGGTAAATAATGTTTAAGTAATTTTAAATTACCACCCAAATCCTCTAGAACTTTCTAAAACATTGAAAAACATTCTACCACGGTTCTCTGTCGTTTTTAATCATTTCAAAACATTCCAAATTCCCCTCAAATCTCCTAGAATATTCTAACACATCACAGAACATTCTACGACTGTTAATTGAGGTTTTTAATAATTTTAAAAGATTTTAAGTTACCTCCCAAATCTTATAGTATATTCTATTATCATTCCTTGTGGTTTTTAATAATTTCAAAATATTACAAAATCAACTAGAATACTACAACATTCTAAACATTCTAAGACAGTTAACTAAAGTTTAAGTAATTTTAAATCATTTCAAATGACCACCCAAATCCTCTAGAAGCTTCTAAAACATTACCGAACATTCCACCACGGTTCTTTCTCATTTTTAATCATTTATAAACATTCCAAATTACCCTCAAATCTCCTAGAACATTCCAGCACATCACAGAACATTCTACGACGGTTAATTGAGGTTATTAATAATTTCAGATTTTAAATTACCCCCCAAATATTCTAGAATATTCTATAACACTACAGAACATTTTACTATGGTTCCCTGTGGTATTTATTCATTTTAAAACGTTTCAAATTACCCCTCGCCTTTTCTAGAATATTATTAATTATCACCGAACGTTCTACGACGGTTAATTATAGTTTTCAATAATTTTAATACATTTCAAATTTCTCTCAAATATTCTATAACATCCTAACACATCACAGAGCATTCTACGACGGTTAATTGAAGTTTTTAGTAAATTTAAAAGATTTTAAATTACCCCCCGAATTCATTCTTCTAGAACATTCCAAAAAATTACAAAATATTCTATTGCGGAACCATGTGGATTTTAATCATTCAAAAACGTTTTAAATTACACCCTAAATCTTCTAGAAAATTCTAAAATATTACAGAATATTGTACGAGAGTTTATTATGGTTTTTAATAATGCCAAAACATTTCAAATTACCCTCAAATCTACTAGAATAATAGAACATTCTAAGACGGTTAATTATTGTTTTATCAATTTTAAAACATTTCAACTCACCTCTCAAATCCTCTAGAACTTTATAAATCATTAAAGAACATTCTACCACGGTCCTTTGTTGTTTTCAATCATTTCAAAACATTCCCAATTACCCTCAAATCTCCGAGAAGATTCAAAAACATTACAGATCATTCTACCACGGTTGCTTCTGGTTTTTTATCATTTTGAACATTTTAAATTACCTGTCAAATTTTGTAAATATTCTTAAACATTACAAAATACTCTATCACGGAACCTTGTGGATTTCATTTAAAAACTTTTCAAATTACCCCCTTCATCTTCTAGATAATAACAAATTGTTAGTTGTCCGACGAAGTTTCATAGAAACCAGAATAATAAAAACAAAAACAACGATTTCATAATTGGGGTCTGCTGCTAAGTGATACGGTAGCAATTAGCGTTGAAGTGAACTTTTTTAGTTATTTTCACGTTTTTCAATGCGAAAAACATGCCAAATGGGCTTTTAGAAAAAATATCATACATTTAGTTGAATTTTAACAAATTTGTACAGCAATATACATGCATTCTCTTGAAGGCCTCATTTATACTTCTTATACAATTTTTAAGATCTCCACTACATAAATACAGCAGGGTGTAATCGGTAAAAAGGTGAATTTTTGACTCCCCTACAATATCCACAATGTCATTTAAATAAATTAAGAACAACAGAGGACCCAATACACTACCCTGTGGTACACCCATATTATTGCATAAGTTGCTGGACTGTATGTTGTTAAGCTTTGCTTCTTGTTGTCTGTTCAATCATCCAATTGAAAGTTTTCCAATCAATACCTACGCTTTCTCCTTTTTTTATTAGCCTACGCCTATCAACTGTTTCAAATGTTCTTTGTAGATCCAAAAATACTGAAATTGTGAATTGCAATTTTGTTTTTTAATGAATCAATTCTTCTAAACTAGTCAAATTAAATTTGGGTATTTTATTAGTAGTAACTTTATCTAGTACTGGAAAACTATCTGCGTAACTTTTATCAATTTGCTCTGTTATATCTAATAAACTTTTAACATAATACTAGAGGATCCGTACTGCTCCGCAGCATTAGGATAGACTATGTATGAGAGGTTGTAATTATTACATAAAATCATTTTACAGTACTTCCTTCCAGACAATATTAGCTGTGCGTCGGCCGCAGTATTTGGAAAAAAATTGGGAGTAAAGTTGATTGTGCACACATAACTTTTCTCAAACTCAACGAATTTAAACAGTTAATAGCTCAAAAGAACGGACTTGATCCACTGAGTGTTCTTAGACTTGTGTCAATAGCCTACGTTAATTAGAGGTTTGAGTGAAGGAAAATCTTTAAAAAATTGAATGTAAAGTTGATTGTGCACGCATAACTTTCCTCAATCTCAACAAATTTGAGCAGTTAATAGCTCAAAAGAAAGGGCTTGATCCACTGAGTGTCATGAGAGTAAAACGATCAAGATCCATTCATTAGAAGAGGAGCTGTGAGAACTCGAATTGCTTGAGTGAATGTGTTCCATAAGAAATGTACAGTAAAGAATCAGTTGAGTATAACTTGAGTAAAGTGGGAGTTGAGTGAATTTCAATGATTGCTGTGTCTAAATACCTCTCATTTAAAAAAAACTGGAAGAAATCGGCCTTATAGAACGGCCAGACGGACTGACTTAAGTTTTCATAATTTTTTCTAATATATAAGATATATTTACACAATCTGGCATTACACTTATATCAGAGATCACCTCACCATTACCTATTTCAATAGTATTAAAATAATGAACTTCTTGTTTGTCATTAGGGATAATAGACTTTAGAAGAATCCACATTTCTGTTGGATATCGTGTATTTAGATCTATTTTGTTTTCAAAATATTTCTTATTTTATTGTTTTTACAGCCTTTTTTGGTTACATATTTCCCAGTTTTCCGGTGTCCTATTGTTTTTATAAGACCTATAACTGTTAACCCTGTTTCTTATCGCTTGCTTGACATTGTCATCTCAAAACTCCTGGTGGTACCTATAGATTTTTGCTTATTTTTTTTGAGCTACACCATACAATATAGAACATACATGTACTACAAACATGTTATATTACTTTTCCGCACAACCTTTCTAGATGCAAGAAAAGTATTGGTTTACCCCAAAAAAAGTTGGAATTTAGAATTTTTTTTTAGTTAACTTCACGTTTCCCATCAACAGTAACACGAAAAAATGGTTTTTAGAAAAAAAATCCAGTGTGTATGTCGTCGTCGTCGTTGTCGTCGCTCACTTTTCCTTATATGTCTTGTTAGCATGATACAGTCTCCGGAGTGCAATAAGTCAGCAATTTTATGATTGAATATTGTTAAGGACATGTCACAGATGATCCCTATTGATTTTAATTTCACCAGAGCCAATACAACGGGTGCTATGGTACTTGAAGTACGACATTTTGTCATTTTTTGAGAAATTTCAGTTTGTTAGCACGATACAGCCTTCGGAGTTCAACAAGTCACCAATTTTACGATTGATTATTATTTAGGGCATCTCACTGATGAACTATATTGATTTTCAGCTCACCAGAGCCAATACAACATGTGTTACAGTACTTTCAGTACGATATTTTTGACATTTTTGAGGAAGTTTCAGTTTGTTAGCACGATACAGCCTCCGGAGTATATACAAGTGACCAATTTTATGATTGTATATTATTCAGAGCGTCTCAAAGATGAACCCTATTAATATTCAGCTCAATAAAGCCAGGACAACGGGTGCTATGGTACTTGAAGTACCAAATTTTTGTCATTATTGGAGAATTTTCATTTTTTTAGCACGATACAGCCTCCAGAGAATATACGATTGATCAGTTTTATGATTGAATAGCGTTCAAGGTGTCTCACAGATGTCACCTTTTGATTTTCAGTTAACTAGAGCGAGTACATCGGGTCCTATAAATCCAGATATACTAAATTCTTGCTTATTTTTGGAAAAATTTCGGTTTGTTAGCACGACACATTCCCCGAAGTGTATACAAGTAACAATTTTATGATAGAATATTGTTCGGGGCCACAGATGCGGAAAAGTTAGATTTAATCCTTAATTCTATATAGTTCCAGTTTATATTTTTATAATTTTAACCCAATTAGTTCAAAGTGAATGTCCCTGTCCCTTGTTTCTGTATAAAATGAATTTCTTGATACTTTTATGTCCTTCAAAGAGATTATCATACTGCGATGAGAGCTTATTTCAGGGAAATCTAATATATCTACATCAATTTCTAGATTCGATAAAGCTAAATCAATTAATGACTTTCTCCTTGCGTTAAATGCGTTCCTTCCGTTACTGAATTTATAAATCACATATCAGATATAAAATGTAATTGATATAAATATCCAGCCAATTCAAGTTGAAATCTTCATATAAAATAGTTTCATTTATTTCCTCATTGATTGTCAATATCTTCAACAATAAATGTACCTTACTAAAGTTAAATTGATATTTTTTCACAATCCTTGTATACGGCGCAAAAAAATGTATGTCTATCATGAAGAATAACTTTTTTCATAAAACTAAGAATAAAAAAGATTCCCATATGCTTCAGACTGTATATTTGTTGTTATGACGATTGAGTATATTAATTTGAAATTTACGTGTATCTTTGTTGGAAGGGGTGTTCTGAAAAATGAGGATATCGGGCAGGGTCATTTATAGTAGACGTTGCTCAGATTATCACCAGTATTGATCAGTTGAATCACATTTCTAAGGTTCAACTATGTTTGCAATAAGGAACTACTCTATGTGTTCATTTTTCGTAGCTAAAAATAATTTGAGTAATAATACAATTAACTTATATTTTTCGTAAGAGACTCGGTTATATTTATCTCTATATTGTGCTCAATGTGGGCTTATATAAACGACTGACTACTACCTAATCAAATACACAATGAAAAATTCGATGCCATCAACCCAAGTTTTCATCGTGCATGAGCTTAAGTGATATACATAAATGAAATTAAATGAAAACTGCGATGGTCGCATATTACATAATAACTGTTTGATGAGATTAAATTGCTAAAGCTTATGAAAATAACGGAAATGCCAGCAATTTAAATGGAGAAGTAATTCAACTTTTACGACTTAATCATAAATTTTCATGGCCAAAAATATGAATTTATATAACTGGTCGAAAATTTTAACGTATGCACGGTGGTGATTCTTAAAGCTTGGAAATTTAATCAGGATCTCAGTCTCATTTATTTATATCAATTTTATCAAACCTTGCGGGATAAGATGTAACTAGGGCTAGTACAGAATATCTAAGAAATAACCTGATTATCTAACTTGTATCGTTATCTATATTCACATTTTTATCTTCAAAGTGTCCCCGTAAATTTGACACTGGTTCAAACTATGTATCTACATGGCGATACCACCACTAGGTGGCTCTTAACCAACTCCATCCAATCCAGGATCCCCTAGCTTTGAGATCTTTTGCTATATTGTCTCGCCACCGAGGTTATCAAAGTGGTATTTTCCCAGTAGGGGCTTCTTCCCATTCGAGTTTTGTTGTTGTAGCGTCAGGAAATCTTCTCAAGTGACCTGCCAACAAGTAATTGAGACACCAACTTTCGCAACTGAAATTTTAATTTGATTGTCCAACTGCATGAATGTTGAAACACATTCGATTGGTTCACCATATGGTTCGTAGCACCAAAGTCTAATATAAATGTTAACTGTCTGATTGAAGAGCTGTATTTTCCACAATGAAGGGAAAGGCCTTTGAACTATCTGGTTCAGTATGAATGGTTTGTAAGATACATGAGGTTATTCACCTTTTTAGTGATTTTTCATGTAAAAGTAACAGTTTTTTATTGCAAGACTTATGCGTCCACAATGTCCGCGGTTTATATTGGAATTACACTGTCCTGCTGATTTTTAAATCCTTGATTTGCATAATATCTTTTTCTCGATTGGTTCGAAAATTTAGCCTTTTGGTTATGGTGTTTATATTTAAATGTAATTAAGAACTTTTTAGTTTGTTGCTGTTCTACATGTAATACTATACTACTTGAGTCACTACTTTCGTTGTGTGATTTTGTTTCGTAGTCGAGTAATTTTGTTTTTGTATAAGCAATGCTAAAATAATCATCAGTCAATGTATGAATTGCTTCTTTTGTAACGATACCTATCATTGTTTCACTTAAACAATCAACTTTGGCTTGGTACTCAAGTTTTTCCCATTTTATATCAGGTTCCATCGGAACCTCCTTTAAATGCGCCTTCTTCGGCGAGTACAGCTATTGAACGAAATTTCCAAATACAATAACGCTCAAAATCAAATTGTCGAATATTACGACGGATTTTAATGGTATCCATAATCACTAAAGTTAATACCAACAAACACAAACACGATACCGACAGTAGAGCAGCGTCTTATTTAATTTGAGCCCATAACTTATTGGATTTGTAATAGGACAAGGGAATTCACAAATAAAAGAACTAAATAAAGTTAATATTAGTGATAACTGTTGTACGAATTTGAAAAGTTCTTCCTTATATTTTAATTAATTTCATTCATCACCACGCCTATCTATTAATTAGATGAGTGCCTGCTCGTAACTCGCGCCATGTCACGTCTCTACTCCGCCCTCTTTTAAATATTTTTGCGCTAGACGACAGACATTCTTATACCGAAAATTTCGTCTTTTTCCTCTCCCCGCAATTCTATTTTTTTAATTAGTTATAAAGTATATTATCTACGGGCAAATTATGCATACATTTGCCATATAATTCATATATGATCTTCCATTTGCAGCATCAATGATAATTTTCCAAGTATTTATTAAAAAGATATTCAGTTCTAAAAAATAAAAGTTGTAACTTTTGTAAAAATATGTCTAAAGTTTAAGGTTTCTCATGTGTGGTTTCGATATTTTGTTAAGAAAATTACTGTCGCCACCGATTATTCATTTCTTGCAGGTGTGGTGGTCGGAGATTAAGTTTCATTCGCCCTGCATCTTGAATCGAGGCGCTATTCTTGACATCGTTCCCAACGTGATGTATACGCAAGTCTGTGAATACTATATTAGCGAATAGTTCCTAAAAACGAGCACCTTTCCTAAAATCAATTTCTCCTATGAAAATGAATTCTACAATCAGTTAGTCAATATTAATCACAAATTGAACATTAGTATCCCGAACAACTTATGAAAGCCGATTTCTTAGTTATAAATACTAAAATTTTTATGCCAGAGATGAATGCATTAACCTCAACATCTCTTTCGGGTAGATCAGGAGACACTATAATTATACATAAAATATATGCAGTGGATAGACATTGCAGAGAATGAAGAGATATTGCAGATATTAATTTCACAAAACTTTTTTGGTTGTGTTAATAGGAAGAATTTGACATAAAGATTTTGTCATCATAGGAACTACGTATAAGTGTTTATTTCTGGATTCATATGTATGTGCAGGTAAGTTAATTTTATTTTTCATAGAATTATATTTTACAGATGCACACAGAAAACATCATTTCTTTAAGTCAAAGATTTTGTTTATATTATACAGTGTATAACTAGATCACATGCTGGAGTTAAACATAATAATCTAAATAAAGCTTCTTTGTATAATCCCTAGGGGACCTATAAATGTTCTGGAAGCACATCCTCAAGACAATAGGCCATACCAGAGATGGCTTTCCACTAGCCCGTAGTACAATGTCTGCAAATATCGACATCACATATATTTTTTTAAACACTTAAATTTATAAAGTATAATCTCTAGTTTTTTTCTATAAAAAATATGTGAAGCCATTGTCCTGCTCCAGAATTAAGAATTGGCAAATATGTTTTATTAAAATTTAGAGTAAATAATTTATGATGAAACCAATCCTTAATTAATATTAGATCATTTTCAACTGTTTCAAATCATAAATAATGGCTGTATCGTTAGCGAATCTAATTGTATACCCAGTACTGCTTACTGAAAACAATTCATTTATACAAAGATTGAATAACACAGAATCCAAAATTGTTCCTTTGTTATAATTATTCCTCCACTTGTTAGACCGTTAATCTTTACTACCTGTTGTCTATCATATAGGTTGCTCTGAAATAATTGGAAGAAATTGTTTTGTGGGCCCATACATTCTAAAGTCTGTAAGAGTTTGCTATGGCTAACAGTATCAAACACTTTCTGCAAGATCCAGGAAGGCACATAAACACACCTTAATATATATTTCTAAATATTCAAAATACCTACTTGCCACTTTTTTCTTCAAATGTGCTAACATCAATTTCTTTTAATATTGTTCTCATTTCTGCTTTCATTTTCTTAACTTCTAGGTATTTTATCTTTGCTTTTCCATGAATATTCCAATTTTTCATAATATGCCACATACAGAGAAATCTTCTCGGTAGGGGGAGGTTCCACCAGTTATACATTTTGTCCACGCATTGTAATATTTTGACTCGTCATCGCTCATTATGTATTTGGCTTCAATTGATTCGCCTAACCTATTCCTAACAGAAATTCCTGTGCCTATTAGTAACTAAAAATTCCACTGGAAAACCCATATTGAATTCATCTTTAATCAAAACTATTGTTAAATCCCAATTCCTTTTATTAGTGCCATGAGCTCTTCCTATGCAAATTGTGTGATTTTAATCGCTAAGCTTCTTTTCCATAACACCATTCATGAGCCCTATTGCAAAATCCTCAACCTCTAAACCTGGGTAATATTCACCTAAAATTAACCAAAGTTATTCCATTACCACAAATCTACATATTACACCTCAAAAAGCAATGTACACAATACTAATAAATTAAACCTGCTAGTATTAAAACTAAATTATAACAAATTTAATACCACCACAGTTAGCTACCCTTTAAAATCACATGATATGGATTTAATTTTTGTATTACTAAGGAAGCTTCTAAAAGCTAATTAACATACTTGAATCTTTTTTTAAATTTCATAAAATTTGTTACTATCACTTTAGTCCACTCCAAAATAGTGAATTGTTGTATAATAAGGACATTTTGTAGTCAATTTAAAAGAATTTTTAATTTTTGTAGATTTATAGATATACAGTTATGGAGTACAAACCAATTTTCATGCATAATTTTGTCCTAATTTACATTCTTCAATTTTCAAAGCTGAAGCTGTCATATCATATGCATGCCTCCTCATGTCAATATTATATTTTCTGTTTATATAAGCTATGTCTCCTCTTCTTTTTATAACATTTATTAGTTCCAATTTTCAATTGTCATCGCATCTTGTATATCCTGGGTATTGAAACTCCACCAGCCAATTTTCCCACAATATTAATTTCTTCAGCCTGTTTTAACCTATTAATTCCTTATTATGTCCTATATGTATCTGGGTCCCATTGACCTCTACCTCTCCTGAAAAAAATATAGTTAACAATTCCTGGACAAGTCTAAAGCTGGGTGCGGACTGGCGTTCAATAATGTGGTTGGTTTAAATCAAAAGTGCGCTGTGCTGTCACTAATCACGCGTATTATGCCAATTGTCTGCTGAAACGTAGAATTTGTCTCTAGTTTTCGGCGTACTCCTGGCGTTTAATGACAGTAGTGAGCACGTCCTAGAGAAAGACATTGTTGACCACGTTGAGGAATTTTTCTTTTCAAGTTATAATTATTGCGGTTTGTTTGCATTTGATTTATTTTTTTCATAGTATTGAAGCTTTGTTCTGCCGTATATATTTCTATTACCCAAAATCTCTTTCTTCTACTAATTACTGTTATTTATTTTTGCAATTGATTAATTAAATGTAACTTTACTAGATTCTGCTTGATGGCAAATCTTCTTCCTGTTGGTGCATGTTTGCAAACTGCTTTGCTTGGTTGGCCAACAATCAGAAATGAAAATACCAAAATAAAGTAAACGTGTTTCCGACCGTGAATCTCGATAGCGCTAGAGAACGTATTTTATTTCGCCGATCTAAAGTGGCCAGTGCCTGCACATTACTATATGCCCTACATTTAGAAAGGTACATAAGAGCGTTGGATATCAATTAACAGCTCAAAATTAAATTTCTATTTAAATACTCTTCAGTGGAAATCTTTTAAATCGTAATAGAGTGATTATTAAAATTTATTTCTCCCATTCTGATCGATATAACCGGATATTTAACAACGTAATAGATAACGATTTGTTTTTTTTTTTGACATATGAACGCATATATGCTTCTGCTTTTTATAGTCATTGTTGATATTTTGAATAGTTCATGGGGCACTTATTTATGCGTTAAAAATATATCAAATAAGGGCTTAAAATTTTACGGTAACGCGAACAGGAGGAACCTCTCATACATTTAACCACGGTTCAATGTCCTCTGCCAATAAAACTACTGATTCGAAATTAATTGTCGTGCTGATCGCTGAAAATCAACAATTCTATTGCATTTATATCTACCCCATTCACTAATTGTCTATAAAACTGTAGGCGAAGCTAATCAGAATTAACGTTTACATGTACCGTATCTTTCGGCCTCAAAATTAAATCCAATACTGGCAGCTATGTTGTTGAGGTTTATTTTTAAAAAGAGAACGGGAAATGAAATAGTCGATGTTTATTACTACGATATGTCAGAGAAAACCTAATTTCCCAATCAACGAAAAAAGCACTTCAGTTTACAGAAGGTTACATACATTATGTACCTTGCTAGTTTATTTTTTTTGGAAACGGAAATTTCATAGAACTCGAAGGATTTCGTTCCTATTACGAAATTTTATACACAATTTGCAGAATTAAGTTACATCGAAAATGATGTGAGTCTATCGTATCATGGGAGGAAAATTTCCACTGGAATTTTCTCCACAAGTGCACAATCCGGAAGGATGTGGGTTTGACGGTTGGGAACTCTCGAAATCAAAATGCACGGACCAGAATTATGATAAGCTGAAACATGTTGAGAGGAGCACATTTCGGAAATAATGATATTGCATTACTTCTATATCATTTTATCGTATCCCATGCTGAATTAAATGTGTATAAAGCTATATTACAAAACAGTTATCTACTTGGATTCCATTTTCTACTTGGTCTTCATTATCAACATTGTTTTCCTCGTAGATCTTCTGTCGAATGTCCAGTTAGTAACTCTTGGGGGAAGAATGTATTTAATCCGACCGAAACATCTATACCGAAATAAGGAACAGGACTAATAATAGAGTACGAGGAATGAAAGAGGAATATTGGCAGCGATTTAGCAACGAAATGGAGGCGGATATGTACGGAGCACGAAAACGTATTTGGAAGATGTTGAGGGGTCTTAAACGAGAAACAAATGAAACAATACAATTAGGAACAATTGTAGAAGATACGTGGGAAAAATATTTCAGAGACCTGTACGCAGAAACAATTGAACCAATGGAAGCACAAGAGACAGGCCAGAGAAATAATACAGAAGATCACGCGCAAATCACTTACGATCAAGTAGAAGAGACAATAAGGAAACTTAAAAACAGAAAAGCTCCCAATCAAGATAAAATACCAAACGAGCTAATAAAAAACGCTCCACTACCGATGCATTATTCATACTCTAGGCAACTAGTTGAAAAAGCTTTAGAATATAACTCATAGATTTAACAAAGGCCTTTGCTAGAGTCCAACTAAAAGACATCATCACCATCTTGGAAAGCAGTAATGCCTCGAAAGAACTCACAGAACTTCTCAAGGACTTGAACACAAACACAACAACCCAAATAAGAACAAACTCTACCTTAACGCAGCACCTCCGAACTACCACTGGTATTCGCCAAGGGGACAGTCTCAGCCCTCTGTTATTCAACACAATCATGGATCAATTAATAAAAACTGGCTTAGGATATCGAATGGGAATACATAAAGTAAGCATACTATGCTATGCCGATGACGCAGTACTTATTGCAGAGTCAGAAGACGACCTCCAAAGAATGCTGCAAGCTTTTAACAGACAGGCAGAAAAACTTAACATGCAAATTTCTACAAATAAGACCAAATGCATGACCATCACAAAGGAGCCTCTACGGTGCCAATTGGTAATGAAGAACAAAACTATTGATCAGATAATGTCATACGAATACCTCGGATGCAAAATTACAAGTTCAGGATTCCTGGTAGAAGAAGTAAGGAAACAAGTCAATAAAGCTGCCGCAATATCAGGACACCTTAAATATACCACATGGAAAAACAAACATTTGAGCATCGAATGTAAGTCGAGAATATACAAAACCTGCATACGACCAGTGATGACATATGGTGCGGAAACCAGAGCTGAAACATCGGTAACAAAGAGAATGATACGAACTACTGAAATGAAGACCTTAAGAATGATAACTGGATACACATTGAGGGACAGATAGAGAAATGTAGACACAAGAGAAAAGTGCCAAACAAACAACGTTGTCAGATGGATACGGCAGAGAAGAAGAAAATGGAACCGGCATGTCAATAGAATGGGCCCCGACAGAATGGCCATAATAATCCGCAACAATGTACCCCATGGCAGAAGACCAACTGGACGTTCACCTAAGCGTTGTCGAGATAGTTGGCAGTCAACCTCGCAAGAGTTGCTTAGACGAGGAGGAAACCGGAACTAAACAGGCGATACGCCTTCTAAAGAGGAAGAAGAAGATCTTGATATACCATATTGTATTTATAATCGCCGTCTGCTTATGATTGCATGTCTATCAAATCAGTTTGACATCTTCAATTCAACTCGTCGTCTAAAATTGGCTCCACAAGAAGTCGTTTTTCTGGTGAACTATATTTCTTCTGGAAATATTCACACAGATTTAAATAAAGTGTCACGATTTCTGCTATTAAATTTTTTTTATTTAGTTTTCAGCTTTTTCATCATTCTGATTCGACCGCCATGACCAATGCTGAGGTCACAGTCGTGAATTATTTAAAAACTTTCCTCTAAGTGAGCGTAATAAATGATTGGATCACCTTCGCTTTTCACGGGAACTATAAGTTTTTCCAATGTTCCAATTTTGACGACAGAATAACCTTCAGGTGTTTTCTAAGAAGTCTAGTTCTTAGCTTCTTCCACTTTCACGGTCAAAAACATATACTGATCGCTTTTAAACAACTGGTCATTTTTTCCTTTGTTAACAAAAAGATTACTGATTTTTACATTCAAATGGTTACTCATATGATTTGCCATTGTCTTCGTGAAAAGAACTGTAACGGTCCCAACGGAATCTATTTGAACCTAGTAGTCTAACGTATACCGCAAACTCTACGGACCATACAACAACAAACCACAATGTAATTTATTGCATCATCCATCGAAGGACTTGCGAGAACGCGTGCGCAATCTATATCCGATCAGTGCATAGCAGTGCAGACCTCTTTAACATCAGATGCTCTCCGTTCGAGATATCAAATCAGACTGACTCCCCTTTTTTCCATTAACAAACCATTAGTGACAAATTTTTCTTCCTTTAAAAAAAACAAAATTTGTTTGCTGACCAGAATTGTTTATATCCCGAAAATTCTATTCTATTGTTTTATTATTAATCTACTCGTATATCTACAGTGACATCTGATCTCAACTTGAAATATTTCTTTTACATTTTGACATGCCTTGTCTATTATCTATTAAAATCTGTGTGAAAAGTCATACGAAACTAAATCAATCCAAATTTAACACGTACTGGGTAAATTAAACATGTTGAATCTCATATACAATACTGGATAATCCAAAAGTATTGAATCTCATATATAAAATAAATGATTTTTTTCAAATTTCAAATAACAGACCTATATTAAATGCCCCTAATAAAAGAATACCAAATGAAGTTTTCTCATACTACTTTAAATTCATCTTTTCAACATTAATCCCAATACTATATTAATTCCATAATGTATCTGATTATTTTCCAAATAATTACTAATCTATTTATACTATACAATCTAAACTAATATTAATCAAATACCCTGAATCCGAAGACAACAATATTAATTCTACAATATCTATTTCTAAAATTTCACGTGATATAACATCATTCTTATCATCTCCATTTCCATACTTTCGTTCTTCATTTCTGTGATTTCTATTTCCATCATTCCTATCTACATGTCTATAATTTATGCTATTATCAGAATCCCTGTTTCTATTATTTCTATTTTCATATGATTTTTATATTAGTCAATGATAAAATTTCTATTTATACTTCATTTCTATATCTTTCCCTTACCATGCAATTCCTTTTTCGTTTTCTAAATTTCGTTCCTGTACTCTTGTCTTATTATTCAATTTGCTTTTCTTCTCCTAAACTTCTTCTCATTTTCTTCTCTTACTGTTTGATTTTCTCTTCGTTTCCCAACTTTCATTCTATTTTCCACTATGTCCTTTCTTCATTCTTGTTTCTATATTGCAATTTTTCGCAACCGAAAACATATATCCATGAAACAAGTTTCCTTCTCAGAAAAATTATATAGACGCCCATAACCTTTAATTGTCAACGGTTCCTGTAATAGATTCAACGCTGCCGATTCTATACAACTACTCTATCATATTCGAACCAGCACAGTATTACAGAAATATCAAGTGGCATTGATTACCTTTCACAACACATATTTGCTCGTATCAAATTAATAATTAACTTATGACAGACTCAATGCAAGCAATACAAATATCTAACGACAAACTTAAATCAATTTTCGATATTATTTATGACTCAAATTAAGCAACTAATTTCGTGTGAAATTGTTGCCTGATATCTTCCACTATACATTATACTCTTAATACAACGAATTGCTTTTAAGATAAGAGGATTTGGGAGCAACGGTTGATTTATGACGAATTTCTGATATATTTTTTAAGTAATTAGGATTTGAAATAAGTTATTAATCAGAGAAGTTTCAAAATATTTGTAGAAAACTTTCATCTTAAACATTCTTCCTATAGTGTAAGTAATTTTATATTATATATGACGTAAAGTTGTCACTCTTGTCACTCACATCTTATGGTTTTTTGTTGATTGTTTCATGTGAATATCGATTATATTCAATAAGAAGGGAATAAAATCACTAGAAATAAACTTCGTACAAAATAAACAGGGAGATATTTTGAGCGACCAACAGCAAATAATACAAATATGGAAAGAATACTTCCAATGATTACTAAATGAAAAAGTATATTACGAACAACGTGTGGAAAAATAAATATGATTGAACAAGGAGAAGCTATAAAAAATGGCAAGTCTAGGTTTCGATCCGATTATTCTTTTTTTTGCAGGAGATTCTATAATGGTTTAGCTCCATCCCTTTCCCACCTGTGCATTTTACGGGTAGGATATGTAAAACATGAAATATATTTAAAGGAACAATTCTTCATTCAAATGATCATAAGCGTGCTAACTTATTCCAAGTTTCATGGAATTAATATATTGTCTTTGTTTTTTAAAACATATACAAAGTTTTAAAATATTAGACAACCGGAAGAGTGTCATACACCATTTACATTGTTGAATTATATGAATAAATGATATTTTTTATACATCTCACTTAGCCAAACCATCAATGTTCAAGTAATATTCTAATAGAAACTAGTTTCCCTTCTCTTTCTTCCCTGTATAGTAATAAAAAACAAACTTCCTAATTTATTGACCAGATTCCTATGGACCTGATTTAATAAATCTTCATCTATATCGAAATATTATAAATTTTCGATAATGGAGTGAACGATGCTGCCCTTGTCTTCAATCTCCTTCAAAATGTCACCGATCGTGAGCACACAATATAAATCGGGAGCTGTTATTTCAAAACAGGCGAAAATTCAACTTTATAGATTTATTTTCCTTAATGCCATTTATAAGGTGAAGTTTGTGTCGTTCCTTACCATGTGCTCGTAAGAATTTTGGATGCGAGGCATCAAGATTTATGATTCCGATTTGGAAAAAATTCAACTATATACCAGTTCTAAAAATAAAATTCCATTAGAAATGATACATGCCTATATAGATCGTTGGTTGAGTTATGTGAATTAGGTGATTTTGTTATGAAATGGCAATTTCACAGATTATAGATTTTCCTTCCGAAATCTTGATTTTAAATTTTTTATTGAATTACATCCTCTAGCGGCACATATGCAAACTTAAAAATAATTTCCAGATTTTATCGAGGCGACAATAGTTATTTTTCTCTAGCAGATGTATTATAAACGGTTTCTGATAATATATCGCTGAGAGCCATTGTTATTGAAACACCTCGTACATTAGTTGATGTGTATTAAGTGTAATAATTACATTACTAATTGGTAATGATTACATAAACATTTCTTTAACAGCACCTTGTATCGACTTGTGTATAAATGAGTAAAGTAGAGTATGAACTTATTTTTGTTCTGTTTATCTTGAAAAACAAAAAATAACACCCCTTTCGCAAAGGGTAAATCCATTAATGTAACATCAACGCAGGATAAACGTTTCCAAGGTTTAGCTTCTTACTCAAATTATACAACACTACAGGCATTTTCTTGCGTAATCTTATACATTTTTCAGATCCCCAGTGGGTCAATACATTTTATTTTGAGAGAGGCAAAGAGGTATAGATGTTTCAGAAAAGGAATTTCACGGGCTGGTGTCACAATTCGGTGAGTCTTTTTTATAGTACTTGCTGTAAAAAAATTCCTCTCAGAAAATAAAATCAGCCTTGAAATCATGAGATTGGTTCTGGAAATCGATCGTTTTTCATGCTTTTCTTAAAAAAGCCAATCGTTGTGGGAAATTTGATGTGTCAAAAGAAGGTACAGGCTACTCAACTGTGTTTTTGAAATATTTGTTAATTCAAAACTGAGTGGAGACAATATTATAATTCAGTTCTGACGCCTTATAGATATTGGGAAACGAAATGATGAAAAAATTTAAATGCTGACTCATAAAAGGCAATAGAAGAGGTATTGTTGAAAGTGGCAAAATCTTTATTCAAAGACGAACAAATGCTTTTATATAGTTTAGAATAAATAACAAAAAAGAACAACACTTACTTTACACTTATTATCGACCTAAGAAAACCGGAAGAACCAACAAAAAGCTATAATGAAATTGATAATTATTAGATTAGGTATAGGTCTAATTGCTATCTTGTATATCCGGGATTCAATTCGAATATGTTCATTACGTCAAATTGTGCCGTTAGGTATGCTGCTGTTCTTGACGCTGTTGTAGCTTAATTCCTTACTTCCGTTTGCACGTACCCGTATCCAGTGTTACATGTATAAAACTTTACCTGCTTCGGTTAATGGAAACAATAATAAAACGAGGAAAATTCTGAGCAGATAATTCTAAATTCGAATTTAATTAGGATGGATTTCATCTTTGTGGTAGTTCAACTCTCGAATTCCCTTATGGATAACGTAAATCTCTTTAGGAAAATCCTTGTTCCTCGAAATCACTTGAAAAATAAATAAAACCTTAGGATTATATACAAATAAATTGAACCTTCAATTAGTATCAATAAAACTTCAGAAATACGTCTTCTTGTCATCGGTATAAAAATGATCTCAATCAATATTGGTAATTAACATGATTAGAATTCTCTTAAGGTCAACAGTGGTACAAGATGGCACTTTGTGTGACGTGCTATGCTCTAAGAGGTATAACGAGACTTTTCCTCTTCACAATACCCTACTTCAGTGCTCGTTTGGATGTCAGATTGCCCCGTCGACCAATCTGTGTTCATCAGTCGATTAGCTTCGAGTCGAAGAAGGGGTGGATTCTTCTCTATTTATTTCGAATTCAAAAAGAGGGCACCAGAGAAGTTTAGGTAAGTACCTAAGACTCCTTCAAACTAACCCCTAACTCCTCAGAGGGTTAATACACTTTTCAACACTTAAAGGTTTTGTCAGGTGTGATTTTAAAATGAAAGCAGCAAATATCCCTTATGTCTGATTTATCCTACCGTTGGAGCTACAGGTTTTTCTGCAGTTTTTCCTGTAGCATGGTGAATTTATTCACTAGCCAAATGGATCGACGAATCGCCGTAGAAAACAATGCAGCCGTAGCTGTACCCGACTAGATTTTTGGATTCACTTGATGATGATCACTAGCCATTCACTCTAATTTCAATTTCAACGTATTAACCACCTCCCCGAAATAATAAACACTTAACTTACTAAATTCCTCTCCTAGAAGTGTGAAAAAAGCAGTAGCCACCACCTGACAGCTTCTACATACCTTCCTATGTCTCCCACTCAAAAATATGATCGGAGCCCTTATTAATAACAGATAGCCCTTCCCCTAGTATATATTCATGAATCAACTCACCTCTATGATTTATATTCGTGCTGCCCCACGATGTATAGTGTGAATCGGCGTCACAGCCCATGACTAACTGTTTTTCTTGCTATAGTCGATTAGCCGCCGTATAGCGAGAGGAGGTACAGTATCCATGTCCACTGAGAAGTATGCAGAGCAGGCGAATATGTTAGTTATACCATTCTTCTCCGGTAGGAACACTTGGATGGCTACTACATCAGGAGTGCAAAAGCCTGTAAGTAAAAAATAATTATTGTTTTTCGTAATGAGGAGACATGCTCTGGGTTTCATCCCAGGATAGACTACTACCTCAACTGGATTATTGCTGAGACCAGTTAGTCGATCTGTGTTTCCTGTCCATGGTTCTTGCAGGAATACAAGGTTGATTAATTCGTTCTTGAACCTTTTACCAAGGATGTAAGAAGCGGCCTTGGCATGCTGTGAATTTGCTTGTAAATAGTTGAAGGCGGCGAATATGGAGAGCCGCAGGCAAATTTATGTTTCCTCAGATCCTTAGGGGAGATGTGTCAATTAAGACGTCACCATTTGCTACTCCCAGGAATGAGGCAGTGGTTGGTGCCATTGACGAGGCTTGATCACCTTTCATCACAGCAGATCTAGCTGGTTGTTTTGGTCCTTTGGCCGAGGCCATACTGGTCTCCGATTTCAGGACAGCAGGTCCAGTGTCTTTTTCAGGTTCCCTTGTGGAGACGTTACCCGTCTTTGTTTGGAAAACCAGATTTCCCTTTTGGATAACTGGTATCCCGGCTACGTGCCGGCAGTACACTTTCCCTGTTCTTGTGAGGAGGGTCGGTTCTCCACACTGCCGCTAGAGTTTTTCCTTTCGGCCTCGGGCCATCACTTTTCTCGGATCTCTTCGAGGGACCCGATTTTTATGCCAGTTAGAAGGACCAGGCTTTAATACGGAAAACAACCTGTCCAAAACCGAAGCCGCTATTTTCCAACGTGGCCATGGATTGATCGTCAATGGCGAAAGTCCATGTTTGACCAGGGCCTGTAATTTTCTTGTGTAGAATAGTCCAAGGTTAACAGACCGTGGTTCATTTTCCTCAGTCTGGTGAGGACATGTTCAGAAGTTAGTCTACGACTGCCTTCGTTAGGTACATAAGCCACACAGACGTGTGGCTTTGGGAGTTGGTCGCCTGAGACGCATTTCAGGGCGGCACAATCCCATGGTTGAAGTGTATTGACTACGCCAGTCAACCACGAAAGACTTTCCTGATCTACACAGGTAATCTGTAACCATCCAGGCCGGAAAGTATAGCTTTGGAACTGCACTTGTGGACCACCTTCGGGAATATCAGATACAGCGGCCATAATGGCATACTGAATGGATTCCATTTGTTTGATCGTTATTGAGGCTGTCGTATGTTCGAAGTGTAAAATTCTCACCTTGATGCCGGATACAGCCTACCCATAAGAGGGCTTTTGTAAGTCAGTTTCATCTGACGTTACCATTCATTCAGCCAAGCAGGGCTTTTTTGCCTCTTGTTCAGGTGAGTCGTCACTATAGCGTAAGCGCTTGCTGGCACCATCCACAGAGTGAGAATGTTTCCTATATTGCTGTTGATCCCGCTCTCACTGCTCTAGGATTTGATGCAAGGCGGATTGGTAAAGTACCCCACTCTTGAGGAGACGACTGAGTCGCTTCCTGGCTGCACCACCTTAGGTTTACTTTCAGGAGTTGGAGAACTGAGTAGTTCTCGTTCCTGATCGGGGGTTACAGGGAGGTCAGTTGGAGTCGATAAGTGGACTTCCATCTCCTCTGTAGTTTTTGAATTATTTTGTTGGATACTTTTAATCATCATTTCAATAGATAATGACTGTGTTTCAAACACTATATTTTAATCAGTTTTATATGAGTTTTCTAATTGTGAGGATTTGGTGTACGCCCTGCCCTGACCATGTAAATAAATTGAATCTAATTGACTTCAGGCCCTTCAAAACTTTTTATTTCATTTCAATACTGTAATATCAACTTTCTCACTCTTACAGGGGGCACTGATGATGGTTTCTTATTGAACCGACAGCTCTCTGCTCATAATTAAACCTTGTACCAAAATACACAATTGATTTCTTTTCTATTATTATTTTTGTCTGGTTCACTCAGCTGACTTTACTCATTCATTATCAAGATTGATATGATACAACATTTGTCAAATATATAGTTATTTAGAAAACAAGAGTAACTACAAATATTTCTAACATAACTCCTTAAAAAAGCTTCCCGGTAACATCCGTGTATTTAGTTCTTGAATTCGCTGGAAGCGAATGAGGAAATAAAAGGATGATCTTAAGGATTAAGACTAGGAGTCGGACTTCTTAACTTTTCTGGAAGATTTATTTCATCGGATGGGAAAGTTAGTATATGAACTCCAAATAAAACTATACAACTAAACTACACATCTTCCCCAGAATTCAGAGGGACATGTTCGAATAGATACACTTCTCAATTTTTAACTGATAATGATTCAGTGGTCTGATTTTCTTCAATTTTTTTTCTTATATGAATCAAACTGAACTTTCCGATCTGATATTCTGTAAATAAACCTACGTTTATATTTGCCACTACTTCTATAAGCTTGAATGAAGTTTTTTCCGAAGGGAAACTTCTTATGGTAAATTTTATTAACTTAAAAATGCCAACTAGTCACGTATATTAGGTTTCATGTTCTTATCTCACAATTTATTGCAAAAAAGCGTTAAAAATTTTCCCTACACAAAAATTATTACCGGAAAACATAATAAAGATTGGAAAAATATGATACAAACGTTTTTTCTTCTTTGTTTGTAGTCGACAAAATACAATGCTACTCCCATATAATGGGCGAATATATTATACTTTTAATAAACAGTGCCATGTATTCATAACATTCAATCAAAACAATTTATTTCTGATGTTTTTTGGTTTATAAATTTGAACATAGGGTTATTCTATTAAAATAAACGGTTTCCATTGATATTAATGTGTATTTTAAGTGCAAAATTACAGTGCATATCCACTGATCTCAGACAATCACAGTGAGTAGTAGATTAATTTATTACAAATTTTCTGTCTCTTCAATCTTTACTGTGAGAACTGTTTGACGGGTTTTATTTCTATTAAGAAGGTTTTTTATTTTGGTACCCTTATACAAAGAGATTGAAGAAATACATATCAAATGTGGGCCGATGTTCTGGCAGTTTTTCATCCTCCTTGTGTGCAGCGTCTTTGGCATCTATGGCTTCTTGCCGTAGCATTATCCATAGCAATTCATTTTCTGCAATAACTTTGTCCCGTAATGTGTTTATGACTCCTCGCATATTTTGGCTGTGTACTCCCTGAAAAGTAGCTAGAAAACAGGGATTCAAAAACGATATAGGGTTTAGTTTTCGAGAAAGCAACATGACTGACGCTGATTTTAAATATGTTTATTAGTTATTTATTTGGATTGATTTACACTTATGTGTGTAATACGCTTGGAGTTCATCAACCTCATTATGTAATTAGAGTTCCACTATCTCGGATGTCTCCTGGGCGACTAGCGTCTGTGAGGTTCTTACGAAGTTCTTCTGGCAGACAATATTTATAAAAATTTGATTAGATTTATATTATAAAATGTTTGATAGTGCGCGTGCCGGCTTTGTCATATAACCAAGAGTTTTTGGGTAGTCTAGGGTAGTCCAATAACCAGACTTCAGGTCCAAGTTGGAAAACAGTTTGCTGTCGGCCAAAGTGTCTAGCGTGTCGTCGATTCGTGGCAGAAGATAGCTGCCTTTCTTTGTTGCGTTGTTTAGCTGACGATAGTTCACACAGAATCTCGTAGTTCCGTCATTTTTATTGACGAGCACTACTGGAGACATCCATGGACTAGTAGATGGTTCTATTACTTTTCCTTCTGCCACATCTCCAATTATCCTTTCAGCTTCCTCTCTCTTCGCTTGTGGTAGTCTTCGGGCTGATTACTTAATTGGCTTGGCATCACCAATATCGATTTTGTATTTGACTGCTGAGATTCTACCAGTCTTTCCTTCTTTTAGTACAACTGCCTCGCAGCGCCTTCCCATACTTGAAATTAAGTTTTGAACATACTGTTGATAAACTCTATTTCATTCCTCTATAAGGGCTTTAAACAATTGTTCCAAATTTTCCGGTGGATTTAATCGTCCTCTAACGGATCTTCCGAGTGTATCCCACTTGTGTTTAATTGGATTAAGGTCGTGTGACCTTGCTGTCCAATCCATGACATAAATATTTGTGTCCCGTATGAATAACACCGTCACAATGCGTGCTATGTGTGGATGAGCATTATCATGCATTAATATAAAATTATCACCTACAAATGGGGCAAAAGGAAACACATACATACACATACAGTAATGTACCTATCACCATTCGAAGTACCGTGTTGTACAATATGGCAGTCGGTGCGTCCACGAAAGCTTATTCCTTCCAAAACCATAATGTCTCCTCCACCGTATGCATCCAGCTGAGGAATGTGGCCATGTACAAATCGGGTTCCTGGTCTTCTATACATCCTTACACAACGATCATTTGTTGAGAGTGTGAATCTAGACTCGACGGTGACCAAGACCGTGCCCCTATCAGCGGCTCTCCAGTTCAGGTGTTCTATGGCGAAAGCTAATCTGTGTACGCGACGTTGCCTGGTTAGTCGTGGTCCCGTTACTGCTCGTCTTGTCCTTAATTCATATTCATACCGACCCGCGAATTGGAAGACAGAAGAGAAAACGAATGTCGTATGTGGTTTCGATGATACAAAGAAGATTAGCAATACACCTATAGTCGGGTGTTTAAATGTCCAAATTAACAATAATCTCAAATAAATCATTTAGTGTAAACACAGTATCCTATTATCCTAGCGTTACATATATGCAACAAGTAACTTTACGACTACAAAAAATATACAAACCGGTCCTGTTTATTCCATTCACTAATTGTGAGAATATATAACACCAATATAAAGACACAATTCATCAAATATATAGAAAAAACACTTAACCTGCGAAAAATGTACTTACTCAAATCGGACGTCCATAATCTTCAAATTTTCAGAACACAATTTAATAAAATACCAAAAATTTCACCCTAGATCTCTACATAAGCTAGCCAGCGGTCATAAAGAAATAACCAAAATGGCGCCATAGCAATTTTCAGCGACCTCTATTCACCAAATTCAAAAGTTTCTCAACAGAAATGTCGTAAACTTCGAGAAAAAGCCGTTGCATATATGCAACGCTAGAATAATAAGGGTTAACCTCATCATTCGCGTTATCATATCGTAGAATTCATTAATTAATTCAATATATTTATATATATATATATATATATATAGTTCATTTGGTTGTATTCAATTTAATAAGGATTAATAGTATTACTGAAATAAGTCAAATTGATTTTTCCATTTTGTACTTTATTAGCCATTTTAACGAATATTTATAAATTGTAAAAAAACATGTCTAAATCAATTTTAGATGCTGATAGTAAAAACAGTGAACAAAATCCTCACCACAATACTGAAGAAAATCTGACCAAAGATATTGAAACAGACGATATACTCTTTGAACCATCAGAATCGAAAATATTGGAATCTGATTCAGATTCAACGGAAATTAACACTAATAATTCAGTACATGATGTAATTTCAAAAGAATTCGTTGAAATTAGAATGAAATTCAAAATAATTTAGAAGAAATACGTCAAATTTTCATATAGTTAGTAATTAGGTATGTTGTTTTATGCAAGGGATTTCAGGAATTTTTAATAAATAGTGAATAAGTTATGTTAATATTTATATGTATAAAAATCTTCATTGGTATATATTCTAATTTCTAATACTAAAATGTTATTTTCATGCTTTATATACGGCTTTAGAAATGAATGGTTTATTGTAATATAAACAGCCAATCGTCGACAAAGACAATATTTATACAGTTCATACGATAGAGAGATTAGTTTCGCTAGCAACCCGGAACGAGGTAGATTATGATGAGAATAAAAAACGTCAGTGCGATTTAAAACGTCAGAGAGCTGGTGATATTATAATTTAACTCGTCAATAAGGACGATTCAAAAAGTTTATATTTAAAGCACTGCAGAAAGAAATTTAAACCAATTTTATAATAATAATAGTAATTTGAAGATAATTGTATATCGAGGAGAAAAAAGTCATGCGGATGTAAAAAACCGTCAAAAAAGAGGCAAGTGATATTGTAATTTATTTCGACAATAAGGAGGATATAAAACGTTTATATTTAATGAACAAAGACATTTAAACCAATTTCATAATAATACTAAGAAGATATTCGTACATCCAGTTAAAGGATATATATTTGGGGAGGAAATTGAGACATTGCAGGTGAATTTAAGAATCGTCAATAATATTTTGGACACTAGAACAGAAAGTAATTGAGAGTGAACATTAGTTTGAAGTGAATAGAAACTTAGAAAATAGAAGGTACCGTTTTAAAATATTTTATTAGAGATCTCTAAAATTTCATAAGGCTTTTATTTCTAAATTGAGGAATGCATTCATGCTGAGTAATTAATCAAACTTTTTAATTGTCATAAAAAATTGTATTTATTTATACGTAGCACATTTTCTGTTAAAAAACTTCTATACCTAATTAAAAAAAATTCCTGAAATCATAAGCTTGTTCATTTTAATTCCACAATCCAATGATTAGAGTAAATTTGAATGGCGCAATTGAACCCTACCCTTTGATAGAGTTGTTATACATGCTTAACGATTTTTTTAGTTTCAAATAATAAATAAATATAGAAACCAATACAATATATATCTATATATATATATATATATATATATATATATATATATATACATAGAGTGAAACAGAATTATTAATAATAAACTGCATATTTCAACTAATTAAAATTTTTGGAATTTGAATTTTTTTTTAAAAAATGATCTAAAAAGGAGACAATCTGTACTATTTACTATTCAATAGAGAAAGCATATAAAGGATCTAACTGTATGATTATAGAAAAGAATTAAAATAAGCTTTATAAGAATATAGGTGACATAAAAACAACTTTCATATTTAAAAGAGAGAATTTTAAAAAGTTTGTTACACATGAATGAAATAATAATAACCCTTTGTTCTTATTGTCACAGTAAATCAATATTGTGATTTGTTTTAAAGAAGTGAATATTAGGGTTTGAAGGAAGTCTTCAATAAGATTGTATAGGTATTTGAAATATATAAATGTAGGAAGTAAAATGAAAAACATTAACTCTATGGAATATGACATTTGTTGAACGATTTGACATTTTGAATAAATAATTTAGAAAACAAGAACTGTCATTTAGTAAATTTAATGAAATACAAATTAAGGGACAAATATATGAGTTATAATCGTTTAAGAGGCTCAAAACAGAATGTTTTAAAATGATGGATGGACAATCCACCATTTGGAATGAAATCTTTCAAATGAGAATTTTGATAACCAATTTTGATTGGTGGAATGCTTTTAAGATATATTTATCAGCGACAAGTAGGTTGCTAATAATAATAAAAAAATTGAATGGGAACAGTTTGTTGATTATACAGTCTATTGACTAGGTACTTTCCTTTTTTGGGTAGAAATTTTGAAGAAGCAACATCTTTTGGAGAAAAATTTTGAAACTTTTAAAAAAAACAATAATTTGGCATTCTAAATCAAAGAAAGAAATACATTATACTGAAAAGCTAGAGTAATATATTTAAAGCAAGCAGAAGTACACATTATAGGAGATTGGTAATTATATTTGAATACTAACCATAAAATTTATAGATGTAATTAAGTAAAATATTGTATGGTGGAACGGTGTCTCCACCATACCTTTTAGAAAGCTTTGGATTCTTCTTCTTCGAATGCCGTCCCCATTTAACGGAGGTTGGCGACCACTCTCTTAAAAGCATCTCTGTCCGTAGCAATATGAAAAAGATCCTCAACGCCCATGTCTGTCCATTCTCGGATATTCCTCAGCCATGATTTCTTCTTTCTCCCAATTCCCTTCTTTCCTTCAACTCTGCCCTGCATAATCACTTTGGATTATATGATTTGATTAAAATGTATTGATGTGGACGAAATGTAGCACTGTTTCTGGATATTATGCAGGCTGGACAAATGGTATGGTATTTTCCAAGAGGTAACCTAAAACAAAATAAGAAACATTTATTGATGTGCATTAATTGAACTATACAGTGAAAAAAGGTATTTAAAACTATTTAATTATATAAAAAGAAGTTAGAGTAAACTTACCCATTTAGTGCAAAGAACTGAACTTTGATGTTAAACAGACGCTTATGAGTTTTATCTTCCGCCATTTTCCTATCATAGACGTTTATATAACGGATTTCGTATTATAAGATTTGTGTTAAAAGTGGCCTATTTTGAATTAGATATAGAAATTGTACTTCATTGAGTGGATGACTTTATTTGAATGAATGATCATAATAGAAACTAGGTTTTCATTAATTTATGTCCTTGTAAAAGAATAATGTATTTGTTCCTATAGCATTAAATAACGTTTTTCTATTTGAAGAACATTGTGAAATTATTTTCTTGAGATTTTCCATTTCTCTATGGTGATTGCTCCATCTAGTTTAAACATTTGGTAGCTTTAAACTGACATCTATGAACCGTGGAGAGGTTCAGCATTAAACACAGGACCGTCTTTAGAATTTCTTTGGAAACAATAATAAAACAAGTATAATTTGATAAACAAAATTTGTATTGAAAGGTAGGAATGTTATTTGAATTTCGGCGCTCATATTATAAATTGAAATTTTTTTTTGTTTTTCTACATCTGAACCCTACTCTGAGATCAGAGAGTTTCTCATGCAAAGAAATAATTATTTTACAAGTAAATCTTAAATATTTCAATATACCGGGCAAATAAAAATTAAATATCAACAAAACTAAACTAAAAATAATAATTCATAGTATTTAAACTTTTTAAACATTCTCTCTCTCCCATTCTATCCACAATAACATGTCGGCCCAACATTGGGCAAATTAGGGAAAGTATATTTGTCTTGAAACATTAAAATTACACACCTAACATATCACAAAAATATATATATATATATATATATATATATATATATATATATATATATATTCGTCTACAATGTGTATATCAAATATTAGAAAATGTCCTGTATAATAGTAAAAAGAGAAGATGAAAGAAAGAGTTAATGGGTTTTCTTTATTCTCAAGAAAAATTGCTCGGAATGAGTTAACCTCTTTTATCTGTTAATTGTACTGTACAACACTCAAACCAAAAAAGAGCTTTCTTTTCAAACCCTTATCAATTATAGGATTTAAAATGAAAACGTTCCATGTTTTTTACGAAGTAGAAGCCGTCTGAACTAATTCCATGTGACAGGCGTTCATCGAAAAAGTGGATTACACTTTTACGTTAGGTTTAGTTCCTTACAAGATATTCCGTCTTGAGTCCAATAAACTTCGGGTACTTACCTGTAATGATTCCTGAGTAGGTAGTTGGTAATCCCAAACAGCTAGACAGGTAAGTATTTAGGACGATCTAAAATACTTAGATAATTATATTATTAGAATAATATTTACAAAGGAATTGTTGATCCAAAAAATAATACCAGTATAATTATTAAACAATTAACTTTTAATTAATAATTTCTGTAAAAATATCACATTTTTCTTAAAAAATTCGTATTGTGGACAATCGAAGAAAAAAAACATCTGATCACCACTATGAACTATATTTGAACGAATTGGAAAGTGATAATATATGTACTTTGGAGGGGAACAGTTAACCCAAGTTTAGTTGAAAATTACCTAGTAAATAAATGAAAAACACTCGTAAATAAACTCAATAGAAGTTGTAATGGATTGAAATTGCCTATGGAAGAATGGAACGGAGTATTTTTGTTAAAAAATGTATAATTTACAGATATTCAAGAATTCAAAGAACCAACCAACT
The DNA here is from genome assembly GCA_963921935.1 of Galeruca laticollis. Taxonomy (NCBI): domain Eukaryota; kingdom Metazoa; phylum Arthropoda; class Insecta; order Coleoptera; family Chrysomelidae; genus Galeruca; species Galeruca laticollis. The sequence goes on along the minus strand of OY998180.1, from coordinate 215,727,877 downwards.
CAAAATTAACAACATTAGACGATAGGGGTTTATCTGTTTGGGAAAGGGTTACGGTCACCAGATTCTACATACTGAGTCTGAAATCTTTTAAAGTATCAACTTAATAATAACTTTTGTGATTACTGTGATATTTTCTAGTTTTACATTTATATAATGCTTCCATTTTCTATTAATAATTACAAAAGGAGGATTCTCTAAATCAGTAGTTGGTGGTGTAACGATTTCCACAAGGGTGCCATCTATTGCACCAATGATTCCTGGCAACCCTCCTCTTGTTTGTTGTTGAATCTATGAAATACAATATGTATCACGAATTTTCCCCGAGTTTTCGAGACAACAACCAAGATAGACACGGAGGCGTATATGTCCACCCTGCCTGAACCTTCCGACCCATAGTAAACAACAAAGAAGATGTTCGAATATCGCGTGATATATAAACAACAACCACAAATAGATTCATTGGTAATTTACGCAAAAAGAAAAAGGGCTACTGAAACAGAGTGGTAACGGCAAACATACATGTTTCTGGCTCATTTGCCGTCTTCAGCACGGTATAACCAAATCAAGGTGTGAAACTTGGGAGCAAAGACGTTGATCGTTGTTTTGTGTTTTCCCCTGTTTCGATCTCTTTGTTGTTGTTGTTTACATATCACGCGATATTGGTACATCTTCATTATATATATATATATATATATATATATATAAAACTTATCACACTTATTTTGGGGACAGCAGCAAAAGGTTAATAAAACTCTGTAGGATTATCCGAGCTTTCGAATATTATTTATTATACTCATCTTCATGGAAGCTACAAGTGAATGAAGTAGATGTTAACAATACTTATATGAATGGAATTTTTAAGTTCTACTTACACCCTTGTGAGATTAAACCAGTGATGTTTGAATTTTAGTGATGTACATAATATATTAATGATTGTATAAAACACACATAACAACAGATTAAAATTGCTGACATGAGCCGAAACGTGTTGCTTTCAATGTGCTCTTCGTTAGATTAATGTCATTCTCTTCTTCTCATGGTTTGTCAATGTCAAATAGTTTAGTGGCCTTTTGCGGTGTCGTTTTGTGATTAGTTAGTATTTGTAAATATCAAAGTGCTAACAACATATGTGTGGTTAAGCCTTGCCTTTGTGTGTCTCGGCTACTGCACCAAATTCTGACATCACATATCTTCTCTCTCACAGTTGACTGAGATGTCGAATCCATGCAGCCTCCAATTGACTCAGGATCTTATGAGTAATTAATTCAACTCGAATTTCCTACTTGTGGCGATAACTCTGACACTAGTCTTCGCCACAACCAGGAAACTGCTTGTGATATACAATATGTTAGTAGTATACAAGGAAGCGCTCATTTTTTATATTTATTTCATTCTGTAAGAGTAACTGCCTTATGCGCATCATTCCCAAACGTATCACAGCATGCCATTTCTGTCACCATTGACCGCTGCGATATCTTCACGGCGAAATACCCACAATGCAGAACTCGACTATATCAAATCGGGTCCCCTGTAGGCCCCGATGACTCTGTCACTCGTCCTCAGTGCAGCCAGGAGGTCTCTATATTAAAACTTCGCCGAACTCCATGTACTTTGTTATGTATATCTTAGGCTAGCATCGTCCACTTATTTATAATTATTTATGGATTATTGTTTTGTTAAATTTCGTCATGGATGCTGCTGCTCAAATCCATTGAGTATTGGGACTTAGCAGATAAGAGTATATTACACTGAAGTGTTCAATATCAGTTCTTTTGTTTATGCAATTTTCTTCTTCAAATATGCATGACATCCCCAGAAAAAGTCTTCTACTTAGGCTGGATTCTCTTTCGAGAATTGTAGCAGACTCATAGTCCATTATATAGTCATTTTGAATACATGTTCACCCAATACACACCTACCAGGATATAGTCTGGCATCAATATTATGTTCTGATATCCTCTTAGTTAAAGATCTTCAGTTCTCACCAATGTAAACCCTGTCGTAGTTCTTACATGGTATTTTGAATACCATGTTGCATAAGGATTCATTCGGTGTTTTATCTCTTACATTTCTATATATTGAATTGATTTTCACGACTGTTTTGTTAGCTATTTTTATAGGAATAACTGATTTTAATATCCTAGATATCCTAGGTTAGGTGCCTTATTACCTCTTAGTTGCCATCAAGTTCACTGCTAACATTGTTGTTGGAGTTATTGTTATCTAAAGTGTTTTGAAATTGTCTTTCACCTGCTTGGGCCTCACCAGTCATGGTGAATGATAGATTAAATAGGATGTGGTTTTCCGATTTCTTAGGATAAGCATTATCCAGGAAAAGGTTCTTTAGAATGTTAAGATTTTTTTTATAAAAGCTTTTGTCTGATATTTTTAAAATTCTGTTTCAAATTTGTTTTATTAGGTTCGCCTTCAAATGGTACTTATGGTACGAAATGTAGTGTGGGTATCTACCTGAATGACATGGTTTTCGGTACCAATCAATAAGTATTGTATTTTCACTATTTTGGTTGAAGCGAGTATCAACAAACGGTACTGAGTTGGGGTCGAAGCTGTTGAACGTGAACAGAATTTCATCAATGCCTCCGGTGGGTAATGCTAAAATTATGTCGTCTACATATTCTTTTATGAAAAAGACGTTGAAGGATAATACTAGTAGAACAGTGTCCAGGATGTAGTCCATAACGTATGTGGCTAGAATAGGTGACAGACTTTGTCTCATTGGGCCCCCAAAAGTTTACTCGTATATTTTCTTATTAAAATGTATGATATCAAGAAAACTTTCTTTGTTAATATTACAGTGGTCCTTGATGTCGTTCTAGTTATATTTAATAGCTATGTTGATATGAACGTTACTACACAAAGAAACCACATCCAGGCTAGCCAGTACGAAGTTATCTGGTAATTTTATATTATTAAACAGATCTGTAACTTGAAAAGAATCCCTAATATAGTAATCATTCTTTATGTCATATGCATTAGTTGAGATGTTAGTCATGTGAGCTGCTAGAGATTCAGTTGGTGCACATATGGAAGATACTATTGGTCTGTCCGACAAATATTCTTTTTGCACCGTGGGTAACGAGTAATATCTTGGAATGATACCATTGTAATTTGTTAGTTTCCTTCTCATGATCTCATTCACTTGTTTCGAAGTAAAAAGTTTTTTTATACATTTGTTACATTAGTTGCTTCTGTAGAGAAGATCAGGAAAAGGAGATGAACTGTGTCTCGTATTATGGACATGATTGGTAATTATATTAGTTATTTTTTCAAAAGTTTTGTTTTTTAAGCTGATTTCCTGATTCAGTAAAGTGGTATAATCTATATCTGCTAGTACTTTGTTAATTGATATATCTTTACTGATAATAGGTTCTATACTGAACTTGGGACAAATCTGGAGAAATTATCCATCATTTTGTATTTAATATTGACAAAACTTTTGAATGAACTTTTGAATTTTGAGAATCAATTTATATTTTTTTATCTTGAAAATTCTCAAATTCCGATTCTGAATAAAATTGCAAAAGAAACGTGAACTTCAATCCCAAAACCCCTACATACCCATTTTCCATAGAATGGAGCCAGTAAGTACAAAACTCGTGCGTCAAATTTATTGTGAATAGGGTAGGATGTGGGTGACAATTCGATTGTAAGATTGGCCTTTGTCAATTAGATACACAGTCAAAGAGCTAAACTGTAAGACCCACCAGAACTCCACTCCACACGTTCATCCTATTCATCATGATTAAGCAATAGTGTGAATCTGTGCGCCAATAGACCAAAGTATATATGTTTTACGTCTGGAATACTACACGAACCCAAGAGGTTCGCAAACAAGCTAATTAAACTATTTCTCACAAATCAAACTCAAAGAAAAAATTAATTTTGTGAATAACCGCTATATAGTATCATGTGTCCATTCATTTGAAATAGTCCTTGCCCTTCTCTGGTTCCGTAATTGCCAATATATCCAGATTTGTTTTTTTTCAAATTCTTCTATTAACTCTTGCTCTTCTCCATTTAAGTATCTGATGTTCCATATACCTACTTTAAATGTTCCTTTTTCCAAATTTTATTTCGTTTTGGTATGTCATCTGATCATTTCCCTGTTTCTTCTGTAATTTTTTTCCAGTTCTTGTTTCTATTTTAGTTTGTTCTTCTAGTTTTGTCTTGATTTTTCCCGTTTTTATGTTTATTCTATTTTCGTTTACATTGTCCGTTTTCGTTGCCAGTTCTTTTTGTTTCCCAACTGATCTTTTTTCGCTGCTAGCTTATTTTATTTTATAGATTTATTTACTTACTTACTTAGTAATATTTGTTATATTCAATGTATGCTGTGGGTACTTTGCTTCTAGTTTCTCTGAGTTGCGGTATCAGAGTGCTTCCTTCTTGTATGTTCTTTGGCAATCTTCATCAATCCAGTAATTTGTACCCATGATATTTTCAGCTTTTCTCAGAAATATCCACTCTTGTGTTTGCTTTTGTCACTTTTATTGATATTTGTCTGCTTCTATCTGTTGCGTACTCCGGTGTTCGTTTAATATCTTCGATTCCTGTAGCATTATCTAACTCGACTCGAATCTCCTCCATCACTATTACTATCTTCCAATTTAGTTCCTTTCAATTCTACTGCTCTTCATCCTTAACGCCTTTTATTACAGTATTCTTTGATCTGACCATTATTTCTAAAAGACCTATTCTATTTTCCTGAACATGTACCTCTTCCTTGAGATTCTGTTTCTCCTCTTGCAGATTTCGTATAGCTATTGCAATGTTTTTGAATTGGTTTCGCATCTGTTTCATGTTTCCTTGTAACGTTTCGAATATTGGTTCGATCTTGTCCACATCAGTCATTTTTACCACAGACCGCAGAAAATAAACAGATGTCAGTGTACCCGTCGAAAATCTGTCTTTTATCAATACTTTGGTTTTGTTTTGTAGATTTGTACTTTTCTTCCATTGTAACTTTGAATTTAGTTTGTCAACATCGCTATAAATTCTGTAAAGGTTTGAATTCCAGTTATTGGTAAATTACCACAGCTCACTTATCATCACTATCCGTTTATTAATGTGTTTATGTAAACAACTTGTTTATATTTGAAAATTTTCAACTAATCGTTAAGTTTATCACTGTATTGTCACTAATCTCGATTTTCACTAAATAATATACCATGCACGTATCGAAATTTCGGGTATAATGCAGAAGTATGTTGAGTTAGTTTATACGCACTTAACGCCACTTAGTCACAAACTTTATAGCTACAAATAAGCAATTTCACTTATTTCAGTTACACATCTGCTAAACGAACTTTGATTGGAATTGGTTCTAGATGTGGTACTCGTATATCGGTATTTACTAAGACATATTTGTAAAGAAACTTAAGGCAGTGAACAGCTTACATATAAACCTTTTGATTATTTATATTTTAATATATCAATAGTGATAATACCTTCAATCCAAATGTTAAAGCGCTTACATTTCCAGGATTTTCTGCATGTGGCTCCAAGTCACGAATTAATTTCCTAACAATTTCTTTATTTAGCCTGTAATAGGTAATGAAAAGGTCTTCCGGTATATCAAACGGATTTTGTGAATCGGATAATGTTTTTCTTTCTATATGCATATAATTCCCAAAAAATTATTTTAAATTATAACCTGAAAAGTGGCTTATTTTTTTGTTTGAAGATTGTTACAACACACTTACTGTCAGTAATTTGCCTTGCGTAAACCGTATGCCAAAAGTGAGATCATTTTTTCATTTTGACTAATTTGTTCAAAATATACAATTCAACTTATCACTTAACAACGGCTAACGTCCACTGTTTTGGTAGGCGGTATTTTAACAGACATAATATTAAGCATCGATGTGAGTTACATTGAAATCATAAAGAATAGCCTTTTCATAACATCTATCGATCTCGAAAATTTACATCACTGTTACAGCTAACATTTTTGTGAAGATCAAGGAAAATCTCCAAACCTGGCATAACTGTACTCTATAATTACATTGAGAACCAATTTCTGGCCAAAAACTCAACAAAGCTTATCGAATAACCACCACATTTTTCTGATATGGATTGAATTGTGTTTTTCCTCTTTATGGACTCAAATTACCAGCTCTGATGAAACCTTCAGTCGATAGAAGACATGAAAGAGATATTGCGGCGAGTATTCGCGTCGATTAAAAAAAAGCATTCTAAAAATGTTCCAATAGATGGGTTATTTTATCATTTTGGAAGGGGCCTATTATGAAGGCGAATAGAATAAATTTGGATTGTGTATTTCATTGACGGATTCTCGGTAATTTCTTAATATATGTAGTAATATAACAATATGATTCCATTACTATACAAAATATCGAATCAATATCAACCAAAAACCCCAGATAATCAAGAAATATCAAATCCATTGTTTTCTTGGTATATATTTTTCCTCTAAATGACAACAGCTGCTAGTTCTGGAAACAATACAAGGAAATCGGTAGAATGGAACACAGAATTTTATTCCAATTAGTCTTAAGTATAAAACATTAAATTAATAGTAAGGATGTCTTTATTTGACAATCTTGAAAACGACAACCATTGTTCTGTCCACAGCAAAAGCAATCAATTACGAGAATCTTCATTTACTCAGAAAAAAAGTAATTTTCAACAGTTCTCGATTAATAACATTTTCAATAAAACAAACATCATCTGTAAAAAGGGAATAAAAAGTTGAGTGATAGTTAATAATTATACTTCGTTTCAATTTTCACATCGGGGTGGGTGGGATCACGACAGAGAGCGCTGAGGGCCACCCCAACCAAAGCCAGCTATCGTCCATTTTCCACTAGATACGTGACAGACTCCACAAGCTGAAGTGCGGTTTTGTATGGCGAAACTAAAATTTTTCGTCTAACGGATTTTCGTCCCTAGGTAAGAGTAATTAATTATTTTATTCAATCGTGTGGTGGTTACTTAGTAAGTGTCCCTCGTATACTTGACGTTTACCGTGAAGGCATATTATCATTGAGGAAACCACTTACCTAGCAACCTGTATTCGGAAATAGAATAAACAACATCACATTTATAAAATCACTGGATCGAGTTTTAATACGTTAAAATACACAATTATAAATATCAATCGACTTAGTCAAAGTATTAATAACTATTCCAATTCCCTGGTTCGTTCACTCTCATTATATAGGAAGTGTAGCTACGTTTTACTACATGCCTGACCTCCGTCTATAAGTTGTACGTGTTTGTTTATACATTAACAAGAACGTGACTGACATTGCCCGTCTCAGATCAATGCTCGCTAAATACTACAATTAATATTAACCTAAATTTAAATCTCATTTCTAAGCTGATGTCCTTTTGCCGTTACTGTCCTTTAGGGATCACTACAATCGGCTCCTATAACATTTCATGAAACATGTTTCTCTATCTCTTCACGTTCATCGTAGGTAGTAAAATGAACAAAATGACTCATATGGGGTTCCTTGAAACAGAGACGTTCGGGTCCCAATCAAACGTTTCATGGAACCCCACAAGTGTTCCATTATGCCCAATGTGTTTTTCGTTGTGCAGTAAGCAGTGTTTCCGTTTCAGAATGCTGCGAAATCAAGAGCGGAAAATCACCAAGGGATTCTTTGTTTGAAGATGACATGAAGGCAGCAGTGGACATGGTCTTGGGCGGATGCAGTATGAGACATGCTGCTGCTCCCAATGATGTGAATTGTGCCCCGTTATCATCATATTAGAAGAAAACGAAGGAACGTGGTGAAGGGAATGTAAGACAGCAGAGCAAGAGGAGAAACTAAAATACTTTTAATTGTGTAGTCCCTGAGGCTTGCAGCTTGTCTCGTGCTTCTTCTTTCACCAAAGAGTGTGTTCTTCAATAATTTGGAAATGTTGTACATAGGATGGAACGGCCTTATCACCTGTACAGAAACCCCAACGAATAGTAGCTGAAATAGGGGTCAAGCAAGTGTTCAAAAGTACAAGTGGAGAAAAAGGCACTAACATCACCACAGTACGCATAATTTCTGCATGTAACAGCACTATTCCACCAGTCATGATTTTTGACGTGTTCATTTTGAGTAACACATGACTCAAGAAGCATTTTCTGGCACAATAGGTCAAGTAACATCTACCGGTTGGATGAGATCAGAACTATTTGTCGAAGTTATTAATCATTTTATTCGCTACACATGCAGTTTTGGAGAAAATCCTACTCTATTAATTTATGACAACGTAGAAATCCACTTTTCCATGGAATATGTCATGATATACAGGGAAAATGGCGTTTCAGGTTTGACTTTACCTGAATGTTGCGGTTTTTGTGGTAATTAAGACTTATTATCATGCAGCTCTTGACTCTTGGATGATGCAAAACCCTGGGAAAACAGCTTCAATTTATATATAGTACAGCATCCTTCTTGAACTCAGCTCATCAGAAAAGCATGACGCCTTCCAATATAGTGCAGATTTGAAAAAAATGGGATACATCCATTTGATCAAACTGTTTTTACCGAAGTAGACTTCTTGTGCAATTATGTGACTGATCGTTCACCTGCTAATACTGTGGATGATCAGCCACCCAAGACACATGTTTATACTGTGCGAAGTGGGTCGCCCAATGGTTCCCTCCAACAAGTAGAAGGAAGAGCTGCTTCAAATCATACAGAAACTAGTGTTGTTTTTCCAGGAGCTGGACCAAGTCCTCTTTCCTGAAGATTTTAGTGGTTATCCAAAGGCAGGAGAACAAAAATCTGATCAAAATCCGAGGAAGAAAGGCAAGTATAATAGCTACGAACACTCCAGAAATGAGAGCCATTGCAGAAAAGAAGAACCCGGTTCCACTTACTATGATGAAGATAGTCAAAAGAATGTTGGTCGGATCAAATAACAAAAAATTGGCACAAACAAAGGACGTTTATTTATCATAGGACAACGACGAAGAAGTTCAATAAGTACACACGGACGACGGCATGGATGAGGATTTGTTTGCTGTTGAGCATTATCATTCTGTATAATTGCTATGTCTTTCTGATTTAGATGATTATGTATTAGTTTAATTTGAAACCAGAAGCCAACCCAAATTCTACATCCGTCGAATCACCAAGATGAAAGATGATGAGACTAGGAGGTCAAAATTCTACGATAACGAAAACGCAACACCATCCTGTAGATGACATTGCCTCGGCTAATAGAACAGACATAAAGATGCTGTTCAGAAAATCCGTCCATGACTCAGGGTACTAAAAGACGAGAAAGTTTCATTTCATTCGGGGTCGATTTCATCAATTTGAACATTGGCTAAATGTAAATTGATTTCGTGCTTGTGCCTTAATACGACCAGTTCAACTTATTTTTACTCCAGATGCCTTTTTTCAAGATTTCAAATTACTTAATTGGAAAAATAAAATTTTGTCTTCAATTTTGTGTTTTTATTTCAGTTGTTTCAAGGTACTCCTGGCATTGTTTCATTGTACTCCGGGCATGGGGCACAATGGAACATAATTCATTTTTTGCAAAATGGCTGTTCACCGTCACACAATATGCATAAAAGTTTTTTTTTTTCATAATTTACTCAAATTGAAGCCACACAAAATTCGTTACATAGTCATATATTATGTAACAAGACTTGTGAGTAACTTTTTACACGCAATTACATAAAAAGCTCACAGAACATCTTATATACTATATTTTTTCTACGTTCATCTGTTTCTTATTGAAAAAAGAAACACATTTATTTTATTTGGAATCAAATCAGGACAAACCCATAAAGTATCTACAAGTAATTACATATAAACTAACAAAGTAGTAAAAAAGAAAAGAAATAGAAGTAACTATGAGAATACAAGAAAATAGGAGAGGAAAAAATAAAATTTATATGAATTGTCCACCGCACAAAATTTCATTTGCAAAAAATAGTCTTTCTATGATTTTTTAATCGTATCTGCGCTGTGAAATGATATGCTATCCATTTCAACAAAACTCTAATTTATTTTAAAATCCATGATAGCACAGTTTTTATGGCGAAGGTCTACATACATGATTGATCAAAGCAGAATAAAAGTAAATATTGATACCATTTTATCTGAATTTTCATAGGATTTTAGTATAACCACCCCGCAAAACATCGAATAAAATAAATCATGAAATGTAAATGAGCAATCCCTAAGGGATTAACCAATAGTTCTACATATCAGTGACGAGGAAAACGGAATTACTTTAATATATAAAATAATACCCACATTTATTTTTATAAAGATACACTTAACAGTGTAACATAATTTCAATAAACGCCAAAAAAACCAAAATACACCTATTTTTATTTTATTTTTGTAATTTATCAAGTAAATTCGTATAATAATATATAATAATCATCTTTGATAAATCAAATAACATAAAATTTCATTTCCCAGACAAATATATAAAATACATGTGTATTCGATTTATGAATAATGAAATCAAATGCACTAATTTTCATTTTCAGAACCTCGTATTTCTCCCACGTGCACGAATAACATCTTGCCATGCTGAAAATATGATTTCCAATGATATTTCGTAGTATTGTCTCACGTATTTTAAATATAAAGAGGTTACGCATTTCCAGCACAAACTGCTGCCATTTGGCACATATATCTGGCGGAGCAGCATTGTCCCAATCAGATCCTACCATCCATAAACGCTGTATGAGGACCTTGGCAAAAAAGGACAAAGAACACAAGAAACTTAATGAAACATAAATTTTAGCGATTTGAGACAAGCTTGGTACAAGTTAATAGAAAAGACAAATACATCGTTATGGGCACGCCATTGCAATCCCAAAATATTCAAAGTATTGTCTAGATGGTCAAAAGTAATATCCTGTAATTAGCGGTGATCGATAATAATCGAATCTAATGAGACGGAGGAATTAGCTGACTACTTACGCAACTCAAAGTTGCCAAGTTTCAGTAAATCAATACGAAGGTTTTGCATCTGTAGGGTTTCTTCCAACGAATCAGCGCCGACCATCACGTTATTAACATGTTTTAATTATTTGATATGCCAGCAGTGATAAACTCTTTTGTTCTAAATCAGCTAGCAAGGTTCTGATGGCTATGAAAGGTGAAGTAGATACCCCATAGATAACTGTATTTGATTGGGAAATTCGAATTGGTTCGTCATATAATGAGTTGATAATTACGTTGTGAGGGACACAAGAGAATATGACGGATGTCACACGTGAAGACGAAAGTCTTCATTTGAAAATGTAAAAGTATGGCAACAATATCAGCTAGAAGTTTAGGTCGTTTAGAGAAAGTTGGTTGTGTTCCTTGGCGCTGGCACCAAATTCCACTCTAATTTTAGGATGATCGCCATTTAATTTGACAACTGAGTGATGGGTACATAATATGTGTCGTCGCCCAAAGAGACAGACAGTAACTCATACTTATGTCCAGCATTCAAGTAATCGCTCATAAAATCTTGGCATAATCGACGCAGACCAGAATCCTAAAAGAATAGCCATCGAAGGCTACTAGGAACGATTACTAAGAGGTAAGTGACTCTATAATAAAGGGCAATTTTACCACGAAACGTCCTGTTGCGGTTAGCCTCGTGTGAGATTGAAAATGTGTTTCAACTTTCTGATTGTCAGTATGTACTATGTAGTCGGAATCTCCTCCAGTTCCCAAAATTGAGCAAGAATATCTTGGGGATAATAATAATATGTCTGCACCAAGACGCAAATCAATATTTACAGGTAAATATCACTCTCGAACATCTAGCAAACAATTTGAATCTAGTTTACAAATAAGTGCAACTAATCGAACATTGGGTAGAGGCGAAAAAACTTTCGGAATACAAATCTCTTCTAATTGTACTGATGACAACTACATATTGAAAGGGATTATTTCGGCGCTTAATCATTCCATCGGACAAATTATTATTGATTTGACCTAGTCCCAAAACAGGTTGATTATGAGGGAAAATTGGCAACGTTAGGATGTTTGCCCATTTATTGACAATAAAACTGGCTTGGTTGCCAGAATCAATAAGCGCTCGCAAGGTATGGAACTGGCCCCACTTGTCCTCAACTAGAACAAGGGCTATCGCCAACAAAGTGTTGGAAGCAACGTCGGGCGGTATATCAACATTTGTAAGTATTTGAGTTATTAATAGGTTGGACAGCAGAATTTATTTCAACTATCTCACCACCTCCAAGGAAACATACTGTTTATTTAGATCTCCTTGTCTCTAGGAGTTGTAGAAGGGTCAGAAGTCAATTCGAAACGTTCTCTAGTTTTACGATCAAGCTTATCCAACAGCATGTCTGTTATTGGAAAATTCCAAATATCCACATAGAATCACAAATTCTATAGTACGGAAATGTTTTCAGTGAATGTGTCCAGGAGAAAACGGAGTTTTCTTGAATCATGATTATTTAACCCGGGGGCATTTTTTATGGAACGCAAATGGGTCAACGTTATCAACCGCTTGTTGGAACATCGATCAACTATGGAAAATCAATCAACTAATGTCTTGTATGCTACAGGATACTTGGCATCTGATTAAGGAATAGATCAATTTAAATGCATCATCGGTAAATGATGACAATAGATATTGCAATTTATGCTCTGAACTCATATCCTTAGGGCTATGTTCAAAACATCAAAAAATGATTGCTATTGAGAAAGTTCACCAGAAGATTTCAAAAAATCTGACTTAACATGTATTTTCAACAACATCTGATTGGCTTGAAGTAACATTAGTAGAAGCTGTTTTTAATGAATTGAATTTATATCAAATATACGAACACTGTTCATCAATGGTTTTGCGATTGAGATCCTGACTAACATAATCTTCATCGGTGGTTACAGCTAGCAATTCTAGGTGGGAAGCTTTAAAATAATCATAGATGGCATTCAACTGTTTGATTTTAATTCCAAGAAGTGGTAGTCTAGGTATATTAACTGCAGTTAACTCTTAGAACAAGAGTTTCTTGCATAAATAGTAACTTTTCTAGTAGCGATCATATGTATTTTCTTAACCACATTACTATAGTTGAAACAGTGATTCAACGCCATTCATAATTTTTTTTCAATCGACAACCCATAACATTACAACCAATTTATCTTATCTTGAAACTGTTGTGTAGTCATTTTAGTATGCAAAAAATGCTTATGTAAATTTCTAGTAATCTAATATATTCAAAAATTTGTTTCAGGTTATAAGGCACACCGATATAACAGTACAGCAATGGGTAATCGTTTATCGCAAGAAATATTGTCCGTACGCTATGAGGATGGAAAGTGGTCTAAACCGTATTATGACTGCGGAGGCGGCAACATATGGATGTTGACTTACACTGTACCATTTTTCGGTTATTCGAACAACACGTACTTCTTCAAGTAAGTCATCTTGCATTCTGCTTGCGAAATAATCAGAATATATCCTTTATAAACAACTATGATGACCAAATATACTAAAAATATGCGCATTGGATACACGACGTTTGATTTTTATTTTTATAAATTCATCATGTTTCGTAACATTAATCCAGTATCAGTTAAATTCATTCAATATTCAACTCACTTTCGTAATTCTGAATCCATTTCATGCTCGATTTAAGGTAATCGCGGGACAAACAGAATGTATACCAAAATACACATTTATTTTCAAATTTTTAAGAAGACAGAGATATTTAATCAAATCTAGGCGCTCATATTATAAATTGAATTTTTGTTTCTCTATACCTGAACCCTACTCTGAGGTTAAAGAGTTTCTCATGTTTTAAAATATAACCATTTTAGTAATAAAATTTAAAATTTTTACAATATACCGGGCAAATCAAAACTAAATATAAACTAAACTAATAATAACTATAAATCATTATTTCTCTTCCCGTTCTATCCAGTTTAACATGTCACCGCAACGTGGGGCTAATATAGAAATTTTGTAAATAATAATAAAAAGCATTGAAATAATTTTTTTGACTGTATTAAAAAAAGATTAAATACATAAAATGGAACGGAAAATGGCATTAAGGGACGGAAAGCAGGTAGGAGTTGAAAGTAGATCTGACGAAGAAAGAGAAGAAAGGAGCAATGGTAGAGGAGACTTTCAGGTACAATATTTGGAACAGGGGAGAGAACATTCGGAAGAAGACATCGCAGAACAAGGTCAGGAAGAAGAAGATGCACCATTGTCAGAAGAAACAGGACAAGGGGTCAAACAAAAATCAAAAGAGAAAGAGGAAATGGACGTAATGACCATGCTTAAAATGATAATGAAAAAAATGAACCAACATCATGAAGAAATGATGGGACAAATGAACCAATTTCATGAAGAATTCATTAGAAAATTGGACCAAGATAAGGAAGAAATTAAACAAGCAATAAGAGGAGAGGGGATTAAAGAAATAACGGGAATAGACAATTCACAGATTAGCAGAATTAACAAAATGGAGGAGAAAGAAAAGGATTTCAAAGAAGAGATTCAAATGGATGTAAAGATACAAAATGAAAATATAAATGATGATACTATAGAACAGAAATTAAGTAATAAAATGAAAATTGATGAAGTAAAAATACAAAGACAAATAAATGAGGAGATGATAAATAGCAATTTACAGAATCTAGGAAGTGAGGAAGTCATGAAAATTTATGAAAAAGAGATTTATTGGAACATAACAGACCCAGATGTTAATATATTGAAACGAATAGTGACATATGGTAAAAGAAAAAATAATAATAATAGGGGGATACAACTTAATTGGAAATTAGAGGAAATGAATAAGATATTACAAGAAACCAAGGAAGAAATAAAACAAACCATAGGACAGAATATAGGAACAATAATTTATGCAGAAAATTTCGAAATGAGATTAAAACTTGGCATAAATATAAAGATAATTGATCCAAGAAATTTTAATAGGATAATTAAAAATGAAATGATAGGAAGTGAGAGTATTATGGGAAATGAAATAATAAAAAGAAGAAACAATAATATGAAGAAATTGGAAACGCAAATTTTGATGAATCTATTGAGAGAAATTGATGAGATAGGGGATAACAAAATAAAAAAAGACACAGTGGAAAATTTAAAGAAACTTAGGAAGCAGATAGAAGAGAATCAAACAATAAGAGAAGAGGATAAAACGAAATTTAGGAAAAGAAAATCAAATTGAATAATAAGGCTGTATTATTGGACCGGAATCTAGAAGACGAATAAGGAATTGTAAAAGGTCAAGAAGGGATATAAAAACCACATGTAAATAAAAAGTTTATAACTAACAAATAATAATTTAAAAAAAAACATATGTAAATATAATTTTGTACATAGATAGCAATTAGGATACGTGAAGATATAATGATGAAATACAGAAATAATTACATTAACAGATATAATAACAATGGAGATTATAAAAATAACAATAATTATAATAACAATTCAGGAAATAACAATAACTATAATAAGAACGATAGTAACCAAAACAACTATAACAGAAACTTTAAATATAATAACAACGAAAATAACAATTACAGAGAACAGTATTCAAAGGAGAGAAGATAGAGTGATGACATATGAACATCCAAGGGAATATATTAAATTTGGGGAAGATTTGGAATTGAAAGGAATAATGGGATTGATAAAAATTAAAGGAAAATTAAATGGGAAATTTGTTAAAATATTAATAGATACAGGTTCGGAAGCGTCCATAATAAAAACAAAACTAATAGAAGAAAACATTGAAAATTATGAAAACAAATTAATTAAAATACCAAAAACTACATTGATAGGAGCAAATGGAAAGAAGCTATGTGAAGTAAATAAGTCTATAATACAAAAGATTGAATTGAAGGATGGGAAAGAAGTTGAAATGCAATTACTGTTAGTGAATAATTTGGAAACAGACATAGTAATAGGAATTGATGAATTAACAAAGTTTAAAGTAATACTTGATTTTGAAAAGATGGAGATAGAAATTGATGGAAATAGAATTGAATTTGGAAACGAAAATTTGGAAGAATTGGCAATTGAAGAGGATAATAAGAAGTTATGGAATATAGAAAGGATTGGAAATATGGAAGTATTGGCAATTGGAGAGGATAATAGGAAGTTATGGAATATAAAGAGGAGTGGAAATATGGAAGAATTGGAATTTGAAGAGGATAATAGGAAGTTATGGAATATGCAGAGGGATGAAATAATGGAAGAATTGGAATTAGTATGTGGAAATAAGGAATATGCTGAGAAAGTGAAGAATTTAATAATTAAGTATAAAGGATTAGTTAAAAAGGAGATGAGAATGGCAAATAACTATGTACATAAGATAGAAGTTAAGGGAATAGAAAATTTCAGAATAAGAACATATCCCATACCTTATAAATATAGGAAAGAAGTTGATTCAGAGATACAAAATATGCTAAAGGATGGTATTATAGAGAGATGTAACACAAGAAATATAAATTAATAAATTGTACCGATATAAGAGACTCTGAGAAATGTAGAAGTAATAAGTCGCATAACGAACATCAAAGAATTTTCAAAAATGGATTAATAACATGATTTTTTAAATTAATTCCTTTGGATGAAACTTATAAATGAAACTAAAAATAAACTAAGAATTTATAGTATTATAAATAAACAAGAACTAATTGAAGAGGATACTGCAACACAGGATTCCAGAATCATCATTGTAACAGCGACCTGAAATAAAAAGAAATGTATTATTAGTAAAATTGAAAGACAATGTTTAGAACAAATTATTAGAAGTAAAATTTGAATTCATAAAATTTTTACTTACATAAAAATTTGATAAACGCAAAATTTAGGGGATGTTAACATAGAGTAAAACAACACCCTGTATACCGAACATAAATTAAAAAAACTACTTATTTCAAGAAATAAAAATTTTTGAAATTTCATTTTTTTTAAAAGATTATCTAAAAAAGGAGACAATCTGTACCATGTACTATTCAATAGAGAAAGCATCTAACTGTATAATTTAAAATAAGATTTAAAAAAAAAACATTTGTGAAATGAATTAACAAAATCTCTATAAACCTACAAGACGGAATATTAGAACGTTGTTACATATACAAATGGAAATGATAATCCTTTATTTTTATTGTCAAGATAAATAAATAGTGAGATTCTTTTTAAAATGAATATTAGGGTTTGAAGGACATGTAAATAAGATTTTATAAATATTTAAAAACATTTCGATATAAGAAGTAAACTGAAAAACATTAATTCTATGGAATGTGACATTTATTGAACGGTTTGACATTATGAACACATATTTTGTAAATTGGAAAATGTCATTTTGTAAACTAAATGAAATATAATTTAAGAGACACAATATGAGTTAAAATCATTAAAGAACCTTAAAACAAAGCGTTTTCAAATGATAGATGGACAATTCACTATTTGAAATGAAATCTATAAAGAAAAGTTTTGATAACCAAATCTGATTGGTGGAATGTATTCAACAAACTTTTAATCTGCGACAAGTAGTTGTTAATAATAAAAAAATTGAAGGAGAAAAGTTTGTTGATTATACAGACTATTGACTAGGAAAAATTCTTTTTGGGTGGTAGAAAATTTGAGAAGCAGCAAAATTTTGGGAATTAAGAAAACTTTTCGAAAAATAAGATATTTGGCATCAAAATTCAGAAAAGAGAGATACATTGTACTTATGATATGGTAGATTATATATTTAAACAAGCAGATGTAGAAACTAAGAAACAATTTGGTAATTATGTTTGAATACTAACCGTATAATTGATATATAATACTTGATTAATATTTGTATGGTGGAATGGATATATCCACCATACCTTTTAGAAAGCTTTTGATTATGTAATTGGACTGAAATGTATTGATGTGGACGGGACATAGCATTGATTCTTGATTTTGTGTAAGCTGGACCAGTGATGTGACAATTTCCAGAAGGTAACCTAAAATAAAGTAAAGGATAATTGAAGTGAATTACGATACAGGAATAAGGTATTTAGACTATTTTCATTATACATAAAAAAGGTTGAATAAAACTTACCAATTTAGTGAAAAAAATTGAACTTTGGTATTAAACAAACATTTACAACCATTGTGTTTCGCCATTTTGATATAATAATCGTTTATATAGAAGTTTCAGTATTATAAGATTTGTATTAAATGTTGCCTATTTTAGATTTGTATATAGAGATAATTTTTTCATGTGAGAACATGATTTTGTTTGAATGAGTGGTCATAATAGATAGTAGGTTTTTTATTAATTTGTGTCTTGTAAAAGAACAATGTATTTGTCTATTCAAAATATTAAATAACGTTCTTTCTAGTTTGAAGAACATTGTAAAATTGTTTTTTGATATATTTTATTTCTTTGTGGTGATGGCTCCATCTAGTTTGAACCGTTGGTAGTTTAAACTGACATCTGTGAATAGTAAAAAGGTTCAACTTGAAACACAGGACCGTCTTAAGAATTTATTACGTATTATTAAACAAGCAAGTACATTTTTATTAACAAAATTTTTATGAAGACAGAGATATTTAATCAAATTTAGGCGCTCACACTATAAATTGAATTTTTGTTTCTCTATACCTGAACCCTACTCTGAGGTTAAAGAGTTTCTCATGTTTTAAAATATAACCATTTTAGTAATAAAATTTAAAATTTTTACAATATACCGGGCAAATCAAAACTAAATATAAACTAAACTAATAATAACTATAAATCATTATTTCTCTTCCCGTTCTATCCAGTTTAATATATACAGGGTGTCCCGGGACTAATGGGAAAAAAGTCGGGAGCGTATAATATGAGCTAAAATAATGTTAGTACTTCATATAAACTTTTTCTATGCAGGCCCTCGTTTTCGAGTTATAGGCCTCCAAAGTTTTAATTTTGAATTTGGTTTTTATTTTTTATTTTTGTACTAGTTATTTGATCTTTATAAAATTTACGGCAAAGATATATTGTATGTGTATGTTTATTTTGGTAAGGTAAACAGATTTACAGTAGTGCATTGAAGCCAGGGACGAACTACTTGCAATGGTTAGTGATCCAAAAATTTTGCAGGGATGGCACACCCTGTATGAAATTATCGAATTTCACTTCCCCACACATTAAGCTAACGAAAATATACTCTTGTTGCAATTCGATAAAATTAGCCGTTTGGTTAATATTTACAGTTTTATTCATGCACTACGTACCAATTTACGCATTCACCATTTTTATAAGTACACAACGAGGTAAAACGTAACTTATTAATAGATGTCCAAGATTTACCTACAGTACTACAAAAAAATAATAGCAGAAGATGAAAAACATTAATGACTTATTAATTCGAAAGTTGGTAAAAACTTTTTATAAGTGTTTTTACCGTTTATCAAGTTACCATAGGATTAGTTGTCAAACGTTGTGTAGAATAGTTCGTAGTCAGTACTTGTCAATAATTCATAAGTCCTTAATTTAACAGATATGCATCTAATGTATGGACTGGCTTCTCGAAACTGTTTAGAGGCCAGAAGGCTTTATGAAGAACATTTTGCAAACAGAGCATTGCCAGACAGACGAATGTTTGAGTGTATTGATCTCAGGTTACGAGAAACAGGTATGAATAAGTAAATGTAATTTTCTATGTATACAAAACAAAATTTTTAATTTTAGGAATATTTTTGCCAAATAAGTGGAGAAGGTCCAGTACTAAGCATACGTACTGTGGCAGTTGAACAAGACTTGTTAAATGCAGTTGATAATGAACCATCAACGAGTTTTCTAAAAGTATCAAGAGAACATAACGTCTCGAAATTAGTTGTTCATCGCGTCCTAAAAGAATAGCTGTTATATCCTTTTTACATGAAAAAAGTACACAGTATGACATTGGCTGATTATCCTGCACGGCTTGAGTATAGCCAGTGGTTTCTGCGACAACAACAAGCAGACAATACATTTATTAGTAACGTTTTCTTTACGAACTAATCCAGTTTCACCAGAGATGGAATCATAAATTCTCATAATATGCATTTATGGGATGATGTGAATCCACATGGCATTATCCAAACTAGGAGCCAGCATAGATTCATGGTTAATATTTGGGCAGGAATAGTTGGCAATCATTTGATAGAGCCATATACTTTATTGACGGTACTTTGACTGGTCAGAGATATTTGGAGTTTTTGCAAAATTAGTTATGGAACCTGTTTGATAATGTGCTACTACAAACTCGTAGGAATTTATGGTTCATGCATGATGGGGCCCCTCCTCATTTCAGTTTAGATGTACGACAGCATTTACACACAAGGTTTCCTAATAGGTTGATTGGTCGTGGAGGCCCTTTTCAATGGCCACCGCGATCAGGAGACGTTAATCCTATGGATTTCTTTCTCTAGGATTATCTCAAAAGTAAGGTATACGCAACACCTGTGCAAACAAGACAAGATTTTATAGACAGAATTGTGTTACACTGCAATGTTATTAGAAATAATGTGGGATTGCTCATTCAAGTGCAAAGAAACAACCTTCGTAGACTTAGAATGTGCGTGGAAGTGGGAGGAGCTCATATTGAACATTTATTAGAATAACGTTAGTTTTTGTTGTTGTTTAGGAATTAGTATTAGTCTAATGTTTTATAACTTGTGTTTTTTGAGGTTTTCTTGATGGTTTGATAATGTTATGTTCGTAATTTTGATTAAAAGGAAGTAAATCCTGGACATCGTATTAATAAGTTAGTCAGGTAGATTTGTACGTAGTGCATTAATAAAACTGTAAATATTATCCAAACGGCTTATTTTATCGAATTCTAACAAGAGTACCTTTTCGTTAGCTTAATGTGTGGGGAAGTCAATTTCGATGATTTCATACAGGGTGTGCCATCCCTGTAAATTTTTTGGATCACTAACCATTGCGAGTAGCCCGTCCCTGGCTTCAAGGCAGTACTGTAAATCTGTTTACCTTTCCAAAATAAACATACACGTACATTATAGCTTTGCCGTAAATTTGATAAAGATCAAATAACTAGTACAAAAAATAAAAATAAAAACCCAATTCAAAATTGATACTTTGGAGGCCTATAACTCGAAAACGAGGGCCTCCATAGAAAAAGTTT
Source organism: Galeruca laticollis (assembly GCA_963921935.1). Taxonomy (NCBI): domain Eukaryota; kingdom Metazoa; phylum Arthropoda; class Insecta; order Coleoptera; family Chrysomelidae; genus Galeruca; species Galeruca laticollis. Next base: position 215,706,770 of record OY998180.1, on the reverse strand, counting down.
ATATGAAGTACTAACATTATTTTGGCTCAGATTATACGGTCCTGACTTTTTTTCCATTAGTCCCGGGACACCCTGTATATACATATATATATATATATATACAGAGTGGCCCAAAAGTCTGGAAACGGCCAATTATCTCGTAAACTGCTAGTTCTAATTGTACAAAATTTGGGGTACACCTATTTTGCGATACGGAGATTCCAGATTTAATATTTGCAATGTTGCCAGATTTCCTGTTTCTCTTATATTATTAGTAACTTTGGTTTTTCAAATGCATCACCCTGTATATTCAGTCGTTTTTGGAACCTCCTATTCAATACGAGTTCAACCATATGTAACACTTATGATTTTCTGTAGTCTGGAAGGTCTTAAATACATAAAACAGTAAAAAATATGTAGATTTGAAGTAATTTAAATGTAGAATGCTGTGATGTTGACATTTGTCCACCATTTACATTATTAACTAAAACTGACAGTAGTTTGATGTGTTTTGAAAAGTTCTGCAAGGTAAATTGCTTCTCTAAAATGGCTCTTAACGAGAAAGAACGAATTACTATTCTAATGATGAGAGGGTACGGCGACAGAAAAAGATCTTATTGTGAAGTAGCCAACTTGTTCAACGATCTTTCCCAAACCGTTCTCCTATTCATAAGGCGACGGTACAAAAAACTGTAAAGCGATTTGAGGAATCTGGAGGAGTAAAAGACAGATACCGATCAGGTAGACCGAAAACAGTTATGAATGACAACAAAACTTTAGATATAATGCAGAGTTTTGTTGAAGATCCACATACATCCTCACGCAGGGTTGCACAAGTACATGATGTAGGTCGTTCTTCAGTCTTACGTATACTACATAAGACTAAATTTAAACCATACAAAATTCAGTTATTGTAAGAATTGAGTGAAGATGACTTCGATCGTAGATTAGAGTTTACTGAGGTAATGATGGATAAAATTGAAAATGATGAAAATTTTGTTAACGGAATATGTTTTTCCGATGAAGCAACCTTTACACTTTGTGGCAGAGTGAATCGACACAATTTAAGGTACTGGAGTGACGTAAATCCCCACTGGATGCGTGAGAACCATACTCAAAGACCACAAAAATTAAATGTATGGTCAGGTATAGTAGGTACTCAGTTAATTGGGCCATTTTTTATCGAAGGAAATTTAACGTCAGATAAATATGAACTTCTACTTAGAAATGAAATTGTACCTACACTGAGAAACTTGTTTGGAGCCAATTTTAATAATATATGGTTTCAGCAAAATGGAGCTCCAGCTCATTTTGGTGTAAATGTCCGGCGTTATTTAGATGGGATATTTCCCGGACGATGGATTGGTAGACGAGGTAGAATTGAATGGCCTCCACGTTCACCTGATTCCAATCCTAAAGATTATTTTTATTGGGGATACTTGAAAAATTCAGTTTACAAAACTAAACCAGCAAGTCTTGCATATCTAAGGCAACGAATTATCGATTAATCTCGATTAATTTCTAGACAATCATGGAGAAATGTGGTAGATGCATTCTACCATCGATTAGAGTACTGTCAACTCACAAATGGAGCACATTTTGAACACTTGATAAAGTAACCATTGAGTTAAAAATGTTGCAATATTTCAATTGTTACGGTTTAATGTAGTTGAAAATAGTTTGTATTAAAACATTTAATGAGACAATTAGGCGTTGCCAGACTTGTGTTTTATTTATTTAAGACCTTCCAGACTACATAAAATCATAAGTGTTACATATGATTGAACTCGTATTGAATAGAAGATTCCAAAAATGATTGAATATACAGGGTGATGCATTTGAAAAACCAAAGTTACTAATAATTTAAGAGAAACGGGAAATCTGGCAACATTGCAAATATTAAATCTGGAATCTCCGTATCGCAAAATAGGTGTACCCCAAATTTTGTACAATTAGGACTAGCAGTTTACGAGATAATTGGCCGTTTCCAGACTTTTGGGCCACTCTGTATATATATATATATATATATATATATATATATATATATATATATATATGTACGAATAGTGCGTGACATATGAACAATAACAAAGAACAGATTAGTGGGTATTGCACGCAAATAGAAGAAGGGGCTACTGAAAAGAGTGGTAACCGCAGACATGCATGTTTCTGGCTCATTAGCCTTCATCGGTACGGCATAACCAAGAAAAGGTGTACAACTTGGGAGCAAGGATGTTAATTGAAACATGAGAAAACACAAACAACGGATTTCAACAAGATAACCAAACGCACATTTGTGCCTTCAAATGGAAGATCCCGAGTTTTCAGGACAACATCCGTTGTTTGTGTTTTCTCATGTTTCAATTAACATCCTTGCTCCCAACTTGTACACCTTTTCTTGGTTATGCCGTACCGATGAATGCTAATGAGCCAGAAACATGCATGTCTGCGGTTACCACTCTTTTCAGTAGCCCCTTCTTCTATTTGCGTGCAATACCCACTAATCTGTTCTTTGTTATATATATATATATATATATATATATATATATATATATATATATATATATACCGGACGGACCAAATATTATAAATAAAATGACTTGTGATTAAATTGTTTGGCCAGGTAAAATTTAATTCATTACCTTACAATATTTAAAATTAAAGTAAATGAGTAAGGAGAAAGTAACAGGTTACATGTTTTTTTTATTCAATTAACGTGCTCGGCAACTATGACCACTTGCACATGTGCGATTACAGAAAACAGTAGTTATTACAGATAGTTGAAAAACATAGTTTTTGATAGAGTGATATATCTTTTAAGAATTTCAGTGTTGAAATAAATTGTTTCATTTCATCGTACCGTATTTTATTTTTTTCCATTGTATATAGTTCTATAAAGTAGAATGAACCTATAAAAAACGAAAGTATTACAAGCCATTACGCCCCTATCAATTAATTTTTTATTTCTTAGTACTGAATGCTTGGTGTTAATGACAATAGGTAATAAATTCTTGTATGTATACTCAAACTACGGTGTAAATGAGAAGAATATAAACGTTACTAAAGTTTTTTAGTATTCTAACAGTGCAATAATCAGTGGAGTGTGTAATTATTGCTTCTCGGATTGTTAGTTGTCCGTTAAAATAAATATTAGTTTTAGTGCCAAGAATAGTAACGCTCTAACAGCAATTACTTCTTCGCAGTCACGCTACAACTGCTCCCTACACTGTTTTTAAAGTTATATCGATTCGTTGACAATATAATGCCATAAATGCTTGTCAGCGAAGTTTTCAGGAAGAAGATTTCAAGTAACAACTTTATCCGTGGCTTTTCAGTTAGTTTGGAGTTTCACCATTTCTTAAGTTAGAGTTTATTTGTCAATGATCTTCTAGTATTTTGTCTCTTTTACACGGAACATTCGGATTTAGATACTTACAGTTCTATAAATTTAACATTTCCTACATATCGTCTATAGTTTTAGGTATGTATTAAATATAGGAGTGAGTGAAATGTTTATTAAAAATATGTAAACTGCTAAGTTCTCAATAACGATTTATTTCAGATTATTTAAAACACTTTATGAATATTAATCTCATAATTTACCGTATCATTTTTCTATATATATCTAATAAATATGAGAGTATTCAACTTTTTAGGGGATATGTGTGATCCATTATCCAAAATAGGGTACAGCAATTTAAAAAATTTCGAAGTAAATTGAAATAAGACATCAAATCCACATCATTTATATTATATTTATTTCAAAAAGAAAACATAGGTATTCGAACATAAAGTAGTAACAAAAGTATTGTTCTAAAATTTTGAAAATATATGGAAAAACAGGAACTATTCAATAACTTTATAAGTCCTTTAAACTGTAGGATTTTCACCTATTCATTGTTACCTCTGTTAAAACAAATAAATACGCAATATTGTAAGCACAAACATTGTCCACACTCTTTCCAAGAATATTTAGTCAGTCTTTTTGTTGTCGTTAGACAAGGCTTTCAAAGCTTTCATGTACTTGGCTCTTAGGTAATATTCCACGAATTCTTGAAGTAATATTTGTAGGTAAATTCGGTAGGGAAAGACGGTTTACTAATTGACTATTAATTAATTCACGTCCTAACGATGAAGAAACGTACGAAGTCTTTTAACTTCATTCTCCTTTCACATGTAAATAATTTAAACATTGATCACCCGTCTCTCCATCTATGACGTTTTTCTTGGTTATCTTATTTTGAGGGACATAAAAAACACTAGTTCCATCTTATCTAAAAGTAAACATGGAAAAAAGAGGGCTGTCTATGATTCATTTCTTTCAGTGCTGCATGAATTTGCTACTTATTTTTTTCAATGTCCCCACAAATGGCAACCGATGCTTTTCGGACAATATTTGAAGCAGACTTACATCGCTATCAGATGTCACACTGCGACCTGATTTGCTTATTGGTGCAATCATTCTTTCTACTACATCAATACTCTTGTTTTGAGTCAATAGGGTCCATTCGGTTACCTACCTTGTCACAATCCTAATTTATCCGGCGTTGAAACTCTGCTCAGGTTACACCTTTTGTCATTACCTCAATTGGGATAAGGTGAATCAACAAACAAAATTTCGGGACAAATGGATTTATTTGACTGAGACGTGGTTGTCTGGACTGGACGCTGTATGGTCCGGTGGAGCGGGTGGTCTCTAGAATCCGTAGAGGTTCTTAAAGGCTGTTAACGCTCCGTAGAGGTCCTTAAAGGTGCGTATAAGTCCTTACAGGCTGCAGAGCTGCTGGGAAAGAAATTTTAAAACAGGAGAAACAGTAGAAAATTGGAAAGGAGAAATAAAATGAACAGGTAGGAGCTTATACTCAAATACATACAAAAATTTGAATTCAATTTTCAAAATGGAACCACAGAAATCTGTTCATTCTTATCCGTCCTGTTCCCAAAATAACCAGAAAAAGCAAATTTAAATCGGTGGAAAATAACCATATAGAGAATCTGTTATAAATTCGCTTCATAAAATAACTTTGGACGCCACCAGATTTTTTTAAAGGGAACGGCGAAGAAAAAATGGAAACGCCATAACAAAAACATTGTTTTTTTAAAAACGAAATATTTTAACTAAATAGAAAAATTGAAATAGAATGATTTGTAAGCACGCAATTACAATTTGAATATATAGAGATAACTTACCAGCGAAGAAAATTAAAAATCACACACAATTACTTAGAAACTGAATTATAAATTGCTTCTAAGCGAAGAAAGAAAAGGCGACGATTCCTTGAATCGTAGTTTTAAATAGCCATTTAATGATGGTAAAAACTATCACCGATACGTTCCTAATATTTGAAATAGAATGATTTGGAATTAGAGGTGGGAGTAGCCGACGAATAAGTAACGCTTCAAAATAATTGATGAAAAAGGTAACATGTCTCAGCGACATGTTACAACCTGCATAAATTTTCAGATTACAGGTAATATACAACTTCGAATCCACTACGGCAAATATGTTTATACTATCTTCAGCTGGCTTTGAAGGTATGTATTGAATAAATGAACACCTGCCCCAAAAAGCTTCCAATTTTGCATCAATCTGCACCCACTGTATAGCAAGGCCGATAATTCTTTGCAAAACAATTGAACAAATCACAAACAGGTGGAAGGCGATCTACTATTTTCCGTTCTAATCCAGTTCTATTGACGTCAAATATAAAAGTTGGAAGCAGAAATCTGAATCGTTGAAGAATCATAGTCAATATAAATATTTCTACACGAAAGCCATCAGTACCACACAAATCGTCCAGGTTAATCCTACCACCATTGTACAAGCCAATGAGATACAAAAGACCTGTTAGCTCTAATGTTTCTTTGGACTGTAGTTATGTAGTTAGCGAATCGTCAACATATACAGTAAACTTTAATTTAAATGTAATTACCAAAAATGCCGGTGTCTGCAACTCACTATCAGTTTCAACAATCGATCGTTTAAATTTCTAGTGGAAAGTCCTGGCCATTGTGACACTAAATAAAGTTCATTGCAATGTCTATATTTGCGAATAAATACTGTAAGAAAATATAACTAGACACACGCGGCGGTTTTAACTCAATTTTGCGGTTTAACAATGATAGATTGATTTGATAAAATATTTTAAACGAATTGTTCCTCAACGAAAACGTTAATTACCAAAATTAAAACTAGTATTTTATCAAAATGTACAAAAAACCAGTATTGAAATTTAATGAACATAGTCCAGTAAAATAAGAGGGTGACGCGAACATACCGCCCACCAAAATTGGAATGGTTGTACAATTTTAGCACTAGCGGGTAAGCGAAACTGTTAGAAAATAGAGGAACTAAGATACAAAAAAAAATATACCAAACAAAAATAAATGAAGAGAAAGTCATTCTGGAAGGGTAATGAGCTTGTTAACGTGACGTGTAAGAATGCCAGTGGAAGTTTGAAGGACTAAAACGCGTGAAACACCGTCTTGTCTGTACTTCAGGTCAGCAATGCGAGCCAAGGGCCAAGATAACGAAGAAGTGTTCATTCCCTTCAATATTACAACGTCGCCCGTTTTGAGCGGATGAGCCGATGAAGTCCACTTAGTACGTTGAGTTAAGGTATTAAGGTATTCCCGAGACCAACGGCGCCAAAACTATTGTGAAATCTGTGAGATGATCATCCAACGAGAGGTTGAAGAAATGTCTTCAGAGAAAGGTATTTCAGGTTTTGATAAGAGCGGGACACCAATAAGATAATGACCCGGACTGAGATACTTGATGGATGCTTCATTGGGAACTGAGGACAATGAGCATAGAGGTCGACTATTGAGGATACCTTCGATTCGTGCAAAAAGAGTGGCATACTCCTTCGTCGTAAAGGTTATTTCATCACACAAGCGATATAAAAAATTCTTGACAGACTTGACGGCTGTTTCCCATAACCCGCCAAAGTTAGGGGCAGATGGATGATAAAAAATACACTCAATTTCGCGCTACAACAATGTATTCAAGATGTCGTCGTGCTTAGTGTGGACGAAATGATAAACTCCCTGAATGTGCCTGTTGGTACCAGTAAAATTCCGAACTTGATTGGATAAGACGGAATGAGGAAAACCTCTACGAGCCATAAATATATCGAGCGCTGATAAGAAGACGCAATGTTACTGGAAGTTACCATGCAATAAACTGGAAAGGAAGGGAAAATCACAAATTTGACCCTACAAACATGCACCAATAATCGCTAAAAATACATTAGTTGGATTTCCCAGATCGAGCACGACTAACGGAGTGTTAATGGTATAAGATTTAGGTCCAATGGCAAATCCATCATTTTCTTCTACCTAAACACTGAAAAATATACGATTTTCATATCACATTGTTTCTTCTTGTGAAATTGGATTGCAATATAACTAAAAATTTAGAATTAGAAACAAATACATTCATTTCCTGATAGTACATTCTAGATACATGTCAAACATACTGGGGCACAAGTTACACTTCTGCATTCATATTGGCTTCATCAACATCTAAATCCAACATCAAATCTAACATAAGTTGATTTAGTTCGACTATTTGATGTATTCTTTCATCCAAAACTTACTACGATGTATTTTTATGAAGTTGTACTTATCTTAGGACAAATATTCTTTCAACTCATCACATATTCTTGTAAAAGCTGTTCTTTATAGAGATATTGCTTCCTTGGTTTTTTTCATAATTGCAATAGAAGTGTCCTGGCACGGGAGCTAAAATGTTGAAACTGCTGTTAGTTCTGTTTGTCAAGAGTCCACTACTAAAACTGTTATAGATATACCGTTTCAATGAAAAGGGAGCCAAAACTACTTCAAATTAATAATTTTATTATGAGAAAGTAATGTGACATCAAATATATACGAAATAACTTAAATTATCATCAGCTGTCAAAGTCAAGATCAGAAACAAAACCAAAAAATAATACAAGGTGACTTCCAACAATCACCAAAAATGCCAGCTCGAACGTTTAATTTTTGGGGATGATGCGTGTGTACCTCATGAAATATGTGGGGATTAGATTCAACCCAATATCGACACTTATGTCGATTAAGTGTAATATTTAATAAAACTAGCATTTATAATGAAAATAAATCTGAAACGGAAACTGTGAATTTGCAATCACCTGCCGACTTACTAACTAACAGAATTATAAACGCCGATAAAAATCATCTTCATTCAGTTGCTAGATGTCTTGTACTTATCATATATTGTCAAGCGCAACAAGGCCCAAAATTTCCACTGTTATCGCCTCACTTTTTCACTGGTGATTCTATTTGCCGCTTTTTATTTGCTACCGATCCCGTTTATAGAAATTTTGTAACCAATTCAGACACATACTGCCGCAATACAGTCTTTCCATGTTGTTGATTGAACCGTTTAGCAGCTCTTTATACGCACATCTATTGTTTCCATAATACAGATCAATTATTTCAACTCTCTCTGCAAATATGTACTATTGTTTCTTTGTAATTTATGAGTACAATACCACACTCGAATGGAAATTACTTGTAGTAATCAAATTTTCTATTTATTTGTTTTATTATGTATTTTTATCGGTACGAAGAAAAAATTGAGCTAAAATATTCACAGTATCGTAGCAAATAAATTGTAGATTGCAACTGTCCAGTGCAGTGACGTACAATAATTTGGTGCTCTGAAATGTCATACAGGTCCTCAACATCTATGATATTATTACCTAAAACCCCCATGTCAGGTTTTCCATGGACCACCCTGTATACGTAGATTCATGGATCGCAATGTTTTCCTTCAGAACAATTCTATAGTCATGTCTCTTCTTGGCAAAATTATTTTACGGGTATTTTCAAATAACAACGTATATTTGGTAGTCGTATAAGTACGTTACTATCAGTTTTGTTTTTCCGGTTATAACAATAAAGATTTGTTGGAAATGTAACAAACAGAATCGCAACTTTCGCCTCCATGTGTAATAAAATAAATATATAAATCCATGAAAAAACTGATTGGTCACCATGAAAACAATTTATGAGGTTAGAAATTACGAAATGGCAGAGCGGTACACTCATTATCATCATACTTTTTCAAACCTTTTGTCCTAATGAACCCTATGTGAAAAATTCCTTATTTTAAAGTTATTTCGTTACAAAGAGAAAATTATCCGAGGAAATACAAGTTTTTTTTATAAATATATCTTCGAACGTTATTATTAAACGAGCCTTGAAAAATTATTATTTTGAACAAAAGGAAATTTCAATAATCAATTCAAAATATAAATTTGTTCCCTTTTTATGCAATTTTCATTCAACATCCTTTTACTATCGATTGCAACAAGTAGTTAGATTGTTTGGTATTTCTTCTGATATATCGTTTCTGTTCATTGTTTCAGAGGAACAAGTGGTATTGATATTGATTTACGACACGTCGACATAGACCAATGTCCGTTAACAGAAGAGAGAAGTCAATTGAACATATTTGCTGCATCAGATAAATGCAAAAGAAAAACAACTATGGTAAGATATTCCAAAATATGAATTTAATTATGTATCTATTTAACTTGAAATAAAATTGCGTGTTTGAAGTAAATCGACTAAGGGCCGGTTTAACCAGAGAGGTTTATACTAGGTATAAATCACAGTATAGTTATTCTCAGAGTAAAGTTATGCTAGAATTTATTCCTGGTATAGAAGTAGTTGGTTTTACGATGCTTTTTCACACGGGTATAGCAATTCTAAGCGTAACGAAAAAGTAGTTCATATTAATTGATATCTCCTGTCACTTACATCCATCGTATTAACTTTAAAAAAACGAAAAATGTTTTTATTAGTTTTTTTTTATTATTCGTTATTTTTGCTGTTCTAAGCAACGTTTTGTATTTAAGTTATTGTCAAATGGATTTGAGTGATACTCCAATAATTGAATCTTCCAATGAAGAAGATATGGTTGCATTAAGAAGGAAGCCAAAAACTACGTTTCAAACTATAATTTTTTTAATAATTCGTTATTGTAGGATCAATTACTTCAAAATATTGGATGAATGTGATATTTTTATGTTTTTCTACCAATTCCATTTCGGTAACACTAAAATTGCTACAACGCGTTCTTTTATCGCTTTCATCAGATATAATTTACACGATTCACCACAGACAAAAATTAAAGTGTGTCCCTACAAAGAACAAACTAGAGTAAATTAGCTGCGTATGCGTCACTTTTTAAAGATATTCGTAGAGTAACCCACTTATCCGCCTGTTCGGCAGCGGTATAGCTTATTCTACTCTTTCCAAGAATTTTATTCTATTGTTAAATTTATGCCTGGTTTGTAAAACGCTAAAGCGTCTGCACCTTCCTCAGGTGTTGCCTCAACTACTTGCCAAGCGATTGCTCCATAGGTCAATACTGGTCTTATAATCATGGTGTATAGACATCGCAGTATGCATGGGTTCCATCTCCACCTCTTGCCTGTGATTTTTTTGCACACCATAATGGTTGTGGTGGCCTTCCTGGAGATATTCTTGACGTGTTTATTCCACAAAAGTCAACTATCTAGGGTGATTCCCAGATTTTTGACTTCCTGCGTTGGAACAATTTCCCTTCTCTCCAGGTAGATTATTTTCATAGTCTTTAGATTTCTTTTCCATGTGAATGGAACCACTGTGGTTTTGCTCGAGTTCAGAATTAGTCTCACAAACAAGCACCATTTCACCGTTATGCGTAGCCCTTCTTTGATGATTTCGCACATACTACCTTCAAATTTGCCCCTGGCGCTTAAGACTATATCCTCTGCATAACCTATACAATGTATACCTGCTTGGGTGAATTTACTTAGCAGTTCATTTACTACTAGGCTCCAATGTGGTGGTGACGTCACACCGCCCTGTAGATGTACTGCTCTGGTTTCACTGCCCATCTTCGTTTCTGCTGTTCTCGTGGACAGCTTCGCGCAGAACTATCTCGTGAGATGTATTATCCAATGCTCCTGAGATATCTATGAAGGCACATATAGCTGTTTTCTTATGTTCCAGGCTTGCCTAGATTTGATCAGTCAGTTGAAATAGAGCGGTTTCTGTTGATCTCCCTGCTCTATATGCATGCTCACTGTCATGTAATGGACTAACCTTTATATGTACACCTCTAATATGATAGTCCAGTATCTACATCGTATTTAGTGCTAACGATGTGAGGCACATAGATCGAAATGATTTGGGGTTTGTTTCAATCACTTTTACCTATTTTGGGTATAAAGATTACTGTTTGCTTTTTGGTTCCTATTTTCCCTTGTTTTAATCCAGAATCTTTCCGTTCCCTAAATGTGCGGCAACCATGCATACACCCTGACATATCGTATAAAATGTGGTATATCTTCATCCCCTGGTCAAGCCCCGATTGATATAGACCTGTTGATGTCCGAAAATTGTTCTCAGAATTGACAATTAGCAGATAAACCTAACGTTCGTCCTATGAAGCACGTGTGTGATATCGCGATATAACTACAGAAAATTCCGAAATATACCGTTCCAATTTTTGTGTATGTACACAATGCAATCATGATGAGTTCCTTTTAATTTCTTAATCCTGCCCTTTGCCACCAATCTCCAACAATTACCTTTTCTCTTCTCCAGCTTTGTGGTATGTAGTCCATCGCTAAGCTGCCTCTAGAGATTTGTAATTGATGGTGTATTAAATATTCCTGCCCTTTTTTCAAGAGCGCAGGGGAAATCCAATCTATTCCTGCTAATTGGTACGGCTGAAATGTGCCAATAGCCCATTTCAATTTGTTAGCCGGTATTACTGCTCTGGCTTAATACTCTCAATCTTCTCGTTGGGGATGATTGAAATCAGAGATTCGTTATGCGTATCTATCGGTAGACTATGTGGAAAGTGTGTACTGACTAGAAGAATTGCTCTCTTCTTTTCCCATTCCGCGTAGCTTCCGCGAGATCTCTTGAGTGCAATGACTGATATCAGCCTGTCTTTAGCAATCGCTTTATGTAGTTTTAGATCTTGTTGTCCTCTTGATCTCCTTACTATACTCTGTAAGTTTCATGGTGTACAACTGGAAGTTTCCGATAATTTTCCGCTCTATTGAAGCGTCTCCGTACTTCTGTTCTCAATTTTGACAGTTTGTTGTTCCACCATGGCGTGTTCTTTCTGCCACTACCTTTACTCGGGGAGCAGCTGGACTCGTACGAGTCCACTATTGCTCCACTGATTGTGTACGTATACCAATCGAGTTCCAAGTGATTATTAATCCTCCTTGAATGTAGTTGGTGAAGATTTCACTTTAGATTGGTTTTATATAATTTTCAGTGTTTTCCTTGGATTTCTTCAAGTCTTGTTTTGAGGGGTCATCTCCTTAAGTTCGAACTCGATAATTCTGTGATCTGATAGGGAGGGTTCGTTCGAAACCCTCCACTCGTTCAAGTATTCACTAGCACTGCCATTACCGATCGTTAGATCTGATACTTCTGCCACGTTTTAGTTATAAACGTTGGTGTATTCCCAATGCCCAATGCCTCATTATGTGTATTGGCGTGGTATGCTTATAATAGAGGTAGTTACTGTTTGCTGCAATATCGTACGAGCTGTCCCACTTCTAATGGAGACAGATCCCCGTGCCCTGAGAAGTAGGCTGAGGCGATGACGATGGCCTTCCAACAACCATCGATGTTTAGTTGTACCAGTATCGAAGCAAGATCTCGGGTCATTAATTCTGTAACACAAATATAATTAATGTTATACCTTATAAGAATAAAGGCTCGGCGCTTATCCTGCCTGTAATCGTTGCCACACAAACTTTTAATCTTCTTTGATGTACCCAGGGTTGTGGGATTAACACCATTGCATGTTTATTCTTCTTAAATTGTCTCACTATAGTGGCTGATGCCAATTTAGTGTGATACAAATCTATTTGAGAGATCCCACACATAGTGGGGGAAAGGAAATGAAAGAGAAGACCTTTAAGGCAGAGGACGAGGCTGGGAATGAAGTTTAGGAGAGGAAACTGAGGTTAGGTTTTTATTGGAGTTCCACTGGAGTGACCGGTGTACCTTTCCAGTCATCTCCCAGCAGCAGTTCTTGCTCATCGGAGGTACCAGCTTCTGACTTCAAGAGGCCACCCTCTTCTGAATTCGTTACAGGGCTGTTGTTCCGTTAATCAACAGCTCACTCCTTGGTCCTTGACCCCATGTTCTGAGGTAGAAAAGGCTGCAGCAGCTGTCTCCATCTTCTCCTCTTATTTCCGTTACCTTCGACTTTTCATAATAAAAACCATTTATCATTGATTCTAGTTGATTTATTCTAAATTCTAAAATTTAGGACAAAGAATATATAATTTTTCGAATTTAATCTGTGGCTACGTCGCTTAATCAATTCTTTCTAACCATCAAGAAACCACATCTTGGATTACTCTCCGAAGTTTGATAAAATGAAGGATTCGGGTTATAATTTGGTAGACTTAATTATTTGTCGAATATTGAAGGAGAAAGTAGTAATTGAAACTCGCCGTACAAAATGAGATCGTGTAAGTTGCTTTGACAATAAATTCATAAATATTCTTCGTGTTGATATGACACCGGTGTTCCTTTTGTAATTAATTTGTAAATTGATAGTGGCGATATTTAACAAGCTGCAAAATAGAGTTAAGAGCCAACGATTGCAAACTCGGGTTACAGAATATTCGGCTTTCATTCTGTCAACGAAGTCAACTCCCCTTTTCGTAAGGTACGTAATTACTTTTGGTTTATTTTCTGCGGTTTCAGCGTCAATTGAGTCGCCATAATGTATAGAGGAAATCACTAGCACATTATTGTTTTTCTTGGAAACAAATGAAGCTAGCAAACAACGGATGGGAGAAACTCCAAAAGCAAACGTATTACTTCGTGAATCGATCTTTTACTTCAAAAACACGTGATGGAAATTGTCGTTTGTTTTTCCATATTGTGCCCACAAGTGTTAACTTGGGATCAGTAAACAGATCATTACCCAAATGAACAAATATTAAATAGTTTTGATTAGATATTTGACTACACTTGCAGCATTATCAGGTACTATATAAGCACCATTTGGCTATTTCTCAGTTTAAATTTCCACGTCTTGGACATAAAAAGTCCTGGAGTCGATAAGAGTATATAATTTGATGGCATATTTTGTGGGCTTCTTAGCAATATACTGTCGGAAGTGGCACGTTCCCTAAAACGCTCTAACATTTCGTCAATGGTTACATACTCGCCTACCGCGTGTTACAAATTTGCTGACTTTTGGTTCATACATGCTACTAAACTTTGAGGTTCCGTTTTAATTCCATGCCGACATTATACCAGAAAATAGATGGCGAACATCTACTGAGAACACGTCGTCTCAATCAAGAAGAAGAAGAGCGTATAAAACGACTGTGCAAAATGTTTTCAGATTAGCATAACATCAGAACAAGAAATAAAGTATTCATTTACACCAAGTCATGCTGTTGTTTACACATTCATAAAGAAGAGGTCCAGAAGCAAACAGCATCAATGTTGGACCAACGAGTCATTAGACCAACCCATTCACCGTGGACTCTTTCCATCTAGATGGTACCCTAGACACCGGATGCCTCAAGAAAATTCATCGAAATATACAAATGCGAATTCCTAAAAAAGGAGCTTAGCGTCTTAGGTCACATTGTGCCACATTGTGACTTCAGAATCAACTAATCTGAATCCAGACGAAATCAAAGCTATTATCGACTACCTAATTCAGAAAACAGCCAAAGAAATTAGGGAATTTCTGGTTTGATGGTCTTCTGAAGAAAATTCTTCAAATACTTTGCCCGAACGAAACCTTTGACTGCATGCTTAAAGTAGGACGGGAAGATAGAACATATACCATAATTTATAGAATATCTCAAGACTTGTAAGAAGCTCTTAACCAATGATTCAATAGCAAAACTTTACGAAGCCACCCAACTAGTAAAGTTGTTTTATATAACAATTTCATTTTAATATTGATCGATTATTGCTTTCAAGAATGCAACTAATTATATAAAGGTTCCATAAGAGCAAGTATAGCTTTTTGTAACAAAATTATTTTATAAATTTATCACAAAAACATTTTGGCAACAAAATTATATAATATTTATAAAGCAATTTTGTATGTGGTATGTAAGGGTTTCATAAAACATTTGTTGTTTATAAAATTTAGTTGTTCTATAACACTTTCTCAAGAGAGTTTAGTAGTATTTATAAATCAGGTATAAATACATTATAAAACTATTGTTATAAACACTTTTAGTAGCTTATAAAAGAATTTTATTAAAGCGGCGGCTGCCGCAATTTTATTCCCATTGAGAATTGTAGTCACAGACACGACTATAAAATAATTAAATAATTATTAGAATGGAAACTGCCATATAGCTTTTATAAAATAACTAATACATATATTAGATTTGGCTTGGCACTTTTAGGAAAACAAACCGCGTAGAAACTATATGAAAATGTCGTGATTAAGGGAATGGAATAAAATCAAAAGGAGTGGAGAGTTTCGGAGAAAAATGAAGAAAAACTTTGAAAATATTATATATTTCTTTTAGAGCACCATATTATGATATATTTTACTTCACTTTAAAGTACTAATTCAAAAAGTAAATTAGAAGAAACCAATGAAATAAATGTAGGTATATATCATTCATATGAAAGTGACTCATACACTCTAGTTTCACTTTCCATATTGTAATATAATAACTAAATGTTCTATAACAAAAATTCTTACCAAAGAGTCAACTGCCGTTTTATTAAAATTATCCATTTGCTACGTCATGAAAACATCATATTATCATAAAGGATATACATAAGGCTGGGACACAATGCAAAGTTTTATGATTTAAGATTTACGTCCATCACTGTCTATCACATAGATTGTCATTGTGTAAGAGTGACGTCCGCTTACTAGATATTGAGGTAGAGAAGTTTTTATCCGATAAAAAAGGATGCACTTTTTTTAGTGATGTCAAAGTGATACAAATATTTCCACGTATATGACATTTTAACATTGGAGTTAATTGACCTATATAAAATCATCAAATTAATATGATTTAAAGGTTATCTTTCATAATTTTTCTCTGGAATCCCAAAATTCGTGCAACTCTTGTCAAAATCTATGAAAAAAAAACCGTTTTTCCCGTCTCCCGGTATCGATATTCTTTTTTTTATATCAACGGTTCAATCCGTCATAGCTTATTTGTTTTGAACAATCACATTTCTTTTTTACTTCAAATTATTGATTTCATTAATTGTTATACCTTCTTTAAATTTATAAAACATCTTTTTTTCAAATGTCAATTGATATATTTATATTAATAAATTAGCTGTATAACCACATACATCTCACACCATATTCTTATTTGATTTAAAACATTGACAATTTCAATCCAACATTTTAACTGTCATCGTGACATTTTGTGTTAACAAAGTTTATAAAAGATATTAATCGAAATATGGATTACATTTATCCAATATTTAATTGATCACTGGCAATTACTGATGTATATTTCATATTCTATGTTATGGTATGAATATGTTGTTTTTGAAACAATATTATAGTGATTATTTGTGTGGATAACTTCAACATTGGAATTTGGACATTCTTATCAGGTATTTATAATTCTATAACTAATCTATTTGGGTATATGTTATAAAATATATATATATATATATATATATATATATATATATATATATATATATAACAAAAATATAACGGTGGGAAACCCCAAAAGAACCAAGGAGGAAGCAATGAAAGTTCTATGTTAGCTTCTTAAGTAAATGCGTTTATTCCAAGTTCAGTGATTACAAACTTCATCAGGATAAACTAAAAATATGAAGAACACTCCATTACAAATACGTATGAGTTAATTATTCTCACACTCACCAGAATCAGCATTAAAGCTCTAAAAATCTAGCGACCACATTACTAAAAGAGATGTATGTAGACATAACCTCTCTCATTTGGAAGTATGAAAAACTGAATTTAAAAAAGTAAATGAAAATATTAAAAATATGTAAATGGACATGTTTAAAATCAAAAATACAAGTAACCAGTTATCAATAATATTGAAAATCTACCTCTTCAAAGAGGATGGATGAAGATTTACATTAAACTATTTCTCTGTGACTACAATCAGATAAGGAACTGGAGAAAGCAGAACGACAAATGTCAAAAAAAATGACTGATGTCACTTTTGTACTTGAACTTGGAATAAAGGTATTTACTTAAAAAGCTAACTCAGAACCTCCATTGCTTCCTCCTTGGTTCTTTTGGGGTTTCCCTCCGTTATATTTTTGTTATATAGTTACCAGTACCCCGTTACTGTCCTCCTGTTATATATATATATATATATATATATATATATATATATATATATATATATATATACATACATATATGTATCATAAATTTCGATTTTCTACTACACCTGCTTTTAATCGAAATTTCAATAATTTCGACGTATTGGCCTTACAACAACTACATTCGTGGCTAATACCATGCAGAATATTGAATTACATCTCCTTCGAAAACCGTGACGTCGATCGGCCATTTTGCCGATACGGACATCTGTGGTGATTCGCAACTGATAGCGGATGGGCATAGTACACTGATGCGTTTCGACCTTCTTGGGTCTCTTCAAGAGTGCCGTAATTCCTTCCAGTTCAGCGTCTCTAATCCGAACTGAAGATTACGTCCTCCGACAACCTCTACTTGGCTCATGTAGTTACACAAGCGAGTAGTCAGCTGGCGCCATCTTCACTTTCAGTTGCGAACCAACACCTCAGATAAATGCGACCGTATTAGTCGTATGAAATAAAATGAATATGATTTCATAAAATTTATTGAAATTTCGACTAAAATTGTTGGTCAATACTGAAAATGTGGTGCAATTATAGTTTTATGTAATGTAACTCCTGTCATTATAGACCAATTTGAACTTATTCTCCTAAAATACTTGATTTTTTTATTAATTTTTTTATGAACATACTGACCATATTTTTCAAAATTCATATCTTCATCAATAATAACACCTAATTGTTTACATTCACTAACAAGCTTTAAGGTCTGACCGAACAACATAATATCACATGCAACCTTACGTTTATCCCTATTATAACATCACTACTGTTTTATTTATGTTTACATACAAATCATTGTCAATTAGGCACGATTCTAATAATTTAATAATATTTTACATTCTATTCATAGTCTCTTCCATATTTTCACCCTCCACTGAAAGTATGGTGTCATCAGAAAATAAATTTAAGACTAATGGAATATCACAGAACTTAGCAATATCATTAATATACAAAACTTGCGTGTCATGATAGTTCCGGGTGAAAACATTTTGGTGAATAGCAAATGAGAGAATCTGGATGCTTCTCATTAGGGTAAGAGTGTTACCAAACGAGATCACTGAATTTGTTTCTAATAAAATGCTCAACAATTTGATCAGTAATAATATTTGTTCGTGAATAATTTTGAGATCATTAATCTTATGAGAACACAATGTGTATTAGCTATATGTGATTTTGGGGGTAATAAACTATGTCATGTGATGTGAAGTTTTTTGAAAAGAGCATACATATATTTTGTGAATGTTCTCATCAAGCGTAATAAAAAGATTAATAGCTTTACCTACCAATTCCCCTTGTTGCGATGCTGTTTTATTCCGCGTCCCTATTATTTTCGTCAACCGCATTTATCACTCCCAACTTCACATACCTACTTTTCTGCTGCCAGTCATTTAATCCACGTTCAGCATTTTGTTTCATTATGTGATTCACGTTTTCTTAAGTTGAGCGAGAGTATCGTAATATGACCGTTTCCACCTCTATTAAAAATTATATTTCCGTATTTTTTCTGACAAAACAAAAGATACCTGTCTAACATATAATGAAAAGTTCACAACAATGAATTCACTGATGAAAATTCCGGGAAATTTGATTCCAGCTCACAAGACGGATTTTTAAATCCTGTAAGGTAGGAAATATGAGGTTACAAATTCAATTTTTGTTTTGTCAAGCAAAAATCATATAGCGTATGAGCGTTAAGCTATTCTCCTCTGATTCATATCTTTTTTTTTTCTGTCATTAATGAAAACATTATTAAAACCTAATTTATTATGACTGGCAAGTGGTATAGTGAAATTTGATACATTCATTATTCAACTCAAGTCAGAACTTCAACAGAATGGGTTATGTGGAATTAATTTGGTGATTAAACAAGAGTTACAGGAAGTCGAATTATGAGCTGGTTAATTGAAGATTAATTCCTGACACCAAAGAGAAGTGAAATTAATCTATGGTAGGATCAGTCAACTTCTCTAGCGCGACCTAATAAAATGAAATCAAAAATAAGTGAAAATGAGAAAAGAGAAAAAGGAATCAAAAACATGCAGGGTGAGTCTTTAGTGAAACGGTCGATAACTCCGTTGTTATGGAAATTAGGTATCTAAAAAAGTTATAAACGAAAATTTTAGGAAACGATATGCTCCTTACTTAGAAAATGTGCCGATATCTGCAGTGTGGCTTATAGCTACGTGATAAAGTACACATACGTTTTTTTAAATGCGATACCCTGTATATTTCCTTCGGTCCTGGCAAGATACTAGACGACACGTATTATTTTCGTCTGTATGTAAACGATTGATTTTCATTTTTTTATCTACCGAATAATATAGTGAAAAGTTAGTGTTATTATAGCATAACAGTAAGAAGAGGTATGTAAAATAAGATCACTTTGAAAACCCAAAAATTACATAGTTTTTAATGAAATAGTGAAATAATTGTCCTTCAAGATATTAAAGAATAAACTTTAGTCATTAAATTTCCAGAAAAACTTGTATTCATCAACTGATAACAAGCATTTAGAACTTAATATAACTGGGCTGAATTTGGAAACATAAATAATTATTAAAGTGGATAAAATTTTGGAGGAACTAAACACCATGGATGAAAGGAACATTAGAATGAAAGAGAAAATAGATGGATTACGAAAAGAACTAACCGCCCTAATAAAAGAAAACTTCGAAAGAAAACAAGAAAATAAAGATCTTAAAAAACAGCTTGACAAACAAGATAAAAGGATAGAGGTCTTAGAGAAAGAGAACTGAGGAGTAAACATTTCATAATCTATGGAATCAGTGAAGTAACGGATGAAAATACCGAAACCCAAAATATGGAAGTACAGGAGGTAATTAACCAACTAGGGGTTCAGCTGAAATTCGAACATCATATAATGGATATCAGGAGATTAGGAAAGAAAAGGGAAAATTTAACTAGACCAATATTGTTAGAAATGGCATATAAAAGTAAGAAATTTGAAATGTATAAATTGGCACGGAATTTAAAAAATTCGAAGTGGAGTCTCAGCGAAGATTTTCCAAAATAAATTCGATATCAGAGAACACAACTTTTGGAACAAATGGAAATAGTTAGGAGTCAAAGCTGCAAAGCTTTTGTTAAATACAATAAGCTTGTAGTGAATGGAAAAGAATATAAACTTATGGATATGGAAGGTTGGAAGCATCAAATAAGTTCGCAAACACAAACAGAATTTATAAAAGCAGTGGGAAGAACAGTAAGTGATAGATCACCAACACAAGAAGAGCATTCTTCAAAAAACCTGAAAATTTTGTAGAAGAAAATAATTTGAAAATAACCACAATTGAAAAGGAATCACACACTAAGAACGAAAACAAAATTAAACTAAATGAAGCCAAGACACTAAATACAAATGGTAGAAAGGAAAAAATAAATTCAAATGATGGAGAAAAAGCAACAAGCACTTCAACTCGGGATGTGCTCTTGGGCAACCAACGCAGTGTTAAAGTAGTACTCTGGAATGTGCAGGGATTTAAAAATCTCAACAATTTTCTCGTTGAAGACTCGCATGTGCAATATGATTTCATATGTTTATGTGAAACGTGGCAGGCTACTGATATTGAAGTACCAAATCTTATACGTAATAATCACAGTGTTGTTTACTCCAAAGCAATTAGGGAGAAGTCGGTAGGACATGCAAAGGTAGGTCTAGCCATATTTTACAAAAACAGTTACAGCCCAAGACTCCTGGAGACTTCTCCTTGGTGGCTTATATATCAGTTTACAATATCCTCTCTTCAGTTCATTGTTTGCCTTGTGTACATTCCACCGAGAAGTAACTACAGTGAATTATTAGAAACTTCTGGAGTTTCACTTGATGTGATACTGGAAAAAAATTTCAGCTGTATAAATTTATAATTGGAGACTTTAATGGTCGAATCGCAGAACTTAGTGAGATCCCTGAAGATACTGTAACAAATACTCAGTTTTTTCCTGACATGTTAAGTCACGACAAGATGATTGAATTAATGTCTATTAGAAACTTTTCATTAGTAAATGGTCATGTTAATACTGACGGACCTGCAAATTTTACTTTTTGTAATGCCTTGGGGCAAAGTGTTATTGATCTATGTTTCTGTTGTAATAATAAACTAGAATTTGTTGACAAATTTAGTGTACTAGATGATCAATATTTGTCAGACCACTTCACAGTATTTTTGACTTTCGGCCCTTTAATGAGGAATGAGCCGAACATTGCATTTCCATCCTCATTCAGTAGCTTGAAATGGGACAATACTCAAACCATAGATTTCATTATGTCAATTCAGCACTTGCCGAATGTAGGTATGTGTGGAGATGTAGATATTTTGTATAAAAATCTTTGTTCAAGTATTTGGGACGTACGAGTAGCAAAATATTTAGTCCTGTTTTCAACGAAAATAAACGGTTTTAAAGATTAAAACTAACTTTTCCGCATCTGTGGCCCTAAACAATATTCTATCATAAAATTGTTACTTGTATACACTTCGGGGGATATATCGTGCTAACAAACCGAAATTTCTCCAAAAATAACCAAAAATTTAGTATATCTAATTTTATAGGACCCGCTGTACTCGCTCTAGTCAACTGAAAATCAATAGGGTACATCTGTGAGACACCTTGAACAATACTTATTCATAAAGTTGATCAATCGTATACTGTTTGGAGGCTGTATTGTGCTAACAAACTGAAAATTCTCCAAAAATGACAAAAATTTGGTACTTCAAGTACCATAGCACCCGTTGTACAGGCTTTAGTCAGCTGAATATCAATAGGGTTAATCTTTGAGACAATTTGAATAATATCCAATCATAAAATTGGTCACTTGTATATACTCCGGAGGCTGTATCGTGCTAATAAACTGAAAATTCTCCAAAAATTACAAAAATTTGGTACTTCAAGTACCACAGCACCCGTTGTACTGGCTTTAGTGAGCTCAATATCAATAGAGTTCATCTTTAAGGCGCTCTGAATAATATCCAATCATAATATTCATCACTTGTATATACTCCGGAGGCTGTATCGTGCTAACAAACTGAAACTTCTCCAAACATGACAAAAATATCGTACTTAAAGTACTGTAGCACCGGTTGTATTGGCTCTGATGAGCTGAAAATCAATAGGGTTCATCAGTGAGATGCCCTGAATAATATTCAATCATAAAATTGGTGACTTGTTGAACTCCGGAGGCTGTATCGTGCTAACAAACTGAAATTTCTCGAAAAACGACAAAATGTCGTACTTCAAGTACCATAGCACCCGTTGTACTGGCTCTGGTGAGCTGAAAATCAATATGGTTCATCTGTGAAATGTCCTTAACAATATTCCATCATGAAATTGGTGACTTATTTCACTCCGGAGGCTGTATCGTGCTAACAAAACTTGCAAGGAAAAGTGGCCGACGACAACGACGACGACGACATACACACAGGATTTTTTTTCTAAAAACCGTTGTTTCGTGTTGTTGTTGATGGATAACGTAAAAATAACTCAGAAAAAAAATTCAAATTTCCAACTTTTTTGTGGGTAAACCAATACTTTTCTCGCATATTAGATAGGTTGGCGGAAAAGTAAAAATAGTAAAACAAAAAAACATCCTCGTAATTCTTGGTTTAATGTTGAATGTAAAGAGCTAAAGACTCAAATAAAAATTAAATTAAGAGAGTGCAAATAGTATGGGTTTTCAGAACCATATGAAACGAATTACATTACTATAAAAAAAGAATATAAGCAGCTAATTTTAAAAAAGAAAGGAGTGTGTGAAAATAATGATATGGTTGCTCTTTCCAATACTAGAAATCAGTCATTAAACTTATTTAGGAGCAGAAATAAATTCTGTCCGTTATCAATTGCGAAATGGGAGTCATTTTACGACCACTTAACTACAATTAAGGTTAAATTTGATATCAGTTATTTTGGCGCTGGAAATGAGTTTCTGGATTCACCTATAACACTCTCAGAACTTGATTAATCCCTGTTGGTGTATAGCCATAACCTATGAGTTTCTGAAACACTTACCACAAAATTGGCGCTTATACATAAAATATTAGAATCAGAAAAAATTCCACTTGGCTGGTGTAACACAATCCTAACAATGCTTCACAAGAAAGGACCCTTAGATGATCCAAACCACTATCGCGGTATATCGCTAATCAACTGCTGCGTTAAAGTATTCTCACTTATTTTATTAAATCGTCTGTCCAGCTGGTGTGAAGATAATTTCATTCTTCCAGAAACACAATATGGCTTCCGAAAAGACTGAGGATGTTTAGATAATATTTTCATTTTAACCTCGATCTTGCAAATCCCTCTAGACTTCAGCGTAGAAAAGTGTTTGCTGTCTTTGTAGACCTCAAAAGTGCATTTGACAGTATGGATCATAAACTTCTTTGGTTGAAACTTCATAAATTTGGGATGAGTTCTAAACACATTCGGATACTAGAACAGATATATGATAGAGCAACATTCTCAATCAAGCAACAAAACTTATACAGTAAAAAATACAACATCTCGGAAGGGGTCTTGCAGGGAGAATCACTTAGTCCCCTAATTTTTTCTATTCTCATATCTGACATTGAAGATTATTTTCGCTCAAAAAATCTAAATGGACTTACTATTGACGGCAACAACGACGTATTAATGCTTCAATACGCAGATGATATAGTTATCCTTGGCGACTCTCCAATTGATATAGAGCGGAAACTAAAGGTACTCGAGACTTATTGCTTTGATAACAAACTTGTAGTCAAAACTGATAAAACCAAAAAAAAGTGGCCATGTACATAATTACAATAAAAAATTTCATTATAGTGGATATTGTTTGGAAACAGTAAATCAGTTTACTTACTTGAGTGTTGATTTCTCCTCCACAGCCTTGTTTTGCACCATGGCTAAGAATTCTAAAATCAAAGCTAATCGGGCCATTGGAGCAGTAATGGATATAATATGTCTGTCAAAAATGATACCCACTCCGGAGTGTACACATATGACCAATTTTGTAATTGGATATTTTTAAGGTGTCTCACAGATGTACCCTATTGATTTTGAGCTGACTAGAGCGAGTACAGCGGGTCCTATAAATCCAGATATACTACATTTTTGGTTATTTTTGGAGAAATTCCGCTTAGTTAGCACGATTCATCCCCCGAAGTGTATACAAGTGACAATTTTATGATAGAATATTGTTCAGGGCCTGTTACATATGCGGAAAAGTGAGTTTTAATCTTTAAAACCGTTTATTTTTCAATTGGTTTACACGCTTCACAAAATTTTCTGGTGCAACAAAGGATCGTCCTGTGCTACTCTTATTAGATGGACATTCTACTCATAGAAAAAATATTGAAGTAATTGACTATGCAAGAAATAATGGGGTGGTTATATTGTGTTTTCCTCCCCATTGCACATTCCGACTTCAGCTACTTGACATATGTTTCATGAAACCTTTAAGTGTCTATTATGATCAGGAGGTGAGTAATTGGCTTCGAAATTATCCAGAGATATGTCTTTCCAAATAGAAATACTATTTTTAGAAAGATATTTTATTCGATTATTACAAAAAAGATGTTATTCTTTGAGTGGTTAACAAAAAACTAAACTACAAATATAAAGTAACTAAAGAACTATGATACGAGTATCCATGAATTCTGATTAATGAAATATGATACGATGATTTTGACTTTTTCTTTCTTGATTTTTGATTTTTCGGATCCTCGTCTGATTACGTAGAAGGCTACGACGATACATCCAATGATTAAGATTGTTGAGAGTATTGATAGGATTCTGATTTCGTGTGTATTATGCTGTTCTTCTATCGGTGTTAGTTGTTTTGCGATTCTATGGATTTCGTATAACTCATCGAATTTTATTTCTGACATATTCGGCGTTTGATAGTTTCTTCTGATCTTAATTTGTTCTAATTCAATCTTTGGTAAAATTAATGGCTTGCCTTCGCTAATTCCTTTGACTCTGGAGAATTTTAATTCTTTCGAGGAGATTTCGCATCCTTCTGGTATGTTAATAAGGGTTGGTTTTGTTACTTCGAATATTCTGTTGTTTCGGCAGTTTGATTTTATTTCTACTTTCTTCTCAGAGATTATTAGAACTTCATTAGCTGTTATCTGCTCGATTAAAGGATTTTGGATATGGACCTCGATGGCATAGCAGCTGTCTGGTAGTTTTCCGCTTCTTATCAGTTCGTCGGTACAGTTATCAATGGGGATTGATTCTTGGGTACAATAGTAAATTTCCTCCAGTTTTTCGCATTCTTGGTTTGTACCTGGACGTCTTCTTTGTTACGTGCCAAGTAAGGGTGTGAAGGGACACATATTTTATTAGCTTGGATAATACGGTAAATACGGTAAAAGTCTAAGGATTTAGTTTTCAGAATAGGAATATGGATAGCAAAGATTAGTTTTGATTCGGTAAAGGTTGCTTGCGTTTCAAGAAAGGTGTAGTATGTTAAGACATTCTTGAATTTGGGAATTTGATTTTTATCATAAATGCTATGCAGATGTTCTATCATGTCAATAAATTCCTTACTTGATATCATGACGGGTGAAGAATGTTCAGTTTTGAAAATAGCAAGGTGTTCTCGAGATTTTCTACGAATAATATTAAATTTTGACAATCGAGATTGTTTTGACTAATTGTTCCTTGAAAAGTTATATATTTGCTTAGAGAATCTATTTGATTCAATATTGCGGCTTCAAATTTTACTAGATTATTTTTGAGAAGTTTTTGATTTTGTAAAAGAACTGTTATGGATTGATTATAATGATCGATTAGTTTCTTAAATAAAGTGGTATGTAGATTAACTTCGGTAATGATATTTTTCTGATTTGTTTGCAGTAACCTAATAGCATTATCAATTAATATTTCTCCGTTCGATACTGTAACAGGGACTTGCTTTACGATTCTTTCACTAGGGCCAATTGATATTTGGAATTTAATATCGGAAGGTTTTCTTAACTTAATTGGAATTACAGCTCTATCACTAACAAGACACTCGTTATTCAAATCTACATTAAATTTCATGGAAATTAGATCGTTGATACCAATAATTCCATCAAAGAATTCGTGGAAATCGTATAATATGAACCTTAACATATGATTCCTGTTAAATTTTTGGAAAGCTGGTATGTCGGCTTGAAACTGCACATTTTTGGTTCCCAAAGGGGTTGAGAGTGATACATTTGAATTAAATATGCAATTGGGAGAGAATTTTTCGGCAATGATAGGCTTTAAGATTGATTTAGTACTTCCGGTATCTATTAGCAGATTTAATGGGGGTTTAGAAATACTGATATAGGGTAAGGGATTATTGGAGGTAATGTTCAGTTCGATTAAGTTATGGGGTTTACTGAGGCATTCTCTTGAAAATTTTCACTAACATAATCAGAATCTACATAGTTTTTTTGCTCGCGAAAATGGGGGTTCGCGTCGACGTCGCCATGCGTCGGTTCGCATTCCGTCCCAATGTAGTCGTTAGAAAATAATTCTTCAGCTATGAAATTCGACCTTTGGCCGTTATTTTGAAAATAATTGCTTCTAACATTATTGGATCTTCTACTATATGATGGGGGTAGTCTTGAATTTGTAGAAATAGCCATTGGCTCAGCTTTTGGAACACGATGCATAGGAGTTTGATTAGGTTTGAAAACATTACGAGGAGGTCCGAACACTTCTGAATTAGTTGGGTATTTTCTGGGTGGTAATTGTTGGGGTTGAACGTTAATGGGTTGACGAAGCCACGAAGGGCCTTGAGATAAATACGCATTAGAATTAGAGTTTGAGGGATAAGAAGAAGCTGACTGATGATAATATTGGTTGCCGTGGTGTTGATGAGTTCGGGGGCCGTGAATCTGATTTCTGAAATTATTTTTGCGTTGGTAGGACCTTTGATCATTTCAATGAGAATAAATGTTTTCGAAATTTTCAAATTCATCAACATAAGCAATAGCTTGCTCCAGTGATGCTGGTTGCTTTAAATGCATGTTGTTTCGTAAAGTACCGGTGCAGCCCGCAATAAAGGTATTTAATGCCGTATTGTCACAAAATTGCATATGTATAATTTTCTCGTTTTGGTTAAGATTATTATCGTTACTAATTCTTTGTATGATGCTGCTTCTCAATAATTGCAACCTATTCCCGAATTCTATCAAATTTTCATTTTTGTGCGGCCTGTTCCGCGTGAGCTCTTGCGTTAAACATTCTAAATTCCGTTTGTCCGAAAAACATTGCCTAAGCGCACCTTTTAACAGTTCCCAACTATTCAACTCTACTCTATTCCCGACCATTAGTTCGGCTTTTCCGACAAGCTTACCCTGAATGCATTCAAGAATATGATCGCTCAAATCTTTATCATTATAATCCTTATACGTCGCGATTAGGTTATCGCAAAGAGAAATGAATTTGTTGAGAGTATTCGTATCCCCATCATAAGGTTTGATATTTGAAATTTTTGACTTAAATAACTCCCAGTTGATAGGACGAGATGCTAATTGACCGATTGGCATTTTAACTTTACTATCATTACTTTCACTGCTGATATTCAAACTCTTAAGAGATTCTACTATGGAATCAGTATCAATCATAAAGGTTTTAATTAATTACAAATAAAATTGTCTTAACAACTATCCTTCCCGAATTCATGAAAAATAAGGAAAATGCAAAAAGGAAACTTAGCACTTACCTCGATGGTTTTCTGGCTAGTTGTACCTTCCTCGAGTTTTTGTCCACCACGTAACTGTACCACACAAGGGACGATTTCCACAGAAGGGATGATTTGCACTGGTTCCACTGAAGGGATGGGCTCCACTGAAGGGATGTAAGTTCGTATTTTGTAAACACGTTAGGACAACACGCGTTATCCTACTGACTGCGCCAGATATGTCTTTCCAAATAGAAATACTATTTTTAAAAAGATATTTTATTCGATTATTACAAGAAAGATGTTATTCTTTGAGTGGTTAACAAAAAACTAAACTACAAATATAAAGTAACTAAAGAACTATGATACGAGTATCCATGAATTCTGATTGATGAAATATGATACGGTGCAGGTGCAGCGAATTATGACCTCGTAACTCCAGGGAGAGTTGTGACCCTATATCAAAAATCTAAGTTATTTGAAATGGCGTTTATACGAGCAGCGTCTATGTTAACAGCTGTAACTTCGTTTGAAAAAGCGGGAATTTTTCCATTCAACTAAAATTCACAAATATTGATTTTGCACCATCTGAAACTACAAACAGACCCCATCAAACAGCTGAAAATGTTGATGTTTTAGAGTCTGAAATACCTAATCAACCAACAATAGAATTGAGTCTGATGTCTGATAATTTGCCACATTAATCCGTGAAAGCACCACCTTTAACTCTCAATGCTATCCATACAACAGAAACATCCACAGAAAAGCGGCTACCGCTAACACCGCCAGTTTTCGGAAACTCATTAAATTTTGGTGCGTCATCATCCACTGCATTTCAGATATCCTCGCCAAAGGATTTTGTTCCCATTCCACACATTGGAAACGAAAAACAGAAGACAAAACGAGGTGTTGGGAAGAAAGGAAAATGTACTGTTATAACAGAGTCGCCGTACAAGAAGGAATTAGAGGAAGAATTGGAGCATAAAGAAGAGGAGCCACAAAAACTAGATATAAGAACAATGAAAAAAAAATTGAGCAAAGAGAAGATCATAGTTAAACGAAAAAGTTCCGAAAAAGGAAAACATTTGGTAAAGAAACGGAAATCTGAGACCCCTCGCCAAATTATTAAACGTCAGATTCACCTTAATAATCAACAGAAGAAAAACAAAACTATAGAGAATGACTCATCTGGGGAAGACGAGGGAAACGTGGAAGATGATGCAACCATTTATATTTCCAGTCAACGGAAGGATGGGTGCTATGCATTAAGTGCAGACATTGGGCACACTGTTCCTGTGCTGGAGAGGAGGAAGATGATGACGAAATACAACATATTTGTGCACTTTGTACAACAGAATAATTAAAATTCAATAAAAAATTATATTATTTTACAAAATCATGTATATCCGTTCTTGCCCCACCTAGTTTCCCATCTTACCCCACCTGCGGGGCAAGATGGGAAATATACACTTTCGTAAAAAATGTTTTTTACTATGTTATCACTAAATTAAAAAAATATCAAACTGTATGTAAGTAGTAAATAGCACATCAGCCTGTCCAGTTGTTCAAATTGAAAATCACTAATGCAACGAACAACATATTTAGAAGCGATTAAAATTAGGGGGCCCATCTTGCACCGCCCTCCCCTATTAGATTAAAAAACGTTTGGAAAACATTAATAGCCTCATTACATAAAGCAAAGTCATATGCTGGGTACATTAACTAGTTCTGTATTGTTTAGATGAGTAACCTAGTGACATGTTTTTCTGTGAAATATAAGAACGTTTAGGTCTCACTTTACAATATAGTTTTTGAAAGAAATAGTTAGCGACGAGTCTCTCATTCGTAAAGACATTTCCTCAGGCGCGATCTTTTGAAAAAACTTATAATAATTATTGACGTTATTTAATTATTTCACGATTATCCTCCCCATAACTTCCTGCAGGTAATAATATTCAAATCAAAGCAGTTCTAGCATTTTATATCTCTATTATAAACATTAATCATTGTTATGATGCAGGATACTGTGAATATCTAGAATTCGTACCTACATGTGTTTATAAATTGAATAAAATTAATGGACTGAAACAACGTTTCCATTCTACTACCTCCAGTTGTAATTTATCTTTTTTTGGGGTTCTCAGAGTTTAAGAAACCCTAATAGTAGCGGTAGATAATATAATAAAATACGGGAAAATAATGTGAGGGATGCTGGAAAAAAGTATATCAATTCGAGCAAATTATTTCTTTAAAGATACTGTCACGGTATGTTAAACCGCCAGCTAAAAACTCACCAAACCTAAAATATACGGGGTAATAAACTAAGAACTTGTGACACTCCTCCTGCTCATTATTCCCGAATAGTTATTTAACTTTAAATTCATGATATATTAGGAGACATATTGCGGCAATATGTTTCCCTTAGATTTTCTTATACAAGATGACAGGGTTTCTGATAAATTAGTTTGAATTGTTGTTAAAAGACCTTTCCTCATCTGTAACTGACTAATTTGAAGTTTATCACGATTTGTGATAAAGAATTGAAAGCGCTGAAACAGGCTTCCTTAAATTGAAGATGTAATGTAAACGTTTGAAAATGAAATGCTTTTATCAATTTTTGTTTGTTAAAATCAAATTTTGAAAAATATTCCTACGTAGAAATAAGGGCATTTTGGTTATATGCGTCATTCCAATTTATTTCCGTACATACCTTATGGTCGTTTCAATTTATCATAAAAGCATTGTTCAATTTAAATAATTATACACGATAAAAGTGGGATTAATTTTACATTCAGTTCTAGTTTATCCGTAATTGGAATTGCTTTAAAGTATTTGATTTAATCATATGGAATAATTTATGGCGCACGTCATTGAATAATAAAATTTGTGATTAGGAGCAGTGGTGTGACAATTTGTACAAAAAAATTACATAGAGCGTTTCAACGAAAACGACCCAAGGAGGACGTATTTTTGCTCATACGCACTTGTTACAATGGTAACTCTTACCGTTTCGTAAACGGAATACCATGTATGTTTTTGCATTTCGGTGTATCTACTTACGCGATTTATTAATACACTTAACTATTGTAACGTTCTTCATTTCTCGAAAAGATAACGGACGTCACTATGAACCCACGGCTTCAATAGCTACTAGAATTCCTCGGGTGTCAGATTTTTGTGATGGTTCACTTCACCGAACTCTCGAAAATGCAGCGTCAAGAGTTACCAAGGTAGCAGCAGATGGAGGATAAGTAATTCCAGGGATCTGTTGTTCTTGACCTCTACGCAGTGCGTAATGGGAAACAGGCTTTAATAGTTTACCACTATCGGAAAATGAAACTACAAGTGCTTGACAAATTACAAATTTTATTTCGACTTCGAAATAATTTAGAAAAGAGAAATAAAACGAACCAAGGAGCTATCTGTTTAAAACAACTAATTGGTGATTAAAATCGAACAGTATCTACAATATCTAACTAAGTTAATACTCAAACCAAAACACCACACCAAGCCATAAATATTTTAAATACGCAAAAGCTAGCGTGCAAATCTATACTAGTCTAGATGCAGGTGAAAATTAGTGAAACTTAACTAGCGGTAAGATGAAAAGTACACAGAGAAAGCGTTATTAAGGCACTAGCGGTGTTTTAAGGGAGCGTTCCTTAATATTTGTATACAGCTTTGAACAAAACAACGGTAAATAATAAACTACCCTCGGTTACCGATACTATACTCAATCAATACTCAATAAAACGGAAATTTTATCAACTAATCTGGAAGCCTTTCGAATTTTGTACCTGCTATGGCAGCGTACATGTATGAGATTATTCCAGGTTATCACGGTTGTCGCACCCTAATTTTTTTAATATTGCTGTTACCACGGCAGCTGGTGTTAAAACCCTCGAAATGTGCACATTCTAAGGCAGCGTACACATACGAGGTGGATCGACGAAATTTGTTTTTGTTAACAGGTTGAAAACGTACCGCAAATTGTGTTTGAGTCTCAGTGTCTTGCCAGAGGCTGGAATCTGATATTCGAGGTTTTCGAATTGCCCAAACTTCATTCGAAAGACAATTGCCAACCCTCGTGCGTGTTTTTTACTGGCGGAGATGACGTGTGCCAGTGAATAGTCTGCCGGGTGCGTGATCAAATCTTGTGGTTGTTCTGTGGTGACTCCATATCTAGATTTCCCGGTACTTCTATATGCGATGGCAGTGTCAGGCTCTGTTTGGATTTAAAATAAACCCTTCCTCAGAATTAATTATATTCATCAATATCTACTATAGTCCGTTTTTAAGGCATGGAGTAATAGAAGCTCATTAGGTATGCAAAACCGATACAGGGTGTATAATAAAATATATCAGAAGTTTATCTAATTGTGTACTAAAATTTCTCATTTGTTACGAATTTCAGGTAGACACCCCGTAACTCTGTATTCGTTTGGGTCGCCTATTGTATTAAAAGGGTCGCTCTATTGTATTTGAATGGACAAATAAACAATTTAATCCTCAGAGGCGTGCAATCAGGACAAAACAAACTTGGTATATGAATATGAAGGCACTAAGAAATTATAATTACGAAAACTATTCAAAAGAGTTCACAATATCGATTCAATAAAAACACATTTTTTTGTGTTCCAATGAATAAACAATAAACATAAAATATTATATAAAAAATAGCAAATTTTTTTGCAGTAGGTATCAACTTTACTACTAATATACCGTTTACAATAGGAGAGGAAAAAAGAAAAATGCAGGAATAAAGTACGAATTAATGTAATATTTATATAAAAAAAGTCTAACAAACAATAGTAATAACTAACACAAAAACTAGTCTATATATCAGAATCAGAATCCCACATATTTAGTTCTTCTTGTATCACGTGTTCAACACATTTCTTCCAGTTTTCTTTGGTTACGTTACCTAACGCGTCTTCGAATAAAACTTTTACGTCACTCATTTTGAATGTCGTATTCTTTCTTGAAACTTCCCCTTTCACTTGGGCCCATATTAATTCTATGGAATTGAGTTGACAGTGATCAGAAGGAAGCCTCAGCACCGTTATACCACGCGCTGATGCCATTTGATCTACAACGTATCTACTATATTTGTGTTTATGTAAATTGGCCAGTTGCAAGAGCTCATTTTTCGGCGGGTTATCTGGGCATTCTCCACTAACCTGGAGTGATAACTTGCGTTATCCATAACAATGACTGAGCCCGTTGGAATTAGATCTAACATTTGTGAGAAATATTCTTCGAAAACGTCTGCATCCATATCTTCATGATAATCTCCGGTTTGCTTCGACTCAAAGCACAACAATCCACCTTTAACAAAACCTTCGGCACTTCCGATATGAGTAATGATGAGTCGACGTCCTTTTCCTGCTGGTGGATTGAGGCCTGTTGATCACCCTTCAAGAGCTGCCTGCCTCCGACTTTTGACATTCGTGTCTTGCCAAAATATTGAAACAGTATGACCTTCATTTAACCAAGTCTCATCCAACTAATAAATTCGTTTTTGATCTAGTCTTGCTTTCCGAATATTGCGCAAATAACAATAACTCCTTCTCCAAATGACAATGTCGTCTCTATCAATCAACATTGCGTTCCGATAATTTTTTTTATATTCAAATCCAAGTTCCTTCAAAATTTTCCATAATGTACTTCGAGACATTTTCGGAAAATCTGAATCTTCTTGAACCGAAGCCATAATTTTGGAGAGAGTTGGGATCTCTTTTCTAAAGAAAAAAGCATGTACCTTACGCCTTATTCCATTCTTCAAGTCGTCATCCATTTCAAGTTTGGGTCGGCCTGGGGACTTTGCTGGGGCTGTGATGTTTCCATTTTTTTCTCCTTCATTAAATTATAAATTGTTTTTTTTGAAACACCCATCATTGTTGCAGTAATCTACACAGTTTCATCAACTCTTCCAGTCAAATTCATGATTTTTCTTCTAATTTCTTCGTTCTTCAACGAGGAATAGGAATTTAATATCAGATTTTTTTCGTTCAGCGACAATGGGCCAACTTTAAGTCGCTTAGATGGTGATAAATCCTCCATATCTGGTCGAATTAAGTTGGAACACTATATAGTTGGAAGGTGTAGTTAGGTGTTTGTCTCGTGTGATGAGAAGAGAACTTGTATAGATGAACAAAAATAAACACCAGTTACCAATAACGGTAAAAAATAATAACAAATAACAGTAATAATGGGGAAATCAATCAACACAGCAGTTTCTCCAGAACAGATGAACTGTAAATTGAAAATATTCAACCTTTCCGCTACTTTTATAGTTGAAAAGTTCTAGTAAGTACATTGTATTATGGGGGCAGTTTCTTAGAACTGAAAAGACTATATTTCACAATAATAAAACCATTTTTGAGCTACCTGTTTGTCAAGTTTCTTCAATTACCTGCTAATTTGTATAAAATTGTTATTAACATTTATTTTATTATTTATTGTATGTAGGATTATAACTACCTGGAGCTTAGTGGAGGGACTCTACGCCCTTTTAAACATAATAATAAATTTTCTGGAAAATTGATGTCAGTGATATAATCCACAGTTTATTATATTATTGTTAATTTGAAATTTCATTTTAAATAATATTACAAAACGGTTATTTTCGGAAATGAGATAATTTTAGAAGCCTTAATTTTTTTAAACGACTAAATGTGGTACGCCTATGGTTCCGGCCAAAATGAGTGATTTATTACTCCATGCCTTTTAAAAACGGAGTATAATTATGCAAACTTCCGTACATACATATAACATTGAATTTGCAAACATGAAAAATTTCACGTAGACCACTCCGATAACCCTCTAAAACCTGCTCCCCCTCTCTTCCACATGCTTCACACATAAATACGATACGAACCAACAAATTGCTTTCTTCTCATCAAAACACGATGCGAGCATGTAGTTCCTCTCTCAACATTTACCGGCATCGCCCAGCTTTTTAATAACAAGCAAATACTGAATATAATTTAAAATCAAATTGATATAAATATGAAAATTCAATAGTAACGCTCTTGATTGCAATGCAGTAATAAAACTTTCATTAAAAAAGTGAATAAAACGAGTGATAAATGCAAATTTCTTTAATTTCGCCCACGCCCAAGAATCAAGTTGTTATACCACACAAACCAGAAACAATATAATCTCTCTCCACATCACAGAATATGAATAGGCTCTTTTTGGATATGGTTCACTCCTTCCTCTAAGTCATGGTCTCCTTCGAATGGTGTTAGTCGATTTTGGTAAACTACTTTCGGTTTTCCATTGGGGACCTTGCTTAAACGATAGATGGCATCATTGATCTATTTCTTGATTAAGTACGGACCTTCCCAAAATTTCTGTAATTTTGGAGAAATGCCTTTTCTCCCCGTCGGGTTGTGCAACCATACTTTGTTCCCTTCTTTGCGTGTCATACCTTTTTTCATTCTGTCGCTGGCAACTTGAAGATTAATTCGAACCAATTCGTACACATCGTCCATCCTCCTTCTCAATCGGATAAAGTAAACTTCTCCCGCTAGATTTTCTCCCGGTCAACAAACAAATTCTAGATAACAAAGGTAGCCTAATTTCATGTCAAAAGAGGATTGTCGCAGGTGTTTCACCCGTGGACTCATTTATGGTGGAACGATAAGCCAATGCAAATAGGGAGAGATAGTGTTCCCAGGCTGGAAACTACTGTGGACAGGTATTTTCCAATGGTCCTGGTCGGTTCTTCAGCTGGAATCAGTACAAGTGTTCTAGATGTTCGTGACCATATCGCATGTCCAATCTCTTCTTCATCTGCTCGAAGTCATCCGTTTCTCCAAGCAGTATCGTCTAAGTATATCTAAGGCATCTCCCTGATGGTTAAGTTCACTTCCTTCTCGCTATGATATCAATTATTCATTTTAGCGGCTGCTTCAAACTGTTTTATATAATTGGTCCACGATGTCTCTCTGTCGAACGTTGGGGTCTTGACTGGCAATATTTTCTGTCTTAGTGTGTGTTTCTGGCTTGCAGTGTTTTATATGTTCGATCTTTTCTTCCGCTGGCGAGTCTTGTATTCTTTAATTTGCCATATTTCTCTCCAACTCTTTGACTTGCTCGTCAATTATTATCATGTTATTCTCAATATCATATTTTTGAAACGAAATTGTATTTTCGACATCAGAGGCTATGTCATTGTTCATTGATAAGATATCGACAGAAATATCGTTCATCATAGAAGAAATGCTGTTCTTCATAGTTGAAATATTCTCGTCCATTTTAGCAGTAATATCGGTCTTCATAGCAGAAATATCGTTCTTCACATTAGCAGAAAATGACGAGATTAAGGTGGAAGCCTCGCCTTTGAATAAACATGTTTCTGGATCCAAGCCGTCATATTCCAGTGCAATTTTGAGTTTTTCTACTAATTAATTTTTATTTCCAGACGTTTTCAACTCGCGACCCTCCAATTCTGCTTTTAGTTCCGCTACATTCAGGTCACTTAGTCTCTTGGCCATTTTTACGTAAATATTTATTTATATTACTCCACACCTGACACTAATGTTTTGTTTTTCTTATTTATTTAAATGCTTTTCAACACAACGGGTGGGATAAATTTAAACACACGGTATATTTATTTACGTAATTTATTTATACACTTTTAGATATCTCATTAGACAGGTTCGGCAGCAATGCGCGATTTCGTAATAATACCTAAAGTGGGAAGTAAACTTCAAACTAACCTTTCAACTTTTATGCCTGAACGCCTGTACAAAGTTTATTCAACCAATTAATAGTAGCAGAGAGCTACTAACCAAAGAGAGGCTAGAATCCACTTGCGAGCAAAATTTTTTGGTTGCGATAGCACAACAGAATACACTGAGAAAAGTTTTCTATATGTACGTTGCAATGAAATGTGTATATGTTCACCATTGGTGTAAGGAAATAGGTATCTAATTTTAAAATTATGAAAATCGACAAAAATACCTGGATCAAGCGGATTTTACATTTAATAAATGTTTCTAAACAATATATGGCCTCATAATTATTTCACTTAATTAAAACAAAAATTGAACAATTTCTTCGACTTCGAAAAACAGACCTAAATATTTGCTTTCCTGGAATAGTCGTAAAATCATTAAATCCTTTGATAAAAAAAATAAACTTGATCCCTCACAACTACCGTAACCAATAAAGCTTTGCGATTGCTTCTAGCCAATAAAAATGCTACACGAATACTTTGTACTAATAAAAAGTACCCATTTTTGAGTCACCGCTCTTGTTACCACTTCACAAAACTCTTCAGTCTTCAGTTGTCAATATTGATTTAATATTAACAATTTGAGATGCGGTTGTTATCTTAGTGCTGTGTGTAGTGTTAAAAGGAAATATGAAAGGATATTTTTGCGCTTTTCGTGAATGCCGATTTAAATCAGGCCAAGGGCTGTCAATGTTCGCTTCTCCCGAAAAATCTGAGCGGAAAGTAGAAATATACTTTTATGTTCATTTCAAAAATATATCAAATATTACATGTCCATTATGTTCTTCTAGGAAATAAACATTAAAACAATTTTGTTTAAATATTATTTATTAGGCTACATCGTCAAATATACCAATCGTGATTGGAGATGTACACAAAAAGACAAAATAAAAGGTAAGGGAATATCGAAAAATTATCAAACACTTAAATTCTTTAGATGTATATGTATGACATTTAATTAAGTATAAAAAATGTGTGTTCAGTATATATATACGGTGAGCACTTAAAGGTTGGAACAAATTAGTTAAATTGTTTAGCCATTGGGGAAAAATGTCATTTTATTTTTCAGTTGCGTATTTTTTGGTGTACTCATTTTTTTATGACCTTATCACTGTTCGAGATATGACCTCATCATGCTTTTAATAATGGACTTACGATATTTTGATAGTACCAGACACCTGATATCGTTGGGGATATGTTCTGGCACACTTTTTCGGTTGGTTTTTGTCTGTACGATTTTACCGGATTTGTATCGAAAACTAATGCTTACCATACAAAGTTTTACGAGCTATCAATTATCTGGTCATGTCGAACTTTTTTTCAAACTTGCGCTAATGATGTGTGTTACACGTCAAATGTAAAAGTATAAGAGAGTCCTTAACAATAAAAAACAACGCATTTTTTGTGTACGGATGTCATATTGTATTGTAGGTTACATAACAGTAAAACATATTTCAGTCATAATAATTTATAACAATGTAAACAGGACTAAGTAAACCTTGGTAAGTATTAAAATAAATGCTTCAATGGCGAACCATTTGCCTCTTGACGATATGCAAGGTGATGTTGAAACTTTTGCAATACATTAAGGATCTCTGCCTAAATTAAATTAATTCCTAACCAAATTTAGTCTTTTATTTCGTCAATATTATCAGGTCTGTTAACGTAAACTTTTCACTTAACGTCATAAATTCATCAAATACCGTTCTGATGGGAGGCAGATTATCAGTTTTTGGGCGGATTTCTCTGTCATCCTTATTATCAAACCGTGAAACTTGTGAAAGTTGATGAAATCTTGTTCTACTCATTGTTCCGTCATTGGTCCATTAGTATATTAATATTGATATAGTTAGATTTCTTGACTACAAGCAAATAAAGTAAACCCAGCAGATAATTTATCTCATCAAAATTAATATGTTTACAGTCCGTTTACGGGAAAAACGCCACGTTGTGAACGTAGGTAATTATTGGTATATTTCACAATTCCTTGTATAACATGGTCCGAAAAAAAGCTTCCAACATTCGATGGGAGTTTTTTTGCAATTCTCGCAACATTTTTTTACACCAGGTAAATGTGTAACCAAATGTCGACGTCTTGTGTGGCCCAACGCAGGAATAACATGTTTTGACCACTAGAAGACTTTCTCTTCCCCGTAGTACACAGGAATGCCGTGCAAATCATTCTATGGTACCTGTGCTACAACTGAAACTTGTTCCTCTAAATATTTTCTCCATTGCCAGATTGCTCGGTGTTTTGTATTATGGGTACTGTGATCACTGTTTACGTCAATTTTGAGGTCGTCTGCTCGTTCGTTGCCATTTAGGTCTAAGAATAATTAATTTTTTTGAGGATCTATGGAAAAAAATATTTATTAAACAAAGTGATTGGGAAAAGAACGACATTTTTCTTACCTCGGTTATTTGCCTGATCAACTTGCATAAGAGCATGAGAGAAATTCTCACTGTATGAGAACGTTCGAGAAAATTATTTAGTAAAAATATAACACCATGCACACCGTACTACGCCATCTATCATACTAAAGAAACAGGTAATGCAGGAGACTAGACGAGGCCTCCTTAAAGGTTAGCAAAAGCCTCATATAACGACTAACACCGGGTTAATGAAGAATGACATGGCTGCTAACATTGAAAATAAAATTTTGTCTCTAAAATCTGATATTGAGAATAAGATAACAAAGATGGAAAATCAGATAGGCGAGAAAATCAAGGTGTTAGAGACAAAGATGACATATTCAAGAACACAAGACACGCCAACGGAAGAAAAGAAGACCGTGCAAATAAAAACTTGCAAGCCAGAAACGCATCTTGAGCACCGTACATAAACAAGAATAGTAGGTTCACTCTAAGCTCCTCCCAGCGCGATGTCTATCTCACTCGGTCTCCGATGTTACTCTTTTGCGGTATCCTGAAGCTCCGAATCGAGCGATAGACAGATACCGTGTGTCTTTTGTAGTTGAAGGTATGAGCGGTGTTGATAGTATACCGGGTGGACTGTCTTTTCAGTGAATTATTTAATTATTATTACAGGAGTGTTTCTAAATGAAACTCACGGTCTCTAGTTAATTCCACAATATAATAAAAGTTATTGAAAATTCTAAAAAATTGACAATTGTTTCCATAAATCAATGTCATTACTTCCACGAAGTAAGGGTCGAGACAGTTAATTTCATTATTACAGGATATTTATTAAAAAAAAAATTCCACGAATGTGGTGTGTGAACGATTGTAGGAGTAGAGATGTGACAAAAATATCTTCCTTCAGATTTCCCAAGGATGATGAAACAGTCAGAGTCCGAGACTGCTTCATATCATCATGTTTGTAATCGTTCACATCATGAGTACAATTTTATATTTGTCGCTAGGTAAGTGTGAAGAGTGTAATGTTTTGTTATCGTATGAAACAAAATGAGCGCCTACCTTTTTAAAAATCCTGTAATTAGTTTTCTTGTTAGTTTGTATGGTTGTATATTTCATGGATGTTGAGGGTTTATTTTCTCTCCCTTGTGATTTTTATTGTAGATATAAGCGTTCATGGGACTACTGATTTTTGCTTTGGTTACATCATATTGGAGTGTTAGTCTCAGTAGTCCGAAAAACTGTCCGCTTTAGCTGATAAATGCTATAACTTATCAGGGTTCGATTTTAGTCGACTCCTTGAATTTGTCTAAAACATTTCACTAGTGTTAGGTTAAAACAAATTTGCTGATTAGTTTGTACATACTTGTCTCTCGAGATAGTTGTATATTTGATGATCATTTATATACCATGTCATGGCTTCAGTAAGTATTTCCATATCGTTCAGAAATTTCTGTTTAAGACTTGGTTGTCATTAGAATATATTGTAAACATTTACCCATAAGACGTTAATTGTTTAATTACATCTGATTTGTGTGGTAATTCCGGGTATTTTGGCTTTGTACATTATCATCTGCGGGAGTACTACGGTACTACGATTGTTTAAAATCATTTGAATAATTCCTAATATTTAAGAATCACTGTATTTGTTATCTATTGAGAAGTCTGGTTATATTGGAATTGGCAATTTGCTCGATGGCAGATCCTATGGATCTTTGGTCTCGACTATTAAGTGATTATGATAAAGATTGCATTATCTGCCTTGATGGGATGTCATTGAAAACTCATTTTATTTTATGATTTATCAAAGGATAAAATAATAGGCTTTTAAGAATCACTTTCGTCAGACAACGAATCCGGACCAGCAACTAGTGTATTAGTTGTTATGGCACGGGGTGTATCAAGCAGCTGGAAACAACCTACTTCATTTATAAATCAACGGCGCCTTCAAATGAAATAAAAGACATTTTGTTTAACATAGTTCGAAAGTTACGTGATATCGGTCTAAATGTGCTGTCTGATCAGGGTTCTATCTTCCAAAAATTAGTTGAAAGCTGTCTTAAATTGAGCACAGACAATGTCTTTTTTACGTAGATAATATCAAGCTTGTTTACTTTTTGATTTGCCACACTTACTTGAATCTACTAGGAACAATTTTTTTTCTTACTGGTTACCAGAAGGAACTACCAATAAAATGTATTTGGATACATTTTAGAATTATGAAAAAAAAACGAATTTAAAGTCTGTCCAAAATTAACTGACGAGCATATGTCTCCAAATAATTTTCAGAAAATTAAAGTAAAATATGCTTCTTAGATTTTTAGTCATTCTGTTCCAGTTGTTCTTAATACATACATTGATTTTAAAGTTTTGCCTGTAGATGTCAAAGTAACTGCTAAATTCATTAAAACAATTATTGAATACTTTAGAATTATTAAATTCGTCCCATTTAAATAATTTTATTGCATTCATGAGTACCCAACAACAGTTTCAGCTAATGGAAGAATTTGAAACTGAAAAATTTACGTGTGGTTAACAGTGAAGGATAAAATGTAACTAATAAAATGAAGGGTCGAGACAGTCAATTTAATAAAATGAAATTTATATTTGGGTGGCAGCTGACAATAAAATCAGTTAAAGCCCTTTGGTGTATATTAAAATTAAAATCAAAGGTCTACACATTTTTTACTCAAAGAAATTCGTAAATTCTAACTTTTCTGGGGTAAGCCAATACTTTCCTTACATCGTAGATAGGGTTAGCAGAAAAGTAAAATTGTTAAAAGAACAATGAATGCTCTGCGTATGTGGAACGACTTTGCTTATATAGTAATTATAAATTTCACAAAATCACAACAAGTTTAAAATATGTGACAGGTTTGAAATGACTTCTCGCAGTTTGCTTTGTTTGTAATATGTTTTAATCAATCATTTCCCAGGGGAAATGAGAAAAGTTACAGAGGATTCAAGCTGTTCAACCTGACTAAATTAACATCATGCGTTTATTTTCTCAAGTTATTATTATTTTACGTATTTCATATTGTATTTAGCAAGCGTGAAGGGATACAAACACACTATATACCCCAGAGAGAGGTTTGTAGCTACGCAAATTCTTCTAAAATCACATACCAAGTTTTGGATTTTCAAAATTTTCGAGAGTTAGAAGTGACAAAGTGAATATGGAAACAAGAAGTATGATATTATATTAAAATATATAAAATCAATCATAAGGTAGGTCTCTTCTTGGTCTAGTTAAAAATAACTACTAAATATCAGGTAGGCATCAAATGAAATGTAACTTCATTCTGATGATGATATTTATATCGAAACAATTGTCAACATCTTAGAATTATTAACATGTTTTCAATATATTGCGGAATCATCTAGAAACAGTAAGTTTGATTTAAAACTGCTATATTGAATACACTAAAACTTACCTTCAATTTCTATTAATTTCCTCTCATATTTTCCCGTGGGTATTTCAACTTTTCCAACTGGAGAATAATATGTATGGTTGGAAAGCATATCTAGGAAAAAAATGTATGTTATTAAACTCTTTTTTTTTCAATTGCAGATAATACATACCTTCAATTCTTTTAGGGATCGTCTCCTGTATAGGCGTCTACGAAGGGAAACAAAAAATAGTTTGTTATATCTCCCTTCGTTGAATAACCTAAAATATATACATATTTAATAACATTTAATAAATTTATATAAAAAAATTACTCACCAGGCAAAAACAGGGATGGCAAAGCAATCTTTCTTAATAACCTGCCTTCGTCTTTTTCAAATTTTGAGAAACACTGCTTTTGAAAATGAAGGGGACATATCCTCCATTGTTTCCTCATCGTCAAATTGGATGAATTATTACCACTGCGTTCCAGCCACATTAATTTTATATCTTCCTGAGTTGGAAGAACAAAACTGTATAAAGAAATAGTTACCTTAGCAATACAACAATTTTCAATGTAAGACAACTATGATCTCTAAAGTTGTCGATTAAATGAGTGAAAATTCTCTATTTTATAAAAATGAAGAAAATGGTTGTTAATTTAGTAAAAAAAAAGCTCAAATTTTTTTTAATAAAACTTACCGTGTACAGTCCTTGACCATACACTTTGATATTGTCTTTTCAATTCGTAACAATAAAATAATAATAAAACAATGCATCAAAAAATGAAAGCAATTAAAAAACACACCAAAATACGGAAACCAAATAATAAGCACAACAGTAGATATACTAAGCCGGTTCTGGGACGGAAGTCGGCCATGTTGGATTTCGTTGACTGTGCGCGCGCACCGGAAGTGGCATCCATCTTGTGTCAATGGCGGACGTGTTGGTGTGTCGTATCCATCTTGTGTCAATGGCGGGTCGTTGGCGAGTATTTCGAATGTCGCGACTGTGACGGCATCCATCTTCTGTGACGTCAATCATGGTCCATCCACATGTGTGACGTAGCACTTCCAATTTGGTGGGTTGTGTCGTTGGCGGGTGATTCGAATGTCGCGACGGCATCTTCTGTGACGTCAGTAAAATCCCTACGGCATCCATCTTCTGTGACGTCAATCGTGGTCCACCACAACACTTCCAATTTATAAAATTGAAAAAATGGTCGACCGTGAGATTCGAACTCACGACACACACAGCGACTTTCTCGTTCCTAACACAGTCCCTAACCGTTGCGCTATCGAGGTTATTTGTATAAATTTCTTATTTGGGTTTTACCTTCATCCGTTGGGTGTCAGTGACCCCAGATACTTTTGGCGCTCTTGTTAAAAAAGATAGTTGAGTGGGACGTCTAAATTTCATATGGTGTGTATGTAAAAAAAAAATCCGCTTGAAAAAAAAAATCATGCAATTTATA
Organism: Galeruca laticollis; assembly: GCA_963921935.1. Taxonomy (NCBI): domain Eukaryota; kingdom Metazoa; phylum Arthropoda; class Insecta; order Coleoptera; family Chrysomelidae; genus Galeruca; species Galeruca laticollis. The sequence goes on along the minus strand of OY998180.1, from coordinate 215,662,768 downwards.
AAATTGAAAAAAAATGGATGTCTGTGAAATTCGAACTAAGAACACACAGCATCTTCTCGTTCCTAACACAGTCCGTAACCGTTGCGCTATCATGGTTTATTTATAAATGTCTTATTTGGGTTTTAACACTTTGCGTTGGGTGTCAGTGACCCCACGTAATTTTGAAAGTTGCACTTTACATTTTAATATTCCAAGATTGATGCCTTCACAGCATACGAGTGAAATCAAAAGTGTCTATGATTCTTTGTCATAAAATGTATACAGGGGTTGTTTCTTATACGTTTCTTGTTAAAAAAGATATTTAGTTTGTTGAGTGGGACGTCTAAATGGTGTGTGTAAAAAAAAATCCACTTTAAAAAAATCATTTATTATTGATATAATAATTACAAAGGTAACGCAATATTTAAAAACCATTGTCGGAGATATTGTACATTTCTGGAGGATCCTCCAGTGGCGTGACAGGAATCACGTTCAAAGTTTCCAGTTGCCAATGATGTACCATCAAACTTGCAGACGTCAATAATGATGGGAAAGACACTAAAAATGTGACATTTCTTTTGTAGAAATTCAGCCTTTTGCTGTCCGCGTACGTAAATGAAGTCTGCAGCATACAACAGCTTAGTTTCCAATATTACATTTATTTCGCTATACTCGATGTCACCTGAAGAGTATCGAATGCCATGCACATTTTTTTCCAGGTATTTCACAGTTTTCTTATCACGCTGACTTAATGTATCAAACGATTGAGGTGGCAAAAACATGTAGTGACTCTGCTTAAAACCAATCTCGATGGTGAGTTCTTTGGGAACAAAGCATCCATCAACGACGAATCCGGATGTCCACGAATGCAACTCTCATGATGATGATTGCTAGAATACTAACGTGCAGCAGCAGTAGCACATTCTAGTTTAAATTCTTAACAATTTCGGTGAGGGGGAAATACTCCATTACGCAATCGTGTATTATGATGCAATATACTTTGGTATTTTCGGGGAAACCAATGTTTGCTTCAATGTCAAGTTTTACATCAACTGTAGATGCCTTCATGCTTTCTTCTTGTTTCGAGCAATCGATAACAAACAATGCACGCCTCTTGAATGAGGAATAATCCAACAGAGGACGCTTCTGTGTCGAATTCATATAGCTAGGATAAAATTCAGTATAGTTGAAATATGCCTCATTGTAATCATTCTTGGTAAAATCCAACTGCATTCTTTCATTGGGATAATACTCTCCATTTAGCGATAACCTGATACTTTGAATGTCTGCATTGTCAAATAAAGTTGGATCAGTTGTGTTGTTGTCACGTTTGTTGGTTTGAAAGAAAACAATAACATAACGAGGTCGTTCCACTGAAGTTGTAGTTTTAACAGCCCAAACTTCACGTCTAGCATTTCTGGTGATGGATGGCAGTTCATGTATCTCCCACTTTCTAAATGGAATAACTATAGGCTGATCCTTTTGAATGGTCCTCATCAGTTCCAACTTAATATCATCATTAGGGTAGATATGCTTGATTTTCAATTCGATGTTGGTAATGTTTATGCTAACAGTTGTAGTGGAAGTCACACCGGCAACATTTTTTTCTGTGATATATACACAATCATTATCGTTTCGAGCTCGAACCAAACGTATTGTTTGCCGTCCACATGTAATCATGGGATAGTCATTGAAAATGTTGAAAATGTGCTTGAGAGGAATTTGTAGGTTGAATGATTTATCTGGAGCATTAAGGATGGGATCTTTGGGATAATTCCAGCCTGCTATAGCCATATGATTGGAATCTTCTTGATTGTAGCACGTCATGGCACGTACAGCACTCACGATTCCAGGATCTCGAACCGTTTCCATTTCTCTTGCGCTTTCACTGTATGTGCACGAATCGAAAAGGAAAGCACCAAAATTATTTGCCAGCTTTACATCACCGGCTCCATGTATATTGAGCGAACCTTTAATGCACAACAATGTTTCGTTCATTGCAAAAAACGAATCAACTTGATTGATGCTAAATTCCACAATGTCACTGCAACTGAACGATTTGATGAACGGAGCATATGTTCTGTATTCAGCTTTGCGAATCGATTCATCGAATCTCGGCTTGCGATAGATATCAAACATTGGAGGCATATCGTTCATACGAGAACGTTTTCCATACATGGTTGTCATCGTTTTTCTTTCAACAAAAAGCCTAAAGATTGCAAGAACAATTTGTTAGCAAACGTAAGATGCTGCTGCTGCTGTTGCTTTGAAGGACGTCGTTTAACTAATGGAACTGAATGTGCAGCGGAACGTCTTTTATGATTAATTATCAATCCCATCTGTTGCTTCTCGCTCTAAGCTCCAACACCAAGGTACTCTTTTCACCACGAAAGTTGATAGGATGTCCGTCTTGGTCCAAAGCCAACACAGTAACGTTAGTAATTTCACGTTGTGGTATAACAGGTAAATAAAGTAAATTATGTGGAGTTTCGTCAATGGCGTACCCAGGATCTACTTTTATAACTAATTCGTAAATAGTATGAGCAGGTCTGTCTGCGTCAAAGGCTCCAGTGGTAATGTTACATTCGAAGCGTATGCTAGATACTTTTATAATTTTGACGGGTAGATCTGAAGAGTACCATTTTTTGGCTTCGAGTATCTGTCTAGAAAAACCCAATATGTCGCCAAGACAGTTGGGAGTATCCTGCTCGCCGAACGGAATTCTATATTTACTGTAAATCATACATTGTAACGTATTATTATTGGGTTTTAACGCAAATACAGTTTCAAATGGATTGCTGGTGCCACCACCACCACCACCTAACTTGTCTAGTATGAACGCTTCAATATCAGCGATTTCGTAACATCCCGTTGGTATATCAAAACTCTGCATCATGTTGTTGTCATCGTAGTAGTGAAATTTGCGATTTTCAATGTTTGGTATACTATGGTATGAGTGGAAGGAACGTAGTGCTAACTCATAGTCTTTCTCAGGATAGAGTACAATAGGCGTAGGAGGTTGGAATGTAAATACGTGATTTGTGCTATTTACTCTCAACAACTGCGACATGATGACTGATGCATGTCAAGGGATGAAGGTACTTTAAATAATACACAGAACTATGTTCAAGATTTATTTAATACACTTTGACATAGAAAACAAGATGCCTGAGAACTTGCAGGACCATCCCAATGCGTTGTCCAATCGGGACGGTTGTAGTGAACGAAGCACGGCAGACGAATTTGTAGCTCAAAATTTGTTTTGTAGTCATTAGGTAGTTTATGCCATATATCCAACAATTCAGACGGGCTGACAAACCCAATCAGATATTGAATGGGGACTTTTTTCAGCGCATCAACAGTAAAACTTCGTGGCTTTTGCATTAATAATGTTTTAATGTCATCCCACTCCTCTCCCATTGTTCCAAGGATGTTGAAGTAGAAATTTCAAACACAAATGTCCACAATTGATTTGATCGTAGTTTTGATACTGATTATTGTTATAAAAAATATTTTTTCCTCCTCCTCCTAGATACTTTACAAGTTCTTTGGGCGGTTTCAAATTACCAAATGAATCGAAATACTCGATGACATTGTTTTTCTTTATATATGCTACCCAATGTGTTCCACTGTTTTTGGATGAGTCCAAGTTAACCACTGCACACTCTTGTTGTCGTCGAGGACCGGATTTAGGTAGAGTGTCACGCATGAAAACACCACGAAAGTGTGAGATTTTATATAATTTTGCATAACGCGCAATATCGGTGTCGTACAGTGGACGATTGGGTAGCTTTATCGCGAGTTTTTTTTTAAATACAATCCAAATCCTCTGCCACTAGGATACTTTTTCAGATATAAACCATTTCCGACATGTTCCATAACCTTATTATGGCGGTGGTCTTCTTCCAATTTTTTTCGAGCATTATTTGCATCAATGACAGTCTTTGCAATCCCAGCAGCTCCACCCGATAGTGCTCCGAGTGCTGAGAGACCGGCAAACAGAGGTATAAGTGGTAGAAAACCTCCAGATTTTACTGGTATCACTCGAGGAACAACAATTTTCTTCGATCCACCAAATTGTTTAATAAGTGATTTGGCTGCTCGTAAGGCAAACAAGGCGCTTTCTTTTAGAGATGCTCCTCTCTTCATTGATTTTCCCACCTTTAGCACTACGTCTCGATTAAAGGAACGTCGTTGTTTCTTTGGACGACTTCCCATTCCCAACTTTCGTTTCACTTTAATGGTACCAGTAACAAGTAATGCAGCAGCTTTTTCACCAAAAGATCCCTCTTTTGATTTTACTCGAGCCCAAGCCTTATCTTCCAACTCCTTATCTGCTTTGTGACGTTCTTCAAGAGATTTATTTTGCGAATAAGCTATATCGTGTTGTTTGCAGGCGTCGTCTAAAGGATTAATGCCTGCGTCACCACGTGCAAGTCGCTTTTGTAGTTTTGTTCCAGCTATAAATGTACGTAATATATGTTTAACGAAAAAAAAAGACAAGTTATATTCACTTACGACCACAATAATTGTAGGTAGGCAAGTGAAGTTCGAATGGCAGTTTATTTATTAGAGAATTCAAAAGACCTTCTCCCTCAAACACCAACATTAAGACTGATGTATGATAATGCTGCGATATCCATATTTATAGAATAACACTCTAATAAAATTCTTCACAAGATGAAGATCGTTCAACAAGAGCAGACGCTACCCATTGAAAACTTGGACTTTACCTCTAATCCATCATCTGTTGGTAAACATGGTAAACTACTACCAAATTCTTTTCGTGCAATCATCTGTGGTCCTAGTGAGTGTGGAAAGACAAATGTTATGTTGTCGCTCCTATTCGATCCAAATGGTGCTAAATTCAAAAATGTTTACGTTTATTCCAAGTCGTTATTTCAACCAAAATATAAATTGTTGCAAGAAGTCTTAGGAGAAGTTAAAGGTGTTGGTTATTTTCCATTTAAAGACAATGAGGAAATTATTAGTCCAGATAAAGCGCAGTCAAACTCGATATTCATATTTGATGATGTTGCCTGCGATGGACAACAGAAAATTCGTGAATATTATTCAATGTGTAGGCACAAGCTCATTGACGCGGCCTACTTATGTCAAACATATTCGAAAATACCAAAACAGCTCATACGTGACAATTGTAATATGATTGTGTTATTCAAGCAGGATGAAATTAATCTAAAACATATATTTGAGGAACATGTGTCACCAGACATGACATTTGAAGAATTTAAAAAGATTTGCTCAGAATGCTGGTCGACTACTAACAACTATGGAACATTGGTGATTGTAAAAGATTTTGCTTTAAATAATGGTAGGTACCGTAAAGGATTCGATAAATTCATAAAGCACTAGACATTATCCTCAGTCATCGTCACCATGTCCAACGATAAGGTTGCTATTGCCATGCGTAAGAAAAAAATCAGTGAATTGGCGAGATCTATTCGCAAGAAATATTTAGCGTTAAAATTAGGAAAATCAGAACATGATACATCTCTAAATAAGCTATTTAAACCGATATCTGTACCGCTAAAAGAAATGGTCAAATCCTCAAAATCATTACAACAAGCCATAGTTTCAAAATTCATCCCTCCAAAAGAGGAAACAACGACAAAAAAAGAAAAAAATGCTGATGTATCATTTCTCGATACAAAACCCATAGCCGAGACGGATGAATCAGGAAATATACGTTATGATGATGAAGAAGGAGAAGACGATTATTATTATGATGATTATGATATAGGCACACATCCCAACGTTTCGCGTGATGTCATAGAAGATTATTTAGATCAATATCCAATAATTAGTCAACCATATCTTGAAGATTACTTTCGCAAAGATGATGAAATTGATAGAAGTTATGGTCCATTATATAATGATGAAATTGGTTGGATGTTGGGCAGACGTAGAATTGCATTCGATAAAAGAAACGGTAATATAAACATATTACGAGAGAAGGATGAGGGGGGTGGAGAAGGAAATATACCGGGGACTTCGGGATTGTATCAGCTTGTGTTTTACAATCATCCCAATGAATACTCTGATGATGATTTGAATAATTACAAAGCTCTGCTAACAATAACAAAAGCTCATCTCAATGCAGCAGATCGTCTGAAAAGTACTGCTACCGAAAAGTATCGCAACATAATTAGACCGTTGTTTAAAACTGACTCATCAAATATTAGTAGTAGTACTATAACCAAACCTCCATCAGCTCGAATATTAAAGAAACAACGACAACAACAACAACAACAACAATCCATTCAAACCGCTCCATATACTAATGTAGGAAAAGGTCTTGTTGTCGGCGGCGGCGGTGGTGGTGGCCCTCTTTTGTCATACAACGAAAAACCGATGGAATACATTTATTGGGACGATCCCAATGAGCTGTGTGACCGTTTAAGATTACTGATTGCATCCAAGGAAGCTGGCAACACCTCATTCTCACACAACAACGAGATAATTGCAATAATCAATGAGTTGAAAGAGGCCAATATAATTGAATAACAAACGGAAAACATAATCATTTCAATCATGTCTGTCGATAAGTTTGGACATCGCCGCAATCATGCTAATGAGCGGGTTAAGCCGTATATGCCGAAAGTATCGTATCCACATACTCTAGACGGTAATATTGATGCAGAAAACGTAAAAATTTGTAATGTAAAGATGCCGACTGCAAATAGCGATGTTGCTAACAAACTATATGTTGATGAACAATTACATGTGTACCATAATGAGCTCGAAACACTTCAAAAAACAATAATCCCCTCATTACAAACGCAATTGGTATCTCATCAAAATAAAATCAACGAAATTGCTGCATTTATTTCGAGAAATCCTCCCGTCAGAGCTCGAGATATGGCAACTAAAATATACGTCGACGAGGTAGTTGCTATGGGCAAGGAATTTTTGAGAAATGATTTGGAGAGTTTTAAACAAGAAATACAGGATAAATTGTCGAAAAGTAATACTCTAATCAGTGATAAGATCGATATGTATAATACATACATAGAACGTTCGTTTCAAGTTTTGGACAGGGACTTGAAGAAGAAGCATGAAATTGAACAAAAGAAGAAAATAGATGAGAAGAGTAATGGATCATCAGTTTAGAAAGTGCATGCGCTTACGAAACATGTCATCCAAAGTCCAGCTTGTTAACGAACTCCATAAACCTATACGTAAAAATTATCCACGCAGACGTACAATTGTCAAAGGCATAGATGATTTATGGCAAATGGATTTAGCTGAAATGCGACCTTACGCTAATCAAAATAAAAATCACAAAATGATACTAGTCGTCATCGATTGCTTTTCAAAGTTTTTATGGACACGTCCATTAAAGACAAAAACCGGTGAAGAGTTAACTCGTGCATTCTCAGACATTCTCACCAACACAAAACGAGTTCCTAAAAATCTCCAATCAGACCAAGGAACGGAATTTTACAACAGCAAGTTTCAACAACTAATGAAAAAACATGGGATTAATCATTATAGTGTATTTAGCACGAAAAAAGCTTCTATGGCAGAAAGAGTTATTAGAACATTGAAATTAAAGCTTTACAAACATTTCAGTTTAAATGGTACCTATAGATGGATTGACATTCTCCCTAAAATTACACGAGATTACAATAACACAAAACATTCAACAACCAAATATAAACCTTCCAATGTCAATAAATCCAACGAAAAAGATATTTTAAACAAAACCTATACACATCTAAAGATTGCCGGACTTCGTAAATTTAAAGTTGGTGATATTGTTCGTATAAGCAAGTCGAAACATGTCTTTGAAAAGGGATACACACCCAATTGGACGACTGAACTATTCAAAATCATTAAAGTTAAAATAACCAATCCCACCACATATTTGCTCGAAGACTTGCAAGGTATCCCAATCAGTGGAGGGTTTTACGAAGAAGAGCTACAGAAAACGTCAAATCCACACATTTACTTGGTGGAGAAAGTACTTAAAAGAAAAGGCAACAAGATGTTTGTTACATGGTTAGGTTTAGATAGAAAACACAACACCTGGATACAAAGCACAGATGTAGTCACGTAATTACATCGCTTCACTACTCATGAATATATTGTTTTGTAGTAGTAGGAGATGTGAATGAGTATAAATAGAGGAGAGAGTTGTAGGTTAGATTCTCAGTCGTCAATATGAGTTCTCAAGACAGCGGCTATTTTAGTGCTACACAAAGTCATGTTAATTATGACACACAATTAGATCATATTTTACAAGTGTATGAAATGGCAGCCAAACAGGAAAACCACTACTTATTGTACACAGAGTATTGTACAGATGGAGATTTTCGAATTGGTTGTGGTTTGAGCCCCGCAAGAACGTTCAGTACTGCGATCACTCTATCATACACCGATAAACATAAGAAAATCAACTTCAGCTCATACGAATGGTTCACATTTATCGACATTTTAAATAATAATTCATTTATAAGTGCATCATTTCACGAAGAAGAAAAAAAAGAAGAAGCTGTGTTATCTTGTGGAGACTACTGCACCATTCGACAAATGGTATTTGATCGTGTTAAATGGTTGGAGGTGACCAAACATGATATCAGTGTACCTTTAAGAAAAGAAGATGTTTATCAAATACTACAAGCGGATCGTTGCCTCATCTCCCCACGTCTCACTCATTTAGAATCCATAAATTTTGGTGAATACTATGAAAATTTGGTGGAAAACATTAGAAATTTCAGTCAAACTAATGAAAATTTGACTAAATTTGAACTGATTCAAGTAATGTGTGACATCAACAATAGCGAATTAGCCATTGCACTAAGAGAATATATGTTTTTTTGTAAAGTTAACATTGTCAGTGATTTAGAGAAGTATTAAAACTAATTAATTAAAATTATTGTGTTTTATTTCATGTTCCCATCGTATGTGAGTTGATAAATGAAACGAAAATTGTCAATGATTTTGTTTCATGTTTCCAAGTTGATAGAAGGAGATCACTAATTATTTTTTATGTATTGCTTTTGAAAATTACAATACTTTTTATATTGATGAAATATATTTGAGAATAATATTTCATATATATATGTGTGTGGGTCTTAGAATAAATAAAACATTTACATTTTAAATCAATATTTAACTTTAATGGATAGACATAATTATAACGGTATAGAGAAATTAGATTTTTCGTGGGAACACCGTTTATTAAATTGCTTTTTTCAGTGCGTAGGTTAAGAATAAATAAACCATTTCAAATCAACATTTAGATAGACGTAATTATAATGGTACAGAGTAGTTCGTTTTCTCGTGGGAACATCGTTTATTAAATTGCTTTTTTTTTAGTTTGTATGTTTGAGAATAAATAAAACATTTCAAATCAACATTTTAATAGATAGACGTAATTATAATGGTACAGAGTAGTTCGTTTTTTCGTGGGAACACCGTTTATTGCTTTTTTTCAATATTAGGAGAAGCTATTAAATTTTAATTTGTGTGGGTATCGTTGAGAGAACCACCTTGCAAATAGTGGGGGATATCGTTCCATATAAATTTGATATTTCACATCATACAAATCAGTTATCATTGAACAGTGATAGAATATTAAAATTAATCTGTGTGTTGTGTGAAGGCTACTCAGAAAAAAGTAAGTTTTTCATTTATTTCTTCAAATAACAAATCGTTCACTTTTGTTTTTTATGATATAAAGTTCCACTAAAAAGGTAGAGTTTATTAACACATATTTATTCTTTTGTAGATGGATCTACCTTCATTAAATTCAGTGTCGTTAATTACAGAGAAGAAGCCTATTATTAAACTTCAACATTTGACGCTTGGGGAAGCATACCCTATCTTAGGCGCAAAATTAGTTTCAAGCAAATTTGGTGGTGAAGTCATTTTGATAGAATTCGCAGACAATATCACATTCCTGCCCAAGAGAGTGACGGAACAGTACCGATGTCAACTTGATTATTTCAAAGCTCAAAAGCATTCTCTCATATTTAGAGGATTAATTGAAGTGGGCAGACCAAATCGTGCAATATCGTTTGAAATTGTTGAAAATTAGTTTTCGCTTGGTGAGTTTTTATTTATTATATATGTATATTATATATTTAAAGTGAAAAAATGGTGAATTTAATGAACAAAGCTGATCAAACGTTAACTTTCCTAAAAGAACATTATTCTAAACCGCTAGCTAATTCAATAATTAAATTAATAGACCGTCATGTTAGGAGATGTGTCTTGACTTTGGTTAAGTTCAAATTTTCCATTGGTGAGAAGAGAAAAATTCAATCAAAAATTGGGGAACTTAAGCGATTACGTCATCAAATTAATTCAATTACAAAAAAAAATATGGGTTATGGGTTGAGAAAACGAAGTGTAAAATGGTTAGATGTTGGGGTTATTTTTAATTGTAGAATTAGGACAGGGCTTATTGTAAATTTGAAACATAAAGTAATCGATGAATTTTTCAAAGATGCTTTTAATTTATTCAACGTTAAAATTTCACAAATATTGAAGGATCTAAAAATAATAAAAGTTAATACTACTCTCATTGGTGATTATATAAAGCAATCGAATGATCGGGAGGTGGTAAATCAAAAACATTTTAGTACACCCAATGCAATCATTGATGAGGGAACTGATTTAATAGAATGGTTTAAAAATAATGTCGTAGATCGTATTTTGAATAAAATGTCAGAGTTTCAAGAGAAACAGAGCGGTTGGGCATTAAGCAAAATCATTTCACTAGAGATAGCAATTAACAAATACGAAATGGGTAATGGTTCATCTTTCATTCGATTGCCTGAGCAGATACAGAAAAAACATGCATGCATCAACATCCAGAACAATGATGAAGCGTGTTTTTTCTGGAGCGTTGTTGCAGGTTTACACGCTCCCACAGGGCAGGTGAGCCGAACATCATCATATCCACACTATTCCACCGTTTTGAAAACTCGAGGCTTAGATATGCCAATGAAACTGCCTCAAATTAAGAAGTTTGAAACACTAAATGAAATTTCCATAAACGTTTATATGTTAGAGTACAATGAAACAGTGAACAAAACATTTTACACAGTATTGCCGGCAAGATTGACTAGGAAAAAATTAGACCGTCACGTCAACTTATTACTCATTCAAGATAAATACTTTCCGAAATTAAACGAATATGAAACAACGCCATCTCATAATGATTACAGTACTATTGTTGAGGTAAAATATCATTATTGTTGGGTTAAAGATTTATCGCGTTTAATTAGTTCACAGTTAAATAGAAACGATCATAAAAAATATGTTTGTGATAGATGTCTCAATTACTTTTCATTGCGTGAGAGACTGGATGATCATTCCGAACTTTGTGAGAATTTAAACAATGAAAAGATTTCATTTCCCAAATATGATTTTGTTGAGTTTAAGAATTATACATACAAGCAAAAATGTCCTTTTATTATTTATGCTGATTTTGAATCTCAATTGACACAATGTAATGAAATCATTTCTAAAACAACAAACAAATATCAACATCATAAAACTTACAGTGCAGGCTACTATATAAAATGTTCTTTTGACGATTCTCTATCGTTTTACAAAAGTTACAGAGGTGTGGATTGTATGGATTGGTTCGCTAACGAAATGACTGATATAGCTAAATTTGTAGATTCAAAAATTAAAATAATTGTACCAATGGTAGTCAAACCAAGAACTACTAATGATGCAACTGTTTGTCATATATGTGAAAAAAAGTTTAATAAAAAAGATATAGTTGTACGTGATCACAATCATTTTACGGGGGAGTTTCGAGGATTTGCGCACCAATCCTGCAATTTAAATTTTAGAAAACTGTTTGTTGTGCCGATTGTATTTCACAATTTGTCTGGTTATGATAGCCATTTTATCATAAGAGATATTGCCAAACGTGGTAGAGTCAGCCTTTTACCAATCAATAAGGAAAAATACATTTCATTCACACAATACGATTCGGAAACAAACATAAAATTCAGATTTATTGATTCGTTTCGTTTTTTGGGATCTAGTTTGGATGCTGTCGTTAAAACTTTGGACACCAATTATTTGAAAATTTTGAAAAAAGAAAACCATAATTTAACCAATATCCAATTTACATTATTGACACGTAAAGGTATCTTTCCTTATGACTATATTAATAACTTGGAAAAATTGAATGATGATAAATTACCACCGATTGAATGTTTTTATAATAAATTAAATGAAGCGAACGTAACTGATGATGATTATGCTCACGCTAAAAATGTTTGGCGGTCTTTCAATGTAAAAACACTTGGAGAATATAGCGATATATACATGCGCACCGATATTCTTCTTCTAGCAGATGTGTTTGAAAATTTTAGAGAGACAGCTTTAGCAACGTATGGTCTAGATCCTGGATGGTTCTACAGTATACCAGGATATGCGTGGAATGTGATGCTAAAGTTTACAAAATGTAAACTGCAAATTTTAAAAAATATTGATATGATAATGTTTATTGAAAAGGCTATTAGAGGAGGAATATCACAGTGTTGCAATAGGTACAGTGAAGCAAATAATAAATATATGTCTGAATATGATGTTGAGAAACCATCAATGTATATTCTCTATACAGATGTAAATAATTTGTATGGAAAAGCGATGTGTGAACATTTGCCCTTTGATGGCTTCGAGTGGATCGAAAATGATATGGAGAAATTTAACGACATCAATTTCATAAAATCCATCCCAGATGATAACCCCGAAGGCTATATTCTTCAAGTGGATTTGTTATATCCAGACAAGTTGCATAATCTACATAAAGACTTTCCTATGTGTCCCGAACACCACAAACCACCCGATTCAAAATTAACAAAATTAATGACTACCCTACACGATAAAAAAAGTTACACTTTACATTATAGAAATTTAAAGCAAGCCCTAGAACATGGACTAGTATTGGAAAAAGTTCACAAAGTTTTGAAATTCCAACAATCTGCATGGCTTCAACCCTACATCGAATTAAACAATCGATTGAGGACTTTAGCCACCAGCGACTTTGAGAAAGATTTGAGAAAACTAATGAATAATGCTGTGTTTGGGAAATGTATGGAATCCATCCGTAAACATAGAATTTGTAAATTGGTATCTACATATGAGGGTCGTTATGGTGCTAAAAATCTTATTGCTAGTCCGCGTTATCACAATAGAACAGTTTTCGATGATGGTGATCCACCTTTGATGGCAATCGAATTGAAAAAGTCTGAACTAATTTTCAATAAACCGATATACGTGGGTATGGTTATTCTTGACATCTCGAAAACTGTAATGTATGACTTCCATTACAATTTTATGCTTCCCACAATGGGAGTAGACAATTGTAAGTTGATGTACACCGACACTGATAGTTTTGTTTATCAACTTACTTGTGAAGATGCATACGAACAGTTAATTGACGCAAACATTGACAAATTTGATACATCAGATTATCCCATTAACAATATCTACAACATACCCCGAGTTAATAAAAAAATACTAGGTTTGATGAAAGATGAAGCTAATGGACAAATAATCACCCATTTTGTTGGTTTAAGGTCCAAAATGTATAGTTACAAAGTTCAGGGGGGCAAAGTTGTCAAAAAATCAAAGGGGATTAAAAAATGTGTTGTGAAAAATAAAATAATTTTCGATGATTATGTGGATTGTTTGAAAAATTGGAAACAGATGACAATTACTCAAAATACGATACGTTCCTTCGCTCATAATGTGTATAGCATTGAACAAACAAAAATCGCTTTGAGTCCTCACGATGATAAAAGGAAATTACTTCCCGATTCATTTGATACGCTTCCATGGGGACATTACAGTATTTTGGAATAATGTTTTTTGTTTTTAGATAAAAAATGTCTCCTACTCCCGAAACTGACGATCATGCCAAACGGCGTGTAAAATTTCTTAAGAAATCACGTAAATTAATCAGAGATTTTCGAAGTGCTGTTGCAATGATTAAAGTACCTCGATCACCATCTAAAAATGATTGTCGAAGAGTACTAAAACTCATATATACTGATTTTCCAATAGAAATTTTAAATGGATTAATTCTTCATTTCAATTTACCTACAGAACCTGAAGATTCTGACTATGATTCAGATGAAACTATTTTTGCTGACTTTTGAATACAACTTTGTAAAACCATTTTTCACTTTTCACATATATTTAAATATATAATAATATGAACTCAAATATAGTTTTATACTTTTATATTAAACTATTACATATTAAGTTATAGCATGTATTACTACTTTGTGAATTATGACATTTGTTTGTAGTATTATTAATCTTTCATATTAATTTATAACATATATTACTATACTTTCATATTAAAATGTAACATATTGTTTTTTCCAATATAATTTTAGGATATTGCCTAAATATTTTTGTTAAATGAAACAATGTTTTTTTTTATGAGTAAAACATCAGGTTAATTTCCAAATAAAATCTTCTTCAATGTTCAATGATAGCTCAATTATATCAAGAATAAATAATTTTTCAAGTAAATGGATTAAGTTATAGCATATATTACTACTTTGTGAATTATGACATTCGTTTGTAGTATTATTACTCTTTCATATTAATTTATAACATATATTACTATACTTTCATATTAAAATGTAAAATATTGTTTTTTCCAATATAATTTTAGACTATTGCATAAATATTTCTGTTAATTGAAACAATGTTTTTTTTTATGAGTAAAACATCAGGTTAATTTCCAAATGAAATCTTCTTCAATGTTCAATGATAACTCAATTATATCAAGAATAAATAATTTTTCAAGTAAATGGATTTTTTTTTATTACCTAGTATCTACTCATCAGCTGAAAAATTACAGCATGGCATTCGATACTCTTTTATGTGGCATCAAGTATTACAGAATAAAAATGATTGGAAACTATGCTGCAAACACACAGCAATAAGCTGAATTTCTACTAAAGAAATGCCTCGTGTGTTTCCCTTTAGTCTACTAGTTTGATGACACACACACACACACACACACATCATGGGTAACTGGAAACTTTGAACCTACTACACCACTGGAGGACCCTACAGAAATATACAACGTCTCCAGCAATGGTTTTTTAAATACTACATTACCTTTGTAATTATTATATCAATAATAAATTATTTTTTTAAAGTGGATTTTTTTTTTATTAAAACACCCAATCTACTCATCAGCGGATATATTACATGAAGATTTAAATTTACGTTTAACAATTTTTGGTAAAATTTTAAATAATAAAACGAATATGAATGCTAATAATATACATAGAGTCATTGAAAATATATTATTAAGTTCATTTTTCATACTATGGAACATGCTGCTAGTGTTGGTTATATTGATCATGGTGAAAGCTTTGTAGGTTGAATTCTGTTTAATGGATATGTTGTTGTTTGCGGACATCTAAAGATATAATCTACAGCACTTGAAATCTCCTGTCGTCGAGCTCCGTTTTGTAATTCGTCTGGCACCCAATTTATTGTAAGCTTCTCCCACTTCTTTTGATCTGAGTCGGTAGTATCAGCAGCAGAAAGGCACAGGTTTGCAATTTGCTTCATAACCCTTCGTTTTTCTTCATAAAATATTACATCCTTATTCAATCGATCTATTTTTATAATAAACTCCTCAAATAGACGTCTATACTCAACTAATGACATACTACAACTGATTCGTTTACAGATATATTAGTGTCCTATATTTTGTGTATCTCCACACACACACACACAATAATGTCTCAACCTCCTAGTCGGACGGAACGGTTTTTTCTCATAAAGACCTGTGAAGAAATTTGTTATAAAACCCCTCACACCTCCCCATTAATCCATTAAATACTGTCTTTGTAATTATTATTTTTCTCACCCCCTGCGACCCCCCCAAACGTTGGATGATGTCATAGACACACACCATATGAAATTTAGACGTCCCACTCAACTATCTTTTTTAACAAGAGCGCCAAAAGTATCTGGGGTCACTGACACCCAACGGATGAAGGTAAAACCCAAATAAGAAATTTATACATATAACCTCGATAGCGCAACGGTTAGGGACTGTGTTAGGAACGAGAAAGTCGCTGTGTGTGTCGTGAGTTCGAATCTCACGGTCGACCATTTTTTCAATTTTATAAATTGGAAGTGTTGTGGTGGACCACGATTGACGTCACAGAAGATGGATGCCGTAGGGATTTTACTGACGTCACAGAAGATGCCGTCGCGACATTCGAATCACCCGCCAACGACACAACCCACCAAATTGGAAGTGCTACGTCACACATGTGGATGGACCATGATTGACGTCACAGAAGATGGATGCCGTCACAGTCGCGACATTCGAAATACTCGCCAACGACCCGCCATTGACACAAGATGGATACGACACACCAACACGTCCGCCATTGACACAAGATGGATGCCACTTCCGGTGCGCGCGCACAGTCAACGAAATCCAACATGGCCGACTTCCGTCCCAGAACCGGCTTAGTATATCTACTCACAACATTTGAACTAAGAAATGACCACAGATAGATAACCCGCAACGATCACAACCAGGATAAACGAAAATGACTGGACGAGCAACACAAAATACGGGTCAGTTTTATATGACGAGCAATATTACATCGCGCATACGCAGTTATAAAAATCAATAAAATTTTATTACTGATGACGTTACAGTTTTCATTAATGTTTTGGAATTTTTTAAAATCCACCGATTTTAGTTACTCGATAGGCTCTATAGATGGCACGGTCTGCAGTGTCACTAGCCTGAGTAAAGCCTCATTAACAAAATGCAATTACAATTGAACTCATAACTCTAAACGTCATTGAAATATAGAATTGACAATGAGAAAATTAATGTAATAATTAGCTGATTTTTGGTTGCGCCCTCTTTGTATTATGGGCTAGAATAATTGACATTGTTGACGCTAGAATATAATTTGTCAATGTAGAAGTGTCAAAGCGACAAAATCAGATAAAGTTGAAGTTGAGAAAATTAATAATAAATTTAACTCCTAATCTCACAAAATGAGATAACTGGTGCGCATGCTCATAATTATAATTAGTACATAAAATAACAGAAAGCTTGGATCTTGCAAACTAATATTCTCAATTATAAATGCTGAATGGTACTGACAGCTTACAAGGTTCTGCAACTTATTGTAATTGTTAATTTGTTCATTGTGCAAGTACCTTAACAGTTATAAATAAAAATTGAAAAATGTTGGATTATTTCTAACATTAACAGCGCTCGCGGCTTAAAAGCCTGCAGATACTATGCAATACTATTGTACGGAGCTGACAAAGACATACAGCTCAACAAATAAAATAAATAAATTACTTCTAAACAATGCCGCAAAACTGTCGTCTCTTCTACCTTCTGTTGATGCCTTAGATGAGCATACAAAAAGAACTTATTATCAAATCCAACAGTGGCTTGGAAACGAAAAAATTCAGATTGGGGAGTGTATACGTGACCAATTTCATGATTGGATTTTGTTTAGTACATCTCACAGATGAACCTTGTTGATTTTCAACTCACAAAAGCCAGAACAATTCAGATATACTACATTTTTGGTAATTTTTGGGGAAATTTCGGTTTGTTAGCACCCTCCAGCCTCCGGAGTAGATACAAGTGACTAATTTTATGACTTAATATGGTTTAGGGCATCTAACAGATGAGCCCAATTGTTTTTAAACTCACCAGAACCAATACAACGGGTCCTATAAATCCACATATACCACATTTTTGTAGAAGTTTTGGTTTGTTAGCACGAATACAGCCTCCGGAGTCTATAAGTGTAAAAATATAGAAGTGATCTTCACTCTAAGCCCGTTTATATTGCAATTTGACTTGCTATGGGTGCCCTGCTGAGGATTGTAATAACAGTGCACCAGTATTAGAAGACGACGGTTATTATATAAATTAAGATGATTAAAAATGTTATTTTTGTCTGTGTTCGTATACGTTTAATTTTTGCCAATGTTGTGTATTTTTGTGTAAATAAATGTTTGTATGTAATTTTACTTTTTCTTCAGTTTTACTATTGAAGTAGTTAATAAACATTACACCGTTATAAGGGGTGATTTTTAAGGATTAAAAATTTGCAAAGAAATGAAATTGGTGATATTTTAGGCAGTAACATTTTTAAGCAAACAGCTCTGATAAGCTTTTAAGATTTTTTGAGAGTAAATCTTTTTTTTTTTCAATTAACTACAATGGGATTTGATTTGTGAGGGTTTGAATAGTTGCAAAATGAAATTAGTACATATTTTTAATAACAAAATTCTCAAATTTAAAGACTGTAATAAATAATTTCTTATTATTTTAAGGTAAATAATTATTTTATATTGATCCCTAATAAGAGTTGATGTTTAAGGGTTAAAATATTCTGAAATTATGTTCCATAAAATAAAACAATAATTAATAAACTAATCCAAACTAAATTATACCCATACTAAGCTTCAAATTCTAGTTTTGTAAGTTTTCGCTTTTACGGGTAGTTTTCACCCATAAAAAATAAAATTTGCCCATCCGCATAACATAGATTTTGAAGGGTAAGATGATCATTTGTATGCAAATTGATTCAGTTTGAAAAACTTTGAAGGTTTTGCACTTTTTAGAGATTCATTTTCTGGACTAAAAAGGTCGGGGAAACGTCGGGACGAATGCTTTTCAAAATATTAAATAATTTAGCAATTCATCAATAAAATAATATGACAAAGAAGAGGTTCCTCAAACAAGAATAACATGGAACATCCATAAAATAATCTAGGAAGATTCGTAAACGTTGGGACTAATGCCAGAAATTAAATAATTTAGCAAGTTGGCAACAATAAAAGTATAACAAAGAAGCGGATCCTCAAACAAGGATAACATGGACCATCATTAAAATGGTCACGGAATGGTCGGCAGATCGTTAGGACTGATGTTTTTAAAAATATTAAATTCATTATACTGAACACAGGGACTATATACCGGGCGTTAGAAACCTAACATTTATATTACTGTTTTCTAAAGTACAAGAACAAATTGTGGTCTACCAACAACAAAGCCTCACCTAGATTATTCATTTATCGAAGTAAATGTTTGATTTAACAGCTGTTTCTAGTAAGATTAATGATTTCACATAACAACTGGGATATTGTCCATATTATCCCATTAACTTGGAAACATTGTACGTCAATAAATAATTTTTCAGAAATGTTGATATTCTTCGAAGGTGGAATCCCATTTAAAATATTGATAATCAAGAAACGAGGAAACGAGGATAGACCCTAAATCCGACTCTGTCTAAGCCAGGTATGAAAATTAAAATTATGGCGGATACGCAGGTTTTTTTTATAACTGTTGTGTCTAAACCCGCCCCTGCCATAATTAATCATTCAAAGAACGATGCATTCCACCACCCACCATCTCATCCGATGGGGACCTTAGTCATCGCTGTTGATTATTCCTCCGTTCTATTTCCCTAGGTTTTTGTCAAAGTATTTAGCTGTCCTCTTCTTTTCTTCAGGGTAGTTCAATGTACTTCACTCCTTTGTTGGCATTTTTTTCTCATCGTTCGCGTTAATTGTGTGTGTTTCGCAGTCTCAAGAAGGAGCAAATTCTTAGCCGGCATACTACGTCTAAGAACGACCTCAAAGTGTGGATCCATTTGATAAAGATGTCCCTACTCGAGATCCTGCCCATCTTTGTGGGGATGATCAGGTCCTCTAATAGGTGACCTCTCTTCTTTCTATATTCTGTGCTTCTTGGTCTTCATTTATGAACGCGGTCCAGCTGTTTTCTTGACCGTGGATGCCTAGCGTAGTCTTCTCTAGTGTAATTGGGGTAGGTCTTCAGTTCTTCGAATCTTCTCTTGGTCCAACTCTCGATATATCATGACCCTGATAAGTCGGAGCTTGGTCTTCAGTTCCAGCTTGGATGTTTTTCCACCTTGCACATTAGTCGTCGATTCGATCCACGGCTTCTTGTAGTATTCTCGTTACCATCGCTGGCCGAGTGCTTCTGGTTGCGATGGCAATGTCGCCTGCGTAGAGGGCCGTCATTTTTTTTAGTCACGAGGGGGTTAGGGCTCAGGTGCCCTAATGGTTGCCGCTCAGCCATTAATTGGCTTATTGTGCACTCCCACTCACAGGCATTAAGCAGAGTCCCATCCTAAATTCTTAGCGAACATTGAGATTCATCGGACTATGTTTTCCTGCATTCCCTCCTGATTTGTGCCTAGGAAGATATCTAGACAGGAGGCTCACCTTCTGCACAGGGCAGGGCTATCGAAGACCACGGGCTTTCCGGTTTCCTCTGCTTCTCCACACATCCTGCAAATGGGATTTGTTATTTCAATCCCCATTTTCACTAGGTGTGCGTTGAATATCCAGTGGCCAGTTATGAATCCTACCACTTTCCGCAGTTCTTTCCTGCCCAGTCTAAAAGCATTTGCTGCGTAGGAACTCGATGGTCTTTTTAGCATTCGTTTGGACTGAGCATGTCCCGTGATTCTGTTCCAGCGCTTTTGGTGTTCAAGCGACACCCAGTTGGAAACAGTTATTCGTACGGCGCTGTATGAAATGCTGTATGTTGGTTCTGGTCCCATGAAGGTGAGATGAGCTCCTTTCTTAGCACACTTATTTCCCTCATTTCCAGCTACTCATGTATGGCTTGGCACCCAAGTAAGAATTACTTTATTGTCTTTTGCCAATACTTTCAAGGTATTGTGATAGTCCCACACTATCTTCGACGTATAGCTGTGGCTTGCTTAGGCCAAAAGGACCGCCCGACTGTCCGTGTTCACATAGATGGTCTTTTTGTTACATTTCCTATCTATGCATGTTCTGTCGCATTCGATTAGTGCAGCTATTTCTGCTTGAAATACGGTCGTCATTTTGCCAAGGCAAACACTTATGCTTTGCCTGTGTCTGACGCCGTAAACGCCTGCTCCTGTACCCGTTAGGGTATTTGACCCGTCGGTGTACCAGGTGATACTGTTCAACATGCGTTGAGGTTCTCCCAGGGCCCATTCGGATCTGCCACTCAAGTTGACACGATATGGTATTTCAGTTTCCACGACCTTGGGCAATCTGTCAGGTGGCATTTCGATGATGTCGCACCTCATGGTGTCGTGTATTTTAATATGTTTCATAGCATGGTGCTTCCACCAGTTGCCATTGCACTGCATTATGTATGCAGCCATTTTAGCCTCCCCCTGTATATAAAGATCTAATGGTGGGATGTTTAGCAGTATTTCCAATGCTGCGGTTGGGGTGCCCTTCATGGCGCCTGTAATGCTCAGACACGCAGCTCGCTGCACTTTAGGAAGCGTTTTGGCGGCTGTGCTTTGCTGAACTTTAGACCACCATACGATCGCACCATACACTATCATTGATCTGATTACTCTGGTGTACAACCAGTTTACCATTGTAGGAGTTAGGCCCCAGGTGCACCCAATTGCTCGTCTCAACGTCATTAGCGTAATCTGAGAACGGCTTGTGATGCTCGCTAGATGGCTGTTTCAGGTTAGCTTGTCATCTAACCGGATTCCTAGATATTTTGCCTCCCTGGCAACCATTATCTGATTGCCTAAGAGTTTTGGCACACAATCTCTACGATT